>JAOXNR010000029.1:4873737-4894287 GCA_028571225.1 Parsonsia alboflavescens | reverse complement strand
TTATTTATTTAGATAGTGTACCATGCAAGTATATTAAAAAATTTCAAATAAAAAATAATATATGTTAATAATAGAATGTAATAAAGAATAAAATCGAGTCAATTAATTAATATTGATTACAAATAAAATTTACTCAGTAAACCGTTTCGCCTAAGATTAATCAGCTCCATTTCGATCATTGTAGACTTTGTAGTTTGTTCGATACAGATTAAATCACTTGTTGTCGTTCAAAATGATTCAAACAATAATAAATTCTTTTTAATTAAGGTTTTAGAAAAATCTTTGGTCAAATGAGTTAAGAAATTTGAATGAAAACCAAAAAAAAAAAAAAGTGATACACACTTATCTATATCTATATATTACCTGACAATTTTCTAACATAAAATCTTGACGAGTGCCGATAATAAAATTTACAATTAAGATTTGTATTAACGAATCAAAGAAAATTAAGATGTAAAATAAATTTGAATTACGTATTACACATTCGTTGAACTTTAAAATTATATAAATTAATGTGAATTTAATTAATACAATCTTACTTAAATTAAAAAGATAACTATAAATATCTTTTGCATATATAAATGCAAAATTATTGATTGAATAAAAATATTATTTGAAGGGTGAAATGGGACATTTTTTTTTTCTTTTCTCAATTACATTTTTATCTTTAATATATTTACATATTGCATTAAAGGGTGTAATCGAATGATTTAAAAGTGAAGTTTGCATAACGTATGTGGTGAGTTGACTTGATTTTCTTAAATATTCTAGTTTTGGTAAATTGTAATTCCTAATCGAAACAACGTTAGAGCCTGACTCAGACAATGCTTTTTGTGTTAGTTACATTTTATAAAAAGAAAAACTCATATTTCGAAACAAATTTTCTATTATAGAGCTTATGTTATAAAATGAATAGAGGGTTTATTTTAGAAATAACAAATTCAACATTTCTTAATATAATTTCAAACTCATAATATATTTCCTTAAAAATATAATGTTTTTAAAATTAGAAACACTATGAAGTGTATATATATATATTTCATTCCAGAATATTTTTACATGGAGGGGAAAAACAAAACCAAAAAAAGGAAAATAATAATAATTGAAAAAAAGAAAAAGAAAGGTGGAATGGAAAGTTTCTCGTCGTGTTGTGGTTGGGTTCCCGCTGAAGACTCGTTCATAAGCATTCCCGCGCTCTCTGCGATCACTTCACTTCATTTTCCACTCTTTTGATCACTCCCCACTGTCCCTGTTTTCCTTTACTCTTACTTTCACATTTGCAAATCTTAGAAAATTTTCTCTGATCATCAATCATCTTCAAGCAACCGAAGAAATCTTTACAATGGATGAAGAGTATGATGTCATTGTTCTCGGTACTGGTCTCAAGGAGTGCATCCTCAGTGGCCTTCTTTCTGTCGATGGCCTCAAGGTATATATTTTTTTTATCTCAGCCCACTTGTTTAAAAATGGAGATTTTCTTCCAGATCATGGTTGGATTAATTAATTTACCCATTTCAAGATTGTTTTGTTAAATGTGCAAGAGATAGCCCTGAAGGAGAAAATTAGTAAATTATAGTAATAACATGATCTGCTTTACCCTGATTTGTACAAAAAGGAAAAAAAAAAAGGGGGAAAAAAAAAAATAACTTTTAGATGAATTGGTACCCTTTGTAAGATTCAGATTTGTTTTTTGGGAATGGGCTGATTATGTTGTCTTGTTCAACAGGTATTACACATGGACAAGAATGACCATTATGGAGGAGAGTCCAGTTCATTGAATTTAACCCAGGTAATCTGATTTATATTTCTTGAATCTTGATGTTCTATATTGGATACTATCTTTGCAATCTAAAGATCAGATTGAATAGATGTCTTGGTTTTCTTGAATATAAGGTCTATGGTGGTTTGTTTCTCTTTTTCCCATAGCTTTGGAAGCGATTTAGGGGGGATGACCAGGCTTCTGAAAGTCTGGGTGCCAGCCGAGACTACAACGTTGATATGATCCCGAAGGTATGCAGTGGCATTTCTCTTATTTGTTTTTCATTAATCGTTTCTGGGATTTCTTGTTCTCTATTAGTTTGCAATTGTTTACTTTGTCTAAAAAGGAAGATTGGGAATTTGTCCCCTATCCAAATAAGCATCTTCTTTTTAGTAGCATACAATTTCATCATATGAGTCATCATGTAAAAGGTTTTTTAATCTAATCTATTGTGCCATGTTCCGCATTATGCAATATGGGGTGGTAAACTTTCTCCTTCTGTCATTTCCTAGTTCATGATGGCTAATGGGGCACTGGTTCGTGTGCTTATCCATACAAGTGTTACCAAGTATCTTAATTTCAAGGCTGTAGATGGTAGCTTTGTGTACAACAAAGGAAAGGTACATTCATGATAGGTTAATATTCCATGATAACTTTTTTCATGCTTAACTAAGATGTTCTTACCTTGCTCATACATTGCTATGATTTTAGATTTATAAAGTTCCAGCAACTGATGTGGAAGCACTGAAATCTTCACTCATGGGACTCTTTGAGAAGCGTCGTGTCAGGAAGTTCTTTATTTTTGTCCAAGACTTTGACGAGAGTGATCCCAAAACTCATGAAGGGATGAATTTGAACACAACCACAGCAAAAGAACTTATCTCGTAATCCTTTGATCTTTTAAACCTTTTTATTCTCAGAGTTACCATTCACTTGAGCAGGCCAGCAGGATCTGCAACATCTATAAATGCCTTTCAAGGAAAAAATATTTTCATTTCACTCCACTTGCTCTTTATTGATATCAACTTGTAAAAACTTTTAGGCCTACTCTAGAGTGCTTAAGGGACCCTCACTTTGTTTAATCAATCTTTAGCATAGTTCTCAAAGAACTCCTGCATTTGATAATCTCAACTACTTAATATGACCCTATTCTTATTTGTTCTAATTCTTGAAAGTGAAATGGTTGTTTCCATTTCCTAATTAATAGTTTTCAGCTTTATTTTGTTCAGAGTTCACCAGGAACAAGGGCTCCCAGTTTATGCCAAATGTATTCCTGATCAACAACTAGTAATCATATCATAGCATACCGATAAGTTATTGCTTTACATGTGCCCTATGCAGAAAGTATGAACTTGAAGCTGATACCATTGATTTCATTGGTCATGCTTTGGCTCTACACACTGATGACAGTTATTTGGACCAGCCTGCCCTGGATTTTGTCAAGAGAGTGAAGGTTTGCATTACACTATATTCATACTTTTTAAGGTTTTCGTATTTTGTTATATCATAGATTGGATTGTAACCATTCTGTATAAGACCTATTTCTGAACAAATGAGATTGGATTTATGATGTAATTTTTAATAACACTTTTTGTCATACATTGTGTATGATATAGTCATAGATGAACATGGAAATTTGGTTTTGGCATGTTTTATCTGATTCATTTAGTAATCTATCTGTTTCATCTGTCCAAAGCTATATGCGGAATCTTTAGCTCGCTTTCAAGCAGGATCTCCATACATCTACCCCATGTATGGCCTGGGAGAACTGCCTCAGGTTTTTCCCTAACTTTCAATGTTGAAAAGCATTTTTGTTTATATCAGGAGTACTGAGGGAATGCACCAAATTTTGCAGGCATTTGCACGTCTTAGTGCAGTTTATGGTGGCACTTACATGCTCAACAAGCCACAGTGCAAGGTAATCTCTAAAACATTTTGGTATCAAGAGCTCTTCTTCAGATGAAACTCCTAAGTTTATTCATTTTGGATCCAATAGTTTACACCGTGCTCTTCGAAGGTTATAGCAGATACATCTCATATTTGTTTTTAAGTTCTTTTTCTTAACCTGGATTGTGCAGAACTTGCGCTCTTAACTTCTGTAGTTAACTTTGGCTGGAAAGAACTCAAGAAAAGGGCTTGTTGCATTTATAGCTTTTGAAATATAATTTTCACATAATCAAGCTTTTGCATTGTAGGTAGAGTTTGATGATGATGGAAAAGCTGTTGGTGTGACTTCTGAAGGAGAAACTGCAAAGTGCAAGAAGGTTGTTTGTGATCCATCATATCTGCCTGAAAAGGTAGCTCCAGAATTTTAACTAGCCATTTGTATATTCTGTTTTGCAGTTTACTTTGAATTGACATATGGAAACTGAAATCACTTGAATGCTCATTTTTTACCTGAAATACTCTCATAGTTCTTATTTTGTTTTATATCACGATTTCTGAAAATGAAGCAATTTACAGGTTCAGAAGGTTGGAAAAGTTGCTCGTGCTATCTGTATAATGAGCCATCCCATTCCCGACACCAATGATTCACACTCAGCCCAGGTCATTCTGCCACAGAAGCAACTTGGCCGTAAATCAGACATGTATGTGAAAGTATCAGTTTAGTTTTCCAGTGCATTTCATTTCTCTTCTTTAGCCACCATTGATCTTTCCATCTTCACTTATCTTCTTTTTCCCTTTGAAATATAAGTTTAGACAAGTTTTTTTCTCGAGAGATAGAATTGAAAAAGAAATAGACAGAGCCCACGTATAAATACTAGAGAAGATTCAATCTCATATTTATTCTAATACAGTTATTTTTACAGGTATCTGTTCTGTTGTTCATATGCTCACAATGTAGCTCCAAAAGGAAAATTTATTGCTTTCGTTACATCAGATGCTGAGACAGATGATCCTAAGACTGAATTGAAGCCCGGGGTAGACCTTCTTGGACCTATTGATGAGATATTTTATGAAACTTATGACAGATATGAACCGACAAACGCACCTGAAACAGATAATTGTTTTATCTCTGCTGTAAGTCAATATTCTTTTGTTGCCTATCATTCTAACATAGATCTGCACATCAAACATCTCTACACTTGATCGTTGAACAACAAGAACATAAAAGGTTTCCAAGGATGTATAGGATGGTATCTTTCCCATGCTGCCATCTACATGCCCTGCTTCATTTTTTTTCCCTTTTGGGACTACTTACATCTAGTTCTTTTACACCTTATTTGGGTTGATTTTCTTCACCCCCTCTGATCAGACACTGCCCTTAAATTCTTGCAGAGTTATGATGCAACTACACACTTCGAAACTACAGTAACAGATGTCATTGCTATGTACAGCAAGATCACCGGAAAGGTCAGTTCAGAAAGATATTCTGAGATAGTGAATATGTTTATCATTACTAAAGACACTGTTATTGTATGGCGATGATCTGTATTGATTTAGAACTTAATTTCATCCATTACCTTATATGTATCAGCAAATTAATGATGGTATTTTTTCTTCTTGATTTGTTCTAGATTCTTGATCTCTCTGTGGACCTGAGTGCTGCAAGTGCCAGTGCAGAAGAATGAAGGTGTGGTGCGGCGGCTGAATCACCGATGGGAATGAGCATTAGCCACCTTATGTTCAAAGTCTAATTTCTTCAGAACATTGATTGAATTCAAGCTAGTTTAGTTTCCTGATAAGACTATATATTGGTTTCTGCCAATATGCTTCAGTCAGGTTACATATAGAAGGATTTTTTTGGAAATACCTTAACTTCTTGTGTGTATTACTTTCATGCAACATTTTTCATTGTTCTTAATTTACTAATTAAAGACCTCAAGAGTCAAGAATGCCTTTGCTTGTTTGAGCTTTGTCTTATTCTTGTGGAAACTCTTGTCAGAGAATCAAAAAATAAAAAAAAAAACTCTGATATGGATTATGTCTATATTTAAGAATAATATAGATCTCGTAGTCTAGATTCATTCTATAGATCACACGTAAGCATCATAGTACTAAGAAAAGAATAAATTTTGATGTGGAATAGGGCCATATTTAGAAATGATATAGATCGCGTGGTCCAAATTCAGTCTATGGAACAAGAGATCTATATCACATGTAAGCCTTACCAAGATTACTTTGACTCCCATTCCATTTGCCTTTTTGTTTTGAAAAAGGTTTTTAGTCGATTCAATCTCATAAGTATGGATCAAAAAATAGTTTGGTCTCTTAAGTTTTTTTTTCAGCTATAACGGACCTTCATGTTTTTATGATAAGACAGAATGGTCCAAACCTATAATTTCTAGCCATTCACACGGCGTTTTGAGGGGTAAATTCATTATTTCACTATGAAACGATATCGTTTTAATTTGAATTTTCTTTAAAAACTGTCTTCCTCCCGTTATCTCTGGCAGCAGCCACATCCATCGTGAATTTCAGACAGAGAGAGAATGACAGCCCTGTCGGCAACTGTCATCTTACTCTTCCCTTCACCATTCATCGGCAACTGTCGGCCTCTGAATTTTCCCCTCAAATCCTTCTTCCATTTAATGACAACTTTACACCCGCCAATTTTCAAGGTTACTACGAACCTACTGGGAATTAAGCCCAAATCGAAACCCGAATCCAAAGCAACCCATTTTAGAACATTGTTAATTCGTTGCAAGAAGGTCAAGAATGAAAATGCTTTCACGGATAAGAAGACAGCTCGAGTGGACTACGATAAGGGCATGCATAGCCTATCCATTGAGATAAGTGGGCTCCGGAAGTTTGACCTTACCAAACTGCATCGAAGGCAGGTTGAAACCGACTTGTTCCAAAAGGACTGGACCATCACCATCTCAGAGGTAGTAGCACAGATTTCAAATGATGAAATGATGAATTTATCCCCACACTCTATGTGAATGGTCGCAAAATGGGTGGTTTGGACCATTCCACCTGATTGTAAAAACATGAGGAATCGATATGGTTAAAAAAAAAAGGTTTAAGGGATCGAATTGTTTTTTAGTCCAAATTTGTGGGATCAAATTATCTAAAAACCCTTTTGAAAACTGGTCATTAAGTTTTTGTGGTACTTAATTTTCAAGTCTTAATTAAACCTAATCCTTAATTCTTATAAAAAGTTTTAGTTTTAGATGTTTTGATCCTCTTACAAAATTAAATATAGAAGGTAACAATAAGAATTATCACCTCATTTTTATTGTTATAAAGCTTTGTATATTAATTATAAAAAGTTCATATTAAAATAGTAAATATTTATAATTAAATACATTACCTATACTCCCTATTCCTTTAACGCTTTTCAACTTGGTGAAGTCTATTAGGGAATACATCCATATTTTTACTGGGTTTTTATCCATTCGGTTAGCAATAGATGAATCCATGGAATAGATGAATCCATTCATCTAATCGAACTGATCAAATTGATCGAAGGAAAAAAATCTTATTCATCTAATATTTTAACTATCATCTAATCCTTCAAAGTGTATTAAATTGAATTTAAATAAAAATTTTTATTTTTATTTTTTATTATATAATAAATATATTTATTATTTAATATATAAATAATATCTATAATAATTATTAAAACATTAATATTTAAATTTAATATTTTGTTTATTTTTAATATTATTTAAAAATATTTAAATTATGAATATGTTTTATATAAACTTTATATATCATTGAACTTTATTTAAAATAGACTTTAAATATAAAATGTGTGAATATTTACATCAAAAGTAATTTGACACAATGGTTGAGGAGGTAAATTTATATTGAAATGTTGCAAATTGGAATCTATTTAATAATAATATTAAATTATTATTAAATTTGAAGCTAACAAGTAGTGAAGGTGGATTGGAATGATCATGGGATATGCCTAAAAAAATAAGGTCAAAGAAAAATTTATTTTTTTATTTGACTCTTTATGTCGGAACGTGACAAACATTTCATGATAAATTTGCTTATCTTCACACGTCATATACTATTACAGTATATCAAAATGAATCGATGAAAGAAGTATTTTTACAATTTAAAAGTAAGAAATCAGTCGTTATTTTTTAGTGGTAGAGAGTAATATTTAATCTTATAAAAACTAGGACGTCCCATGTGCAAATTTCTTCGTATTGCCCACAATTGTCTCCCTCTTATCAAAGGTTGCTCCAGAAAATAGAAATCCTGATGTCGGTGCCGGTATACGCTTGATCCAGTTACACAAGGTCTGGCATGTGTCCTTGATAAGAGCTCTACGCCAGGGCTAAACTTTTGTACTCCTCTTTGGTGATAGTGACCCTAGGCTATGAGAGGGTGTTAAGGCGTGACTCAAGCAAAGGGGCTAGGCGGTTATGTTTAGAAGCCATATCTAGTTAACTAAGTCGAGAAAAAAAAAAAAACTAGAGAGAGAACAGCCCCTTTTACTCAAACGGACTCTAAAACCATAAGGCATGGGGTTCGCTTGAAAGTGAAATTCATGGGCTTATTAACGGTACTTGTGTTTTGATCATTTCTTGCAAAAAAGGAAAGATAGAGAGAGAAGAGCCCTTTTTACTCAAACGTACTCTAAAACCATAAGGCATGGGGTTCGCTTGAAAGTGAAATTCATGGTTTTGTTAACGGTACCTGTGTTTTGATCCTCTCTTGCTAGCTGTTCTACCACCGTCTTTGATGGTGGAACTTCCTTACCTTACGTCATTTAGTTCTAATTCTATTCTTACTAATCTTAATTAAGAAGAAGATGCCTATGGTAACTTCATTTCTATATGAGAACCTTGTAGACTAAAAGATGCTATTCCCCCCCCTCGTGTAAGACATACTATACCGAGAATAGAGCTCTCATTTCAAGGTCTTAGATCTCGTAGTAGCAAGATTCAAAGATAGATAAGAGGAAGTGAGTTCATCCTTGTGTCAGGCCCCGTGTGATCTTTTCAAGCTTTTTTCCTAGGCTCAATTCTTTTCATTAAGATGTACTACTCTCCCCTGTTGATATAAAAGAAGGCGCTTTCGGGCAAACTAAGGCCTTTGTGTCTCGACTTCCAGTGTTGATGTCCCACTAGTTAACTGTGAAACGGATTAAATAAAGCATAGTTGGCAAAGTAAAGTCCTTTCTTCTCTTCCCAGTCAAGATAGATATAGAAGGGAAGAAAAGGAAGCTGGTGCTAGAACAGGTTTCTTTTTCTTACTCCCCTTCCTCGTCCAATAAATATGTTAGGCTTGCAAATCGGATTCTGATCTCAGCCTGCTATCAAGAAAGATGAAATCGATGGGCAGAATCGTGTCTGATAAAGATTCCAATCATCGTCTTTTCTTACTTTCTTGATGGCATATGAGCTTGTAAGGATCCTATGAGAAGGGGGGCATTCAAAGAAGAGTTTGATTTCCACGGGTGGCATTCTTGCAAACAGCCAATAATCTCGTATTATAAAGAATACTGAGACTTTCCCATTCCTTTTATTCAAGGAACTCCAAGTTCTACCTTCTTTAAGTGCCACAGTTGATTCGTCGAAAAGACTAGGAGTGGATTCTCCAACTTTTGCAAATGAATCCGCTTAGAAAAGGAAGTTCAATGGATTGAATCCAAAGGTAGCCTTTATCCCGAAGCTCTTATACAATAGCATCCTTCAAGAGCTCTTAGAAAGAGACTTTCAACACGCATGGTACGAGAAGTCATTTAATCAAGATCGAAAGCTTCCCCTTGCCCTCTTTTCTTCTTTCTACTAAGCTTCCCATTGCCCAATCCTTTAATCTTCTAGAAAGAGTCGACGGTACAACAAATCAGAGTGTGTGTGTCAAGTCGCAATAGGAAACCCTTTTCTTCTTCCTCCTCCCTCTCGCCTACTACTAAAATTAATTAAGCCCTCTGCCCGGTCAGTTTACGCCACAGGTTTTTAACCGATTTAATCTCACAAGTTTGGGTCAAAAATAGTTTGGTCTTTTAAGTCTTTTTTCAACCATAACAGTCCCTCACGTTTTTACGATCAGACGGAATGGTCCAAACTACCCATTTCTGGCCATTCACACGACGCTCTGAGAGGTAAATTCATTATTTTACTATGAAATGATGTTGTTTTAATTTGAATTTTTTTTTTTTTTTTTTTAGCAAAATTGTATTCCTCATGTTATCTTCGGCAGCAACCACAACCACCATAAATTTCAGACAGAGGGAGAATGACGGCCCTGTCGGCAGCTGTCATCTTACTCTTCCCTTCACCATTCACCGGCAACTGTCGGCCCTCTGAGTTTTCCCCTCAAATCCTTCTTCCATTTCATGGCAACTTTACACCCGCCAATGTTCAAGGTTACTACGAACCTAATGGAAATTAAGCCCAAATCGAAACCCGAATCCAAAGCAACCCATTCTAGAACATTGTTAATTCTTTGCAAGAAGGTCAAGAACGAAAATGCTTTCGCGGAGAAGAAGACAGCTCGAGTGGACTATGATAAGGGCACGCATAGCCTATCCATAGAGATAAGTGGGCTCCGGAAGTCTGACCTCACCAAACGGCATCGGAAGCAGGTTGAAACCGACTTGTTCCAGGAGGACTGGACCATCACCATCTCAGAGGTAGTAGCACAAATTTCAAATGATGAAATGACGAATTTACCCGACCGCTATCTGAATGATAAAAAATGGGTAGTTTGGATCATTTTAGGTGATTGTAAAAACGTGAGGGATCTTTATGGCTAAAAAAAAAAACTTAATAGATTAAATTATTTTTTAACTCAAACTTGTAGGATCAAATCGACTAAAAACCCTTTTGAAAGCTGGTCACTAAGTTTTTATGGTACTTAATTTTCAAGTCTTAATTAAACCTAATCCTTAATTCTTATAAAAAGTTTTAGTTTTAGATGTTTTGATCCTCTTAAAAAATTAAATATAGAAGGTAACAATAAAAATGAGCAATAAAAATTATCACCTCATTTTTATTGTTATAAAGCTTTGTATATTAATTATAAAAAGTTCATATTAAAATAGCAAATATTTATAATTAAATACATTAACTGTACTCTTTGTTCCTTTAACCTCTTTCAACTTGGTAAAGTCTATTATGGAATACATCCTATTTTTACTAGCTTGTGATCAGGGGTGTTCATCGATTCAATTTGAAATAGATGTATCCATTCATCTAATCGAACTGATCAAATTGATTGAAGGAAAAAAATTTTTATTCATCTAATATTTTGACTACCATCTAATCCTTCAACGTATATTAAATTGAATTTA
This sequence comes from Parsonsia alboflavescens, assembly GCA_028571225.1. Classification (NCBI taxonomy): domain Eukaryota; kingdom Viridiplantae; phylum Streptophyta; class Magnoliopsida; order Gentianales; family Apocynaceae; genus Parsonsia; species Parsonsia alboflavescens. Next base: position 4,883,326 of record JAOXNR010000029.1, on the reverse strand, counting down.
AATAAAAATTTTTATTTTTATTGTTTATTATTTAATAAATATATTTATTATTTAATAAATATATTTATTATTTAATATATAAATAATATCTATAATAATTATTAAAACATTAATATTTAAATTTAATATTTTGTTTATTTTTAATATTGTATTTACATTAAATGTATAATAATAATATAAATACACAAAGTAATCACTCTGATAAATGATTTTTCATTCTCGTACAACAATCCAACTAATTTAATTTGTTGTAAAAAAAATTCCAATAAATGCTATTATTAAACAATTAAATAGAATCGATTTTGATAAAATTGGATTGGACTTAGTTGGAATTGAATTAGATTAAATTTAAGCATTTGTGTGGTTCATGTTAGTTCAAGTAAACTCTTACTTATATTTTCATAAGTAGATTAGGTTCATAGTAAAATTATATTTTTTGGTTCCGCTGAATAAATAGTTACGTATATGTTTATGTATGGAATAAGTTCATATCAAAATTTTCCGTTTAATTGATATATGAAATTTCTAAATTAAAAAATTGAGTAAAAACCAGGTAAAAAATTCAAATTTAAGCAGTTAATAAATGTAAGTGGTTAAAAATTGCCATTTCAGTTAATTACAAATAATAATAATATATAAGTGAATAGTTTTATAGTCCTGCGACAGTGTGTGATCATCAGCTTCATTTGAACTTCGAACCTTGTTGCATTTGCCTTGGTCGGTTTGCAGTGGTTTCCTCTGATGATCGTTGACGATGGTGAAGGCGAGTAAAAGCAACGGCCGTGGTTATGGCAATGGCAACCGGCAGGAGAAGAACTCAAAGTTTTCAGCGTACGACTTCGGCGTCGATGATAAACGAGTCGAGAAGGAGTCTAAAAAGTTATTGTCTAAATATAAACCCCAAAGCATTAAATTCTCCGGTTCTCCCGTCGACAAGTACAGTTTCCTCTGTTCATGTAAGTTCCCTTAAGACGGTTATGCATATGTTTTAAGAATTTGTTTACCGTGATGAATTGTTGTTATGAACTTATGTATGATCATCGTTATTTCAGAAGGGAGAAAAAAAAATTATACTTTTCCAGTCTACTTTTAGTTGCTTGATTATGGGGCTTTAGTTTTATTTTTATTTTCATTTTTAAACCTCAATTTTATGTGATTGGGAGGTAGCAGTTGAATTGCCCTTTAGTAGGTAGTTCAATATTTAAGGCATTGCTCAGGAAGTTTAACTATTGAATTATGGTTTTACTTTGTGCTGGATCCAATTTCCTCTTTTATACGCAGGGAAAATGAGGGTTTTTTTTGAAGAGATTTAACTAGAACTAAGTCCAATTACTATAACCCTGTAATAATTTGTATACGCTGAGTGTGTTCTATACATGTGCTTGATTGATAATACTTTTTTAGGCTGACCCAATTGGGGAATCCTAAGGTGTTCACAGTGTACAGAGTTGGTTAAGACTGTTGTAGTGCATGAATGTTGAATTGCTGTTTCTATGAAACAATTTTGGAGAGTTAGAACTGATATGATATGGTTATTTATCTCATCGTTAATGATTAATGAGTTCCAGTGAATTTTGGCAAAGTTTTTTTTTGGCCTCCTGCAATAAAATCTTTATTCTTTTTTTTTTTTTTATTATTTTTTAATCTGTGGTTTTGTTATCACCTTCCATAACTGGTACATTACGTATAGTATTATGGGACTCACGTGAAGTCATGGTTTTATATTCATTCCTTGTGGAGTGAAGCTAGTGGTAAGAATTGGCTTCAAGGTATGCTTCACTTGGGAAAGCTAATGTTCATTTTGGGTCAATTAAGGACTGAAATGTAGATATTCAATTTGGACCAAAGGGAGTAAAATAATCTAAACTTTCTTTTGCATGTTATCTGCAGTTACTAAAGGAGCTAAGACTCATGAAATTTGCTCAAGAAATGAACTGCTAGATATTGAAGACAGCAATGATAATATGAAACAGATGAATTGTGCACCATATGCTGCTGAGCTGTCAATTTTGTCGATTCGTAAAGCATTGTCTCATTCTCCTGTTGAATATTGTTCTCCTGGAGCAAGTTCCTACTTTCGTGAAGGCAAAAAACCCAGGCGACAAAGTTCTTCTAATGCACTTTTAAAGACTTTTAGTCCTCAAATACTTGTTAATGTATCTATCTACCTCAACTTTTATTTGTTAGAATAAGGATTCTGCTGCTGATTTAGTTGCTCCATAATTGTTCTCCAAAATTTTGTAGAATCAACCACTTCTTGTAGACTCTGATGATGGTAAGGAAAACAGAAATCAGTTGCCTATTAGTGTGGATTCAGATGATGATTGCAGAATTGAATTCAGATCATCAATGTCTGCCCCTTATCTTGCCAGAAGCAAAGGTCTATTTTTCCCCCCTCTTTATTTGTGTTATTAAATTATAAATAAACCTATTCTCATGCATTTAACCTTTTTCAGCTTCTGTAGAAGAACAACCATCATTACATGATTCCAGTGTACTTGATGTGGTAAGCATAATCTTTCTTACCCCATTTCCACGTAGATTTCTTTTGAACAAAATTTATGAATGGATGGGGGTGTAGAATTTTTAATTTTTTCCCCTCCAATTTAGCTGAATTGAACCTGTTAGATCTTTTCTATCTTTTCCTCACCTTTTACTTTACTCACACAGAAGGAAAACTTGCAGATTTTCGCTTTATCGTAATTAGGTGCCCTTTTCTGCATTCTTTTGTGTGAGCCCTCATAAGCAAGCATTTTTCCGTGCATCTCAAAAGGAGAAGGCTGAACCCAATTATGCAATGAATCTGATCAAATGATAATGGGTACTGAGGCACACTAAAATAAGTGATGTTCTAGAAGTTTCCACTTCTTAGATGTATATAATACATTTAGGGTGGTTAGAGATGCATTAAGGGAAACAGATGTCCTTATTAGTCAGGGTATTTTCTATTTCCCCTTTTTAACTGCAATCATCCATACCTGTGGTCTTGGACCTCTTGGTTCAATTTAGGTTTATACCACAGACAGGATGATTCCAATACCAACAGATGCTTATAAGTATTGTGTTTTTGGTTTATAAATCATTTGTTTCCTCTTGGGCTTTATGTTCCTGCGAAAGGATCTGTCTGTAAACTCCCCCCACCCCCCTCTTACTCTCTTGATTTTGTAGGAAGCAACGGTGATCGTGAAACCTGATATCATTACTTTTGGGGAAATGTACTCGACAGATGCAATGTTGACATTTTCTAACAGATACATCAAGGTAGAAGGATCAACTTTAGGTGGGATGGATAACTCTTTTATCTTTAATTGGTCAGTTTCTGATATTTTAAAGATCGAATCATCTTGTTACAAAGAGGTGAGTTGTAGTCGTTATCATTTTATTGCAATGTTTCATGTTGCAAATAAAGATGGGTGTGCAATGATCATCGACGGAAATTGTTGCTCATTTATTTTCAGGTTGAAACAGCTAGAGTGGATCTCTATCTGAAATCTAGGGATGAAAAATTAGCCAAAGTTTCAGGTTTAGTTTTTGTCCATCCCTCTTTTATATTCATGTGATCGCATATCTTGAGAGTGAACTGAACTGTGCTGTTTTTTAAAAGCATATCATTAAAAGAATGGACCTTTTGTACACATTTTATGCACTTTCAGGATGAGATAATAAGAAGTCACTTATCACACTATTAGGTCAATAAGAAGTCGGTGTTATGCAAATATGTGATACATGGATGTATTGATTTAGTTAGATTGGTAAAAGGAAATTTACTTTAATAGTTTAATCTAATTTATGGATCTTTAATCTTGCTAAGGTTTATCTTAACATTTTCTAGTTTGTTTTCCATTTTTATCAAACTCTTTAATTTGATAAATTATTTATTCGACGGCCTTTGAATGGGTTATTGTTTCCTTGAGGGTATACTAGGAAAGTCATAAAGGTTGCTTGTATTTGTAAGTTCAAGTATAGATTGATTCTTGGACACTATTTTCTAAAAGGATTGATTAGATGTGTTGAATCTGTCAGTGAGGTGAGATGTCGTATAAAATTCAAATTACTGCCATAGCACTCTGCATATCCTCTACGTAAAACATTTATGTTGAAAAGTATCCTTGTCGCTAATTAACAGTACATATTAATTATGTATGTAAATATTGGAGAGGGATTTTTGGTTGTTGGTGCAGCAAGGATGGTGAATAATGGTAGGTGTCGAGAGATTTAGTGCTCCTCTGTCATCTCTGTTTAATGCTCTTTGAGGGCAAGCATATGTCACTGTTCTTGAGGTTGTGGGTGAGATGGGATATGGAAAATCAAGTATCTTCGAGAGGTTTTTGGTGTATGCGCTAGAATTGTTTTTGTATTGAGGGTTTCACTTTCATCATATGCACAAGGCTTGCACAATATTGGTATTAGGTTCAGAGAAATGGTAGCAGTAGCTTTGGTGCCTGGGTGAGTTTGACAATTGGGTTGGTGCAGGCAACCGCAAATAACTTGTGGCTGCAGGTTGGAAACAAAAGAAGAGGAATAAGAGAGTAGAGAGAGCAGAAAATAGAAAGGGGGTTTGGTGTTTTAGAGCTTGCTCCACTCCTACCAAATTTTTAGATGCTTAACTTAATAAAAATTGGGGAAAAATAAAGGTTTTGGATTGAAAGGAAACATTAGAGGCTATTTATAGTAAGGTTTTATGGGTACTAGCAATTCTGACATTACCATATAATAGTAAAGTTCCATTTATTTATTAATGTAATTAGTCAATGATTTGATTGTGTAATTTGTATTAGATATCTCTATATGATTGACCATCTCTTTACTTCTCATTCTTGTTACTGTTTATATTTGCTTCTTTGAATGCTTGGAATATGCCACTAAGACATCTTATGCTTTGTGCTTGTGTTTATTTTGTTAATATTTAACTTTGTTTTCTGAACTGAATGCAGAGATTATAAAGTTAAATTTTGCTATTTGTGACCCTTGCTGGCCTGAAAGACAAGAAGCCATTGAATCGCTGGATAAAATATACAAAGCCAATTGGAATACAGTCATAGAGTAAGTTGATTATGCTTTAGATTCTGATGTGCTTCTTGAAGATTTCTTTTGCTGAAGAAAACCTAAACTATTAACACTTCAAGGTGTTTCCTATACCTTTATACTGGAATAACTGCTGGTTTTCGTACTTGGTAGTTGTGTAATACTTGGCAGACGATGTTGTATCATAATATTCTCATGCCCATTAGATAAAAACAAAATTGACCAATGTGATAATGGTTTTTTCCTTTTTGGCTTTGCTTACTGCAATTTTATTTTCAGGATATGATTTTTGTGGTTCCTACACCATATAGACTTCACTGGTTTACTGATGACTGAATGCTCTCGGTGACTAAGATACTACTGCTGTCCATTCTGTATCAGTTGTTCTCATCATACTACATGCCATATCTTAAGAATCTTTCTGTAGTGGCTTTATTAAGAATATATCTAATCCTCGTACACCTCTGATAAAGGTGGAGAAATTGTTGCTATTATTATTCTCTTCATAATGAACTTGAATTGTACTTTACTTACTGGTTCTGTGAGTTCTGTTCTGTATTTGTTCAGTTCCCAGTTTATCTTTCTCCCTTTTGTTGTCTATGGATAAGATATCTATACTGGTAGCATTCTATGGTATTCCATCTGTCCCATTTTACCTGTCTCATTATGAAATCAAGGATGAATTTATTTTTAATTTTCCAAATTAATACAGCTCTTTTTTTTTTGAAATGTTTTCTTCATTTGTATCTTATTCCTATCTTTTCAATCAAATAGTAGTGCAAGTCCCATACTTGGTGAACCTTCTTTCCTTAAGTAGAAGTCTATATCCTTTCCTGGGGGTCATTGTTTTGAGTAACAACCCATTGTTTCATTATTAGCATATCTCCGATGCCATTTTGATGAAGACCTTATTTCTCTGTTCAGAAAGAATGAATACGTTTTCAAGCCTGAAATGCTTAAGTTCTGTATCATTGTGATTGTTATTCTGATTAAACATTGTTTGTGATATTTCTAGGTGACATTGGGAAAATTCAGTTAAAACAGATACATATATATATACAATAAGGCTATTATGGGCGCCTGTGCCCAGCTTAAGATAGGTGCCTTTGACGCCGTGATGGAGGGATGAAAACCGCCGACGACGTTGTTTTGGTGGGGAAAAAAAAAAAATCGAGTCCACCCCTGCCAACTCCTGCCATTTCCACCCACCCAACACCGCTGCGTCTTCCCCACCGCCACCCCACCGTTCCACCGTCGCAGCACCCCTCCCCATCACCCCAGCCCTGCAAATCAGAGAGCACATCACCCCTGCACCCCATCACCCCACCCACAGGACCCCTGTCGCAGCACCCCTCCCCATCACCCCAGCAATGGAAATCAGGGAACCCATTACCCCATCACCCCACCCCACCCGACGGCACCCCGGTCGCAGCACCGCTCCCCAGAACCCCCGTCGCCATCACCCCTGCACCCCATCCCAACACCGCACCACCGAGAAATCAACCACCCAACAAAATCAACCAAAATCTTCTCATCCACGACACTGGTTTAGAATAGAGCTCTTCAAACCACACGAAATGAATTAGAGAGAGAATCACGGCACCGACGGAAGAAAAGGGAAGAGAAGGAAAGAGAGAGAAAGAGAGAGAGAGTTGCGAAATTTTGCACATGAAATTTTGTCACCAACCCTCCGTCACGTTTTCTGTTTAGTGAGCAGCGTAAGTTGGGCACCTGGTGCCTATAATAGCAAAATTGTATAAATATATATATATATATATATATATATATATAGAGAGAGAGAGAGAGAGAGAGAGAGAGAGAGAGATTTTTTTTTTCTGCTCAATTTAAACTGAAACATCTTATTAGATAGCACTGTACTGCTAACCTTTGGTTGCAATGGAACATTTTGGAGAGAAATGTAATTACGAAGGAGTGGGAATTAGCATGTGCAATTGGAATTCTTCAGAGGTTATTTCTAACTTTATGTTGGCATAACTTTGAGATATGGTGTGTGCGCTTTATGTAGGGGAACTGGATTATTTTCTTTTGACTTCTAGGTTCCTGTTTGGCAGATACACAGGTTTTTGTCATATTGTTGGTCTCTAATGTTGGTTCCATTTTGCAATACTAGAATGTGGTTTTTTCCTCAATTTTTTTGGGCAAAAATTCTCTATTGGACTGATGCAATTTATTGGAACCTTCCATTGAAACTCTATGTTTCCTTGAAAATAAAGGTTTAGCATTGAAGGCCATGGGGATTTAATTTCTTTTTTCCTTTTAGCATGATTATCTGTTTGGTAAGTAATCAATTATTTTTCCTTGCTTGTCTTTTCTAACTTCAGAAATTTGTACGGTCTTGTTACATTTTATTTTTCTTCTATAACAACTTGGTCCCTTGTGAAAATAAAATAAGATGACCTGAGACCCTGTTCCTGCTCTTTTCCTTTTTGTGTGAGTCTTTACCAGTTAGTTGTGATCTCTTTTTCTCACTGGATTAAAAGTTTCACTTTTTTATTGTGTTGCTCAAATCTCAACGATTGCAGTTCCAGCAAGACCTTTGAAGGTATTATCTATCCTCAAGGGGATCCTGATTCTGTCTCTATTAGCATGAAAGATGTTCAGCTGTTGCAGCCTGCTACATTTATAAATGACACCATAATTGATTTTTATATTAAGTGAGTACCAATGAAAGTGTTGCCGATTTTTCCTTTTTAAGCTTTGAACAGTTTTTGTTTTGCTTGAAACATTTGTAATATATGATCTAGCTTAGTCAATTTTATATTTACTTAGTTGCTTAAAACTATTGCTCAAAACTGTAAGCAGTGCTCTCTAACAATCTTGGAAAGTATTGTGCTTCTGTGGTTGCTGATTTTATCACATCTGAACTCATTTATTAAGCTTCTTGATCTATGCTGATTAGTTCTGGAAATCAAATATTGATTTGCAAAGTGCTTTCTATGTCTCATGGCTTGTTTCTGAACAATGAGACATTTCTCAAACCCTCCTTTCATGTTGTTTGTAGATGTGATTGAGATTTCAATGTATACTGTTAGAGGATGAACTATGCTTTTCAAGACTTTAACTTTTATTTAGCCATTCCAGCAAAGAAGAGCTTACGGATTTGGTTATTGCCAGATATCTCGAGCAAAAACTAGAACCGGAGAAAAAGCCGAGATTCCATTTCTTCAACAGTTTCTTCTTCACAAAGCTGGCTGATGATAAATATCTATCAACTTTTGATGGAAGAGAAGCTTTTGAACGTGTTTGTAAATGGACGAGGAAAGTATATCTTTTTGAAAAAGATTACTTATTTATTCCAGTGAACTTCAGGTCAGAGATAAGTTACCAAACTGTTTGTATTGCATTTGCCCAATATGTCTGTATTAAGGATTCCTTCCTTATTGCAGTTTACATTGGAGTTTGATTGTTGTCTGTCACCCTGGGGAAGTGGCTCATTATGAAGGTTAGCTAGATGAACCTTCTTAATTGATGCTTCTTCCATCCAAAATTTAATCTCCTATTTTCACTAGACACAATATCTATCCACGAGGATGCCTTACAGTTATTAATTAAAGTCGTTAGTATTGGCACCCATGTGTTAGTGGGATTCACATCCTTATTAGGAAGGTTACTTGTGAAGATGGAAAATAAGCGTATTTTAGGAAATAAGGTATTTATTTATGCAAAGTAAAATGTGAATATTCAATTTTTGACGTAGAGTGTATTTATTTTTAATTTAACCACGGAGTTCAATTCCATAACCTATGCTACAGACATGGAGACACCATTGAAGTATCCCTGCATTTTACACATGGACTCCATTAAAGGAAGCCATGGAGGTTTGGAGGATGTTTTCCAAAGGTAAGCCTCTAATAGCTTTTCTGCAAGTGCTTATACTTATCAATGTCATGAAATGAGGAACTTTCTCCATTCTGTTTCTAATTCTTCTACTCCAATTTCTTGCCTTGTATGACCACTGTAAATTGAGAAGGTCTCTTATCGATGCAACCTTTTCTTTCTCATATTTGGAAAGCTGGAGTGTCCAATAGATTCTCTCTCTCTCTCACGCACACATGCCCGCGCTTGCTGCTGACACACATACATTGTTTATTTTACTCAAGAAGAGGATTGAATCATTTCCCAAAAAATGTCGAACTTATTACCCTTTCTCTTGAAATTCCATACCCTTGAAATTAATCCTGGAGTATGGATTGCTGAATGAGTCATCATTCTTTTCCAAATTGTTGTCATTGATATCGTTTCACCTCTAATTTGTTGCTCGGCCTTTGTCTTTACTTACATGTATTCATTCTCAAATCTTGATATTTTATGCAGTGTTCTATTTCCTGTGTTAAAATATGGGCTTAAGCCTAACTCAACCCCAAAAGCTAGCTCAAGGGGGAAGGATTGTCCAAGACTTTATATACTACAATAGGCCCTTAAACAAACTCGATGTGGGATTCTCAACACTCCCCCTCACGCCCAGTGCCTCTCCCTCTGGAGGGTGGAATTCAACATGGGGGCCCAACATCGGCAAACAAACACAGGCCCAACACGGGCAAAC
>JAOXNR010000029.1:4856583-4873637 GCA_028571225.1 Parsonsia alboflavescens | reverse complement strand
CTCAAGGGGGGAGGATTGCCCAAGACCTTATATACTACAATAGGCCCTTACACAAACCCGATGTGGGATTCTCAACATCCTGTATCATTATTGTTAAACTTAAAGAATTGGTATTTGGCCCACTTTTCTCTCAAAAATTAATGCTTGATGAATATGTGGTCAGTTTCTCTGTATGGTGTTAAAATTCAAGGTCTAACTGAATTTGTCTTTAGTGGCTTACACTTTTAGATGTGGTGATTATTTAACACATAGGAAAGTACCAAGAGAGGATTTAACTGGAAATTTTGCCGAAGCTTTTCCTTAGTGTATCACCAAAACGATGAGAATTGTGTTATGTTGTCAGGTGAAATTAACAATTATAATTTTGATACTACTTCCTAAATTTCTATTCTGTTCTTCGTTTCTCTGTGTGCATGTGTGAGTGTGTGTTAATTTTTGGTGGTGGGTGTGGCTATGTTTATGGTTTCGAAACTTTTGGACTAACTATTGAGGAGAAAAAATGTATTTTTTTTTCTGGACGAAATTACAGTTACCTACTCGAAGAGTGGAAAGAAAGACACAATGAGCTGTCAGAAGATGTTTCCAACAAGATTTTGAACTTGCCCTTTATATCTCTAGAGGTATTCTTGATTCTCTCTCTATAATTACCTTCCCGTGAATTAGGTTTTCAAAGAAAATAAGTTGATTCTTGTTGAGCTGAAAGAGCAAATGCTTTACTTTATCCTGACTAATAAAATAGGCAAGTTGCTGATGATTGTTAATAAAAATAAGCCATTGGACTTCCATCTACATATTGATGACTATAATTGTTACATACCTGAAGTTGATAATGTAACCGCATCTGCTTCATGCCACAATTAACTTGTGCTGTGGTATTAAATAGACCCGTTATGCTCTTTCATTTCTTCATGAGTGTAACTTTTACTCTCTTTTATTCTTTCATGTATCTGCTATCAGACTAGAAATGCTACTGATAAAAAAGCTCTGTTTTGGTTCAGTTACCACAGCAGGAAAATTCATTTGATTGTGGCCTTTTCCTGCTTTATTTTGTCGAGCGTTTTCTGGAAGAGGCTCCTATCAACTTCAACCCTCATGCAGCAGCTTCTAAATTTGTGAGTTGTTTCTTCCTTTCTAAGCATGCCTAATGAGCTAATAATGGTTGATCAAGTAAAACACTAAGGTGGGGTTTAGGATTTATCTATCTCATTTTTTTAAAGGGCTGACTTGATGAATGACTAAAGCTGAAAAGTTCTCTGTTTTGGTTCATTGAGCCAACAGAACAAGTATGGGAACATATTTGTTTGAAACATTAATGTTTAAACATATCCAAGTTCTAATTTTCATGGTTAATACTTAGGTAATATGAGGATTCATCAAAGAATCAGGTTTACATTTCCTATAAGAAATGTATTACGGGATTTCAGATTTGGCAGGGATACTGGTGTTTCTGTAACATCACTGTCAAATTCTACTTTATGTGAATTTATAATGTCTCAAATAATTTTTCATTCCTATGAAATGAATATCTTCTAGATGCAGTCTCTCTTCTATCACTAGCCCTAATTATGCATTGAGTTAATCTCCTACTGCAAAGTTTGCTTTGTAACTCCAACCAAATTTTAATATGAATGAAGTCTGAGGATCAACTACAGCAAGGTATTTTGCTCCCTTATGTTGAATGACCTGACTAAGTGGAAACTTAAAATAATGCACAATAACATCTTCATGATAAAATATAATGTTGTCAACCATCAAATTTATTGTGCAAACTTCAGCCCTACCTAGTATCACAATTCATGGGTTTCTCATGTTACTAAAATGCATGTCAAGTTGAAGTGATCATTAATAGATGATCAACATGCTATTTCTTAATAATAGAAAACTATATGCCAAAATTTTCTTCCATAGTGCATACAGCAAATCAGAATGTTTCCAAATCCAAGTGAATGAAATCATAATTTATGAGGTTTGTTGAATCTGAAGGATTTTGGTTTCCGGCATTGGTTAATTGAGCTCTGCCTCTATGGTTCTTCAGTGAAGGTTGTGACAATTTTGTTCAATTCCCCCTCACCTAGGTTCCTTTACTTATTCTCTTGTCTTCTTCTTATTATTTGTCTTGTTGAAATGATAACTTCTTCTTAAAAAGATCTTGATAATTAAAAGTTGGATCTCTCATCCTGAGATTACCATACAACTATTTTGTAGCTCAATAAGAAATGGTTTCCACCTGCTGAGGCTTCGGCTAGACGTAGTTACATCAAGAATATTCTCTACAGAATTATCATTGATAATGTTCAGAAGGATCCTCCAACTTCCAGTTATTATGATTCTCCACTGAAGGAAATGGAGCGGGGTACTGTTAAAGAACTTCAGCAAACTTGTAATGGAACAGACATGGAAAGTTACTCTTCCCCAAGCGCTGATAAAAACATTCCAATAACACAACCAGAAGCAACAAATGTTAGGCATCTGCTTTATTCTGGACTCAATTTGCTTCCTGGGGACTCTTTTGGTCAAGGAGACCCTGGACAGTTTGTTGCAAAAGGAACTTATGAACACTGTAGGCAATTGGAATCATCTAAGTGGTTCCATGGTATCTTGTCACCAGTGGAGGTAACTGATTTTGTTGCTTTGATCAAGAGTGTTTCTTCTACTTTCAGTTGGATATATGATTCATGCAGATGCAGCGGAATGCATTGAGTTTTGGGGAGTGTTTTCTCTGCACTTTCTTCTCATTATGCATTGGTCTACAGCAACAACTGTCAAGCTTAATTGCATAAGAACTGGAGTCACTTTTTAACTAAGTTTGCCCTTTAACAACTAATTTGTGCACCACTTAGTCACCCTTGCCAAATGGTTGGGTGCATCTCATCAACAAATTATCCTTTGTGAACATTATGGTAAAACTTCTTAATTGATCAGATAAAGTTACAAGCATTCATTTTAAAAAAAACATGTCTGCATTTAAATATTTATAGAAGTTAACTTTACTATTAATTACTATTCTGGGAAATTCTAAGCTCATTTATTTGAAAACTAGCATTTCTTTGTTCATTTTATTTCTATTGTAAATGAACTACCTTTTCTCATTGTTAATGTATGTTTGTTTTATAAGAGCAAAACAACTTGCTGACACTACAAAGTCTTGTAAGGTTGATCATGGTAGTTTTCCTCATATGATTTTGAATGGTGGCATCTTGTAGGCAAAAATTTGAATTTCCCATGTGATCTGGAATTCTCTCAAGTCTGTCCTGTATTGGGGCTTTCATATATGTTGGTTTTGGTAGTTTTCACTGTTTGACCACAATTATTAAAGATGCTTCTCATTGTACCTTAGTATGCACAAGTTATCTACATTTTGACTAGGCTAACAAAGGCAAAATTAGCCTAGTCAAAATTGCTTGGACCTAATTACATAAATTCCATGCTGGGCCGAAAACAACTACATATATGTCATCTATGTTTTACATTTCACATAAATACTGGTTTTGTGACATCCAAGAATATTTTTGAGGAGCTAGCTTAAGTTGGAAAAAGAGATGAGCACATATAGTAGATTTTCTTCGACATGCTCTAGTTCCGTAAATATGTATTATTTGCTAAAGCGTTTTATCCTGCAGTTTTGAGAATTGTTATTTTGAATCAGGAAGAAGTAACCAGGGGAAAGCAAACTGCATTTTTGTCGGACAAAGCAATCCGCAGGTTGTCAGAGCAGACCCTCACTGCACCTTCCGTGCAACCTGATGGATATGAGAACATGGAATTGACATCTGGAACTGTTGTTGACAAGCTTCCTATTTTGTTCGAGATTGATGATGAAAATTTGGCACTTGATCAGGGGCTAGTGGTTTCTTCTACTTCTCAAGACAGGACTGCTGGAGGGAATGAAGAACCTCTTTCATTGTCAATGGAGGAACTCTGTACACAAGTCGTCGAAGATTCCTACGAAAGTGGGAAGTCCAGTGCCAATGACAATGGAAATCACCCTACCCATGAATCCAATAGTCCATCCATGTCTGATCAAGTGGTTGATTCTCCCTGCAATGTTGATGTCAAGGCACCAATCTTCATCCTTTGACATTGGCGGTACAGAAGCAGGATAGTCTTCTTCAAGTCTTTAACTTGTAAGACAGACATTAGCAACCTTTTTTTCCTTTTGTTGTCAATGGACTTAAGTTACCATCACTGGATGATTAGTTCTTGATTTCCAGGGGGGTTCATTTTGGTCCAAATCGGGCTCACAGAATGCTTTTCTTGACTAGAATCGCTATGTACATATGAATCTGCAGTCCCAAAAGAAACCAAAACAACACATGTGAAGAAATCTTATGCTGAAAATTGCATCTATTGCTTTTTATCTGTGGAGGCAAACTTGGAATTTGCCTTTATGAATTCAATTTCTCTAAATATTTTAAAATGTGGGTTGGTTTAGCCGTCTTGTTTTATTCCATGTGGGTTGGTTTAAAGTGTGGGTTGCTTTTCTCTAAATATTCCATGTCTCACAGCCGACCGACATGATATTTGTTTAGCCTAATCAATGGTACAGAAAAGATTACCCGGAACAGGTGGTCATTAAATTTTAAGACCATGAATGAATTTGTCCATTTCTATGTATGACTGATGCGAAGTCGTGATTTTGTAAAAATTAATAAAAAAAATTTTTTTAAAAAAAATATCTTCTAATTATCCTTAAAAAAAATTTAAATATCATTTTATGAGTATAATGTTAGAGGGGTAATTTAAAAAAAACATAACAATGATTTATAATTAATGATAAAAAAAGTTATTTATAATGACTGATAGAAATAGTGATGGAGGGAGTAATAAATTAGCTATAACATTTATTTATTTTGTTAAATTCTATTCTAATAATAGTAGTGTTTCTTAGATTTCAAAATGTAGGTAGAATTCACGATCACTTTGTAATAGTGACTATTGTACTTTTATTACATGAAATATTGAATTTTCCTCTGGATCTTTAACTACAGTTTTTGTATTAATAAAAAAAATTTCATCTTTTAATTATTTTTTTATACATTTTATTAATTAAATATTAAAAAGATAAATTAAATCCGAGAAATATTTCATCTCTCAAGATATATGTATGATTTTTTAATTGATGTATTAAAAAATGCAGTAAAAAATTCTCGGGCTACGGACACCACAAAGTCCATGGTCAAATATGGAGCATTTTAGCGCCAGTCAGCGGCCACTGTCGACCAAATTAAACAAAATGGACCTATTGATTCGATGTCTGCAGGAAGGAAATTTCAGCCTTTTATAACCCACCCCACTTTAAAAAAATTCATATAATCCATCCCCAATCCCTCTTCTGCAACGAATGCACATCTTGAGCTTAAATTAAAATAATAATAATAAAAACATTGAATTGTTATTGTGGTCAAGAATTTGCAGCTGGTTTATTTGTTTTGAATTTTGTTTGTGTACTGAAGAATGAGATGACTAACATGATTTCAACAATGAAATATTGGTACAAAGATGGCTTTTTGTTCACCTATATAAGGAATCAAATCACCCTTTTTTTTTTACAAAACCAACACAATTAGAACTCAAGAGGGTTCCTCTCTCAATTTTGAGAGCAATTTTTAGCAGCAGCCTGCAGATCCATATCCATTTAGCTTTGTATCATTAACATCATGAAGATTTCTATCCTCTCCAGGAAGTTTATCAAACCAACCAGGCCAACCCCAAATGATCTTAGAAAATTCCATATTTCTTTCACTGATGAGATGGCAGCTTCAATGAATGTGCCCCTGATACTGTATTACAATTGCAAGTTCAATGATACCCTCAAAGGGATTCTTGAAGAATCTCTAGCTCAGGTTTTGAACCAATTCTACCCATTTGCTGGGAGGTATGTTAAAGATGAACTCTTGGTTGATTGCAGTGATCAAGGTGTTGAATATTTGGATGCAGAAGCTAAAGATTTTGAGCTGGTTCAGCTTCTTGGCCCTGAAATGAAATCTGAGCAGCTCAACAGTCTTCTTCCTGCAGAATTTGCTGCTACTGATGAATTTACCGATCCGATTCTGTCCATTCAAGTAACCAAATTTGGCTGTGGAAGCATAGCTATTGGTGTGAGCTTGTCTCATAGAATAGCTGATGCTCCCACAGCCAGCATTTTTGTCAATGCTTGGGCTAATGCAGCTCTGGGACAAGAGGCTAGGGAAATAATTTCCCCTGTTTTCAATGCTCCCTTGTTATTTCCCGGTAGAAAATTACCAAAACTTGAGCTTGGAATTCCAAGAACAGCAGCCGAAAATGTTGGTGGCCCTCTTGTTGTCACCAAGAGATTTGTTTTCAGCGGCAAGGCAATATCGAGTATTCGAGCAGAACTGAAACATTACATCAGTACAACCAAGAATTCACCTGAAAAACTGCAGTTGGTTTGTGGGATAGTTTTAAAAGCACTTCTTGCAGTGGATCAGGCTAGAATTGGGCAGTCCAGGGATTCACTTATTCTGCAAACAGTCAATTTCAAGGACAAAACTGTTCCTCCTCTTCCAAAGCATTCTTGTGGGAACTTTAATATTTTCTCAAAAGCTTTATCCACTGCTGAGGAAATTGACAGTTTGGAACTAGAAGGCTGTGTTGATCTTGTAAGCAGTGCCTGGAGAAAAACAGTTGCAGATTGTGCAAGAATTCTGGACTCAGGAGAAGATGGACACCAAGTGGTGATCAAGCCCTTCAAAGAAATCCTGGAGATATTATACAGCAATGTTGATCAACGGATTAATGCAATATTACTGAACAGCTGGAGCGGTTACCCATTCTACACAGCTGATTTCGGCTTTGGAAAACCGGTATGGCTAAGCCTTATAAGGCTACCTGTTGGAAATTCTGCCATGCTGCTTGATACCAGAGATGGAGAGGGAATTGAAGCCTGGATAAGTTTGGAAGAGAAAGACATGGCAGTATTCCTAGAAGATCAGTACATAAAAACCATCACTATTTGAATGGGTTAAGTCCATTTGATAAATTTCAAGCACATTCCAAACTTCTTGAGCCTTATGTGTTGTTGTAGAATCAAATAATCTATAACATGTTGATAATCTATAATCTATAATCTTATATGTTGTTCTTGTTCTTGATATTTTGCTATATGTATGATCAAATAATCTCAGTTCATAAAGACCATATAACATGTTTCTTGTTTCTGCTTGAGGGGCTTATTTTTATTTTAATTGGATCAACAGAATAAGGTCAAATTTCCAGTTTTTTATGTTATCTTTGTCAGGGATCCTTGTATATAAATGTATTGGGATGCATGACAAGGTATGCCTGCAACTTGCAGTTCATCAAGGCAAACTCCTTTGGCTGATATCAAAAGACAAAGATGACGTTGCTATTTAAAATGATCAAATTGCTATAATTAACAAGAAAAGCTTCCAAAATGAGAATTTTGACACCAATCAATTCAATTAGGAGTTTGTGCAGGTCTCTTGCATCAAAAGATTCCTTTTGTTTTATCTATTTATAAGAAACCATCCCAACAGACAATTAGGACTCTCAAATCTGTTACCTTTCAAATATGCAGTAGTTCTATACTGCTTGATTATCATCATTTTTTCATCCTCTCTATAGCTCAGTGAGATTTTGATTTCACAGCTTCATCCAATAAGATTAGAACCCACAAACATGAAGATTTCTATCCTTTCCAGAAAGTTTATAAAGCCAACTAGGCCAACCCCCAATGATCTTCATAAGTTCCATATATCTTTCACAGATGAGATGTCTCCTTCAATGAATGTGCCATTGATCCTGTACTACAAGTGCAAATTCAATGAGAACTTCAAGAGGATTCTGGAAGAATCTTTATCTCAGGTTCTGAACCAATTCTACCCATTTGCTGGAAGGTATGTGAAAGATGATCGCTTGATTGATTGCAGTGATCAAGGTGTTGAATATTTGGATGCAGAAGCCATTGACTGTGAGCTAGTTCAACTTCTGGGACCTGAAATGAAATCTGAGCAGCTCAATAGTCTTCTCCCTGCAGAATTTGCTGCTACTGATGAATTTACTGATCCGATTCTGTCCATACAAGTAACCACATTTGGTTGTGGAAGCATAGCTATTGGTTTGAGCATTTCTCATAGAATTGCTGATGCATCGACAGTGAGCACTTTTGTCAATGCCTGGGCTAATGCAACTCCTGGAAGAGAAGTCGCTGAACAAATTTCGCCTGTTTTCAATTCTCCCTTATTCTTTCCTGGAAGAAATTTACCAAAACTTGAGCTTGGAATTTCAAGAAATAGTACAACAGCAGAAAATGTTGACGGCCCTCATGTTATCACCAAGAGATTTGTCTTCAGTGGTAAGGCAATATCAAATATTAGAGCAAAACTGAGAGATCATTACAAGGGTACAACTACAAGAGTGCAATTAGTTTCTGGGCTCATTTTAAGAGCTTTTCTTGGAGTTGATCGGGCAAAACATGGGCACTCAAGGGCCTCACTTATACTGCAAACAGTTAATTTCAGAGACAAGACTGTTCCTCCTCTTCCAAAGCATTGTTGTGGGAACTTTTGCTTATTCGCAAAAGCCCAATGCAGTGCAGAGGAAATTAACACTTTGGAACTAGAAAGTTGTGTGAATCTTATAGGAAATTCATTAAGAAAAACAGTTGCAGATTGTGCAAAAATTCTGAACTCAGGGGAAGATGGGCATGAAATGGTGATCAGGCCATTTAAAGAAGTCATAGACATATTACACAACAGTGCTGATCAACCCCTCAATGCAATCTTCCTGAACAGCTGGTGCAGATTTCCATTCTACAAAGCTGATTTTGGCTGGGGAAAACCAGAATGGGTAAGCATTGTAAGGCTGCCTGCAGGAAATTCTGCTGTGCTTATGGACACCAGAGATGGGGATGGAATTGAGGCCTGGATAAGTTTGGATGAGAAAGACATGGGCATATTCCAAGAAGATCAATACATAAAAACTGTGACTTTTTGAAGGGACTAAGTCCATGGCCGTTGTTTGTTTGACAATTTCAAGGAGTTCTTCAGACTTCTTAACCTTCATATGCTATTGTCATTTGTGGTGCAGAATAAAGATTTTAGCTTTAAGCACTTGTGTTTTTCTATTTACTGAAATTAATTTATGTATCAACGAGACCTTGTAAATGATGTTTGTATTTTGTTATTCTTAGGATTATTAAAAGAAAATTATTTTCAGTCAAAATATAAAAAGAATCTTTAGTTATATCAAAAATAAAAAATATAGGAAAATAGTCAATCTAGTACTAATCATATGGTTCAAAATTCAAAATGATACTAAATTTTTTTTTATGCCAAATAAATACTTATAAATTTTATGGGAAGCCATTTAGTATTTTTGACCACTTTTCCATTCCAAAAAGTCACATGCCAAGTACGTGACAAATTTTTGTAGGTAAAATTGTCACTTCATAGAAATCGCCCATATAGTACTAATCATATGATCCAAAATCCACAATGATACTTCATTTTTTCTTTTGTCAACTATATACTTATATATTTTACGGGAATCTACTGAAGTATTTTCGTTCACTTTTCTTCAATCGCAAATTCATGCTTCATGACAAATCTATCGAGATCCTTTTTTTAATTTAAAACCCTTCACAATTGAATATCAAGTCATGACTGATGCAACTATCAATAAGTTCAAAAAATTCATTTTCCTTCTCAATCATGCTAGAATTGGTCAAGTTTGATTCCTCGACAGCCCAGTTACTAATTCATCCCAATCGGAGTCACTAAAACTACAAAACAATTTTCTCGTCAATCCACCTCAAGTGGTGACTAATTTGCCATAGAGGAGAATAAAGAAAAAATGAATTCTTCCTCTAGAATTTATTACCCCGATTTAGGATTTGTTGTCGTTGCCTCACAACTACCATTAACTAATAATGAATGTGTCGATGGCGAGGAAATAATCATCTACCATTACAAATTTCGCAACGGCGGACTTACTGGTAAATTTCTTTATATCATTTTTATTGGGAATATCAAAAGCTTACGATCTAAATTTCATATTACAAATCTATGTTCTCACATGTCGTCAGTTAGTAAGTGTCACTCTCAACCCTCTCTATTAAGAGAAAGAGCGGTTCTATGGATGATGCCACCATTAGGTGTGGCAGTAGCGGTGATGCTTCCTCTTGTAGTCATTACGATTATCCTAAAATAAAATTTAAACCCTACCAATTTAAATTGATGATAAAGTTTGGAGATCTTAAAGGGCACAGGTTCTTTGCATTTGAAATTGAATGTTTGAGCCTCCCAAATGTGGCAAAGGAGAAAGCTCGATTAGTGGCAGGTTTAGATTTAATTAATGGATTGGTTGGAGGGAGGTTAAGAAAAAAGAAGGTTAATAGAGATGAAATAGGTGAGAGACAGGGGATGAAAATTTGTGGACTGATAATTTTATCCTCAAAAATTTGTCATGTGTTTGGCTTATAATTTTTTTAACGAAAAAGTAATAAAAAATACTTAAATGGCTTTCAGTAAAATTTATAAGTATCTAATAGGCAGGAAAAAAAAGAAGAAGTATCATTTTGGATTTTGGACAATAAAGAAAATTTGTGAAATGGCAATTTTACTACAAAAAAAAATTGAATTTAAAAGTGATAAAAAATGCTTACTTCCATAAAATTTATAAGTATCTATTTGGCAGAAAAAAAAAAATTTAATATCATTTTAAATTTCAAGTCATATGTTTAGACGATTTTTCCAAAAAATATCCTTTACAACAATTATTTAAACGACGCATGAGAAGTATGCAAATAAGTTTTTTGCATTTGGTGAGTTCAAGATTAATCAGTCAAAAACTTGTCGTAGACTCGCAGTGTAGATTAGACTCGCGAGAGAGAAGATGGGAGACGTGAAGGTGAAGAATGAAGCCATGGAGATAATGGGATTGTTCCAAGTGCTTCCTCGTCTTATTGTCTTCGATCTTGATTATACTCTCTGGCCTTTCTATTGGTGATTCTTGTTTAGCTATTTTATAGAATCTTGTCTATTGGTGAAATTATTCTCTTCTTGATTGATGATTCTATGATTGTTTTGCCTTCTTTAAGTTCTGGTATTCCGATGATCCATATACTGGGGTAGGGTGGGGGGGGGGGGGTGGGGCACAAGTGTTTCATGTAGAATTCCGTATTTCATGCTTCTTGACTTTATTGAATATTTTACCTCTTGTTCTTGAATGTAAAATTGAATTCAGAATCCATTATTGTGCTATCGTTTCTTTTCCCCCATAAAGATGTACAGATTTGTGACCTTTGTTGTCAAATAAGTTCATCTTGTTGAAGGGCTAAGAAATGTTGAAACTTGTAATAGAATGGCTGTGTAGGTTTCAGGGATTTTGAGTATAGCTTGCCTCATTTCAATCAGTTCAACAGTACAATAATGACATTCTTGAGCAATGTATGTTGTTTATGCTTTATGCTTCCAAGAAATTTGAGACTTCGGTAATTTTTAGTCTATTATGATGTCAAAGATGGTTGCTTTTCTGGATTAATAATGTTCCTTTTGATCAATTATATTGGAATTGGATGCTTACATGTGATGTAAAATGGATGTTCTACTGTTTCCCAGTGAATGTCGCTCCAAGCGTGACAAGCCGTCATTGTATCCCCATGCCAAAGGCATATTATATGCACTCAAGGACAAGGGCATTGACATGGCTATTGCCTCAAGATCACCAACAGCTGATATAGCCAACACTTTTCTTGATAAATTGGGGATTAAATCCATGTTTGTAGCAAAGGTGAGCCAGTAGAGATCTTTTTCTGTTTTCTTTATTTCCTTTCTCCTGCCAAAATGTGATTAATGATTTCAGACAATAAAGAAATTATTGGCATCAAAAAATTTTTGCGCAAAACTTGTATCGAAAGACAGTTTATGTTACAATGTAGTAAAACCTAGGTTTTTGATGTTTTTAATTGGGTATTATTGCCTTATTCAGCTTCTAAAACCTGCCTTTTCTGTCTTCATAGATAGCTATATCTAGCCTTGATCTGTTTTGTGTGTCCAAATATCTGCTCAGTGCTGTAACAAAAAATTGTGGGGTGTTTAAAATCTTGATTCAGCTACATAATAAATGTTTGTTGCAAGTCTTCTCGCAATCCTAAGGCTTTACTGATCTTTCAAGAAACTCAATTCTTACACTTGTTGACTATGCACTAATACCTCTTACTTGTCTAATTATAGGAAATATATTCCAGTTGGACTCACAAAACAGATCATTTTCAAAAGATACACCAGAAGACCAGTGTGCCCTACAGCTCAATGCTTTTCTTTGATGATGAAGATCGGAACATAGAATCGGTATTTCTTGTTTCTTGAAACCATTTTCCCTTTTGTCTGGACCTGTCTGGTTCACTTTATGCTCAATGTTCATTGCTTTGATGTTTAGACATAGTCAAGTAAGAAAAGAGAACATAAAGAAAAAGGAGAGAGATGAGTTTATGTATTTTGTTTTATTAATTTGATGCATCTGTGTCTAGTTATTGAACAAGAATTTATATTCCTGCAGGTCTCAAATATGGGTGCAACTTGTGTATTGGTGCGTAATGGGGTAAATCTTGGGGCTTTGAGAGAGGCTCTTAGAAAGTATTCAGAAAATTTGGCTACAGTGGAAAGAAACAGACAGAAATGGCTCACGTTTTCAGAGAAACCAAGCTCATCAGAAAAGGAAAAGAAATGATTGTTTCAGTGGCCATTCAGAAGCTTGAAAGTCCCACATATCATGCTAATCCTGAATGGACTACATTCTTTTGATCTTCAATTAAACATATATATAATGCAATATGTACCGGAGTAAAGAATAATTGTTAACAGAGTTCTGGTTAGTGGCATTGCTGATAGAAAATATGTCTGAATTCAAATGAAACTCTACTTGAGTATTGACTCATTTAGTATTAACTTACATTCCATATCTTGGTTACATACATTTCTGCTTTAGAATGCCCCCGATTGTGCAATATGGCTGAGGTGTGAAACATAAATAGCAATACTTTCACTTAGCAGGCAAATAATAAATCAATGAATTGGATCATACTAATGTGAAAACAAGTACACATTTTGATTTTTTTTTTTTTGGTTTCTCTAAACTATCGCTATGAAGTCAAAACTGCCCAGAAAGGAAGAGGATAAGTGTCTCTAACATAGGAAAACCATATTAGTTAGAACCAGCAGTAATGTAACTGTACAAACATACAATCTTACTATTAAACATAAGACCAAAGAACTAAGATCATTCACTTATATATCTCATCTTTCTGCTGATCCAATCTTGGTTGAGTGGGAGGATGATTATTGTCTGCCATAGTCTTCCAACTCTGCATCTTCTCAAGCTCTATCTTGAATCAGCAATGCTTCGAGTTCTTCTCTACGCCTTTCTAATTCCTGATGTTTTGACACATTCGTTATCAAATTGTTTAAGAAAGAAATTCAAGCAAATAAAACCACCAAACACCCCCTTCAGTCCTTCCTTTAAAAGTAAGAAAACTAACGAGTTAAATACAAGACAATCTCAATGCTTATCTGCAGACTTTCAGATTTGTCTTATTCTACAAGAGTTAGAATATGTCGTGGAGTTACCTTTTGGAGATGCAGCAGATTGTTAGAAAATATTTTCAGACGTGGAACGAGTTAACAGTATCAAAATAATTAAATAAGATATGTTACCTGCAGATCTTTCACAGTTTGCTCCCTAGAAACCTCTTGCTTCATACGAGAACGTTTTAGAAAGCCAAGGAATAATATACCCTGAAAAAAAATAAAACATACAATCAACTTCCTATTGCAGAACAAAGTAGAAAGGGCTAGACCTCAAAGTGAACCATTATCACTGCTGAGATGAAATATAGAAAATTATAAAGTTAGAAACAAATTCATGAAAATTAGATTAATACTGCAGATTCACACTTCTCTTCTTATAAATAGGAAACAGGTTTAAAATCCATAGTGAGACATGTGTTTATGGTGGAGCAGATATCAGACGTATGGTTGTATTACTCACGGATAAAATATAGACAAAACCACAGGCCAAAAGCAGGTAACTTGAAATTTTCTGCAGAAGTACAAGCTCTTTCTTTTCTCCAGCAGACTCTGGATAAGCTCTTGTCATGACAGCAACACTGGAAAACGAACCAAGGATGGAGAGATAAGTACTTGAATCGATGAAGTTAAATATATCATCAACAATTTCCCAAAATGCACAAGACTTGCTGGAGCTTGAGGTTGTTATTCACTAGTGGGTAAGAAATAATAGGAAGGCATTTAGCCAAATACTAGAAATGCTGCTGAAATGATAATTTCAATTTGGTAAAGTTTATCCCAAGCGTTCGATGTCGATGAGTATATTATATCCTTGAAACTGGGGTATGAGTACAAGATAGGATATGATACTGTGTGCATGGTCATCTTTGCCGCAAGTTTAAATGCAAAAAACATCTTTAATATGTTCTTGAAGCATAATAAACTTCAAAATGGTTCGAGGACAAACTTTTAAGAAAGCATGTAAGTTAATCATGGTTTCCTCAGTGTAAAAGGAATCTGAGATAAAGAATAGTTGAATTGTATGATGTCCACGGACATATGCCAACTCCATTCTCTAATATCATAGAGTGCAAACTGTTGGTGAACCAAAACCCCCCACGAAAAAAATAAAAAAGAAAAGAAAAGCCAGATACGGTTCTATTCAAAGCAGCTTTTTGCATTGATTTTGAACTTGCCAAAAATTCTAACAAGGTATTTTATTTTTAGACAGAATGGACATGTGAGGCTTTCAGGTGTGTTTCCCTTATATGACAGTTCATTTCTCGATCCTGCTCCGTATTCGATAATTGTCCCTACACGGAAGTAATTATCTTTTGAAGTTAATCTGAATTACAAGTTATAACACAGCCAAAATGAAGAAGTAATAGGGAATTAGAAAGAATAAAACCCAAACTCTGAATGACAAAGAACAAAACTTAGAGGCAAAATTTTCAGAAAAGAAGCCTAGCATCAAAGATAAAAAACATACAAGATCTGCAGCATACCCCTTCCTGCCCAATACTCCAAAACCTGCAAACAATTATGCAGTTCGTAAGATCCATAGATTAACATGTGATAGCTAATGAAACTCTTAAGAGAAAATGGCCTTGTGAAGTCATGAAAATAGGAGTCACCACTGTACACTATTGGAATTGGCTGACATGTTAAGCAAATACAGTAGTAAATCATTCATTTACCATATCCTTCACCAACAACAAATATATCCATGGTTGATGAAATACTTGCCGAAACGTGGGCAGGAAATTAAAAATAGATCCATAAAACTGAAATTTATTTTTCAGAACTACCTGAATATGCAACTTCAACACAAATTTTTGAAAAGAATAATCAAACGAACCTTCCAGAACCTGAAAATGAATTGCCACTCCGTCTCAGCAACCACCACAACAATAGCAATCAAAACCGCATAACACCGGAATATCCCATCAAATATCTACACAAATTTCCAGGCCAAACAACAATTGAACTCTTCATTTCAGTATATACACACGCCATCAAACGAATCAGGGAAGGGGAGAAACAGCATTAATAGAAACCAGAAGAAATACGGAGTTCAAATTCAAACATACTTACATCTAATTCATTCTTGAAGGATCGAACAGCAGCAAGAACGTTAACAGCAATGCAAAGAATTCCAGCCACAGCAGTAATCAAGCTGAAACATCTACAAACCAGTAAGAAAGCGTCGGGTCTCATCCTGGCCCGCGAAGATGGAGAAGACGAGCTGGGTCCTCCCCCGCCGCCGCTGCTTCTGGCCGGGGACGAAATCTCTCCGTCAGGGGCGTTTGTTGCCATTTAAAACCTTCACAATTTCTTTCTCTTTTTCTTGCCAAATTTCTGAAATTTCTCGCTGAAAAACCAACGCCGAAGCTCTAAACAGCAATTCTCGAGCCCTGAATTCGGATTTTATGAGAAAACTTCAAGTAAAGTATGAAAATTTGAATCTTTGATCCCTGAAACTGAGCTTCAACAGGGGGATCCTTGTTCTCGTTAACGGTTAAGAGGTTCTTGGCCGGCTAGTGAAGGAATGTGGTGCTGAGTACTACTGACTGGCAGGTGTCGGTTAGGTGTTGAGGCCCACTGGCATGCGTCAGTTACCTGAAATTCCTCGAATCTGTTATCGTGTACTTGCAGTTTAGCCCATTGGATAATTATCTTTTAGTCTAATAACGTTGGATACCTTGCGTAGTATTAGATATTTAGATTTTTAACGAGTACACTAATAATTTTTTAAAAATATACATTTTATATATTAAGTATTCCTTCGTTGAAATTAAATGTCACATGTTTCAATATGAGTTTGAAAATGAATATCTTATTTTTTTTTTAGATAAAATTTATTAAATAAATTGACACTGTAAATTAAAAATGAACTAAAATAAACTTTTTGTGTTAAAATATATGTAAGTCAAAATAACATATTCAATTCAGGATAGAGGGAGTAATTTATTGATGCATGTATTAGGTACTAAAAGAGTTCACAAATTACTTGTATAAATATATATATATATTTATTTATTTATTTATTTATAGAGGAAAACTATGATGTGTTACGTAACACAAAAATTGGTGTGTTATTGATGAAAAAAGTAACGGTAATCTTTTACGACGTCGATTTTTTTCAATCTGTAAAAAGAAAGTTGCGACATTATGAGGTACACAGATTGAAAAAAACTGACAATGCAAAAGATTGCCATTAATAACACATCAACTTCTATGCTATGTAGCATACCACAATCTTTATATATATATATATATATAAATATAAAATAATATAATTGAAGATTAATTTTGATCATTAGAGACTTAAGTAGAGCACTTGTTAGCGTGTGCTACGGAGCACACACTCATTTTTATATATATACATATACGGTTTTGATAAGGCACGCTCTGGAGCGTGTCTTAATAGGCGCTCCAACCGTTACCGTAATGGAATTCTTGCTCCGCTTGGTTGGCTGCATGAGCACTGTAGCAAGAATTCCGTTA
>JAOXNR010000029.1:4813541-4854076 GCA_028571225.1 Parsonsia alboflavescens | reverse complement strand
TTTTTAACCACTAAACGTTAACTTTGACCGTTAAAAACTTAATTGAAGCACTTATTAGTGTATGATTCTTGGCACACATTATCATTCATATATATATATATATATATAAAATTTTCACCTATTAAATCTACTCTTTTGTATATATATATTAATCCATATACATATATATATATGGATTTTGAGAAGCAAGGATAGGATTGATAATTTTATTCCTAAAAAGTGATCATGTGTTAGTAAAATAATTAATTCCAATAAAAGTTTTGTTAGAGAAAATAATAGTGAAAATCAAAACGATTGTCTATAATATATTAAGTGAATATAACTATCGAAAAAAATTTATGAGGATTATATTATAATTTGACGTAAATATATATAATAATGGGCAAACAGCGTGAAGTTGTTGAATAAAGGGAAGAAAAACATAAATTCATTGATTATTTAATGTGTTATTATCCATATTATGATGATGTCTGATTTATTTTAATAAATAAAGTATTTAAATTCGAAAGAGATGGACAAAAATGAGATTGTATTACCGGGGGCTTTCGGGAGTTTAGTTGACCGACGCAAGGAAGAAAGGAAGCGGAAATGGAAACCAAAGATTCATCAACTGAAGAAAAATCTGTTCCCTCTGAAAATGGGAGCTCTAAAGACGGTTCCCTATGTGGGTTCGAGTCTCTTCATCGCCTTCTTGAATCTTCCCTCAGCCCTCCACTTTTCCAGGTCACTTCAGTAGGATAAATTTGAAAAAGGCTGCCTTTTGATCCATGAGACAATTGGGATAATAGAATTGATTAATATCTTGATTCTTCTTGCATATATTATTGCTGTAATTCATATAGTCTTTAATGTATTTCTAATAAGCCATTGGGGTATGGGAAAATGGGGTATTGAGTGGGAATTCACTGGATTTTAGGGGTGATGAATTTGGAGATACCTAGACTGAAGCTGTGATTGAAACCTTATTAAATTTGTGACCTTTTTTAGCATACAGTAACACAAATGGGATTTAATGGGCTGTCTTGATTTCTTCATATAGGAAGTTAATCGATTGCTTATTGGTTTGAATTGTGGAAGACCTATTGGGAACGTTACTCTACCAGATTCTGTCAAAGCTCTGTCTTCCAAGCATGATTTTGATCTACAGGTAAGCACTTGTACACTTTCGTGGTGTTACTGAAGTGGATGTTGATGGAGATTGAAAATTTAAAAGTAGCTTCTTTAAGATATGTCGTCTGTTTTTTGTACTATACTTGCCACTTTTGTTCACAATAATAATTGCAATGATCTGGTCTGATGTCTATGTGATTTCTGTTTGAAAAGTTAGATTATTTGATCTGATGTGTTATATGAGTCTCTGATCTCGAAATTCAATGAGTACGTGATTATTTGTTGAAGATGAAAAGAATTCCAGAATTGCTTGAATGGAGAGAATGATTTTGAATGTGCAACTTAAGAAAAGCCACAACCTCTTCAAGAATGTAGAAAAGAATTTTGATTTGGAAAAAAGTGATCTTTTTGTGTATGTATGTATATGTTGCATTTGTTGATTAATATTGGATTATAAATTTCAGAAAGATTTGTAACTTTGCCTCACCCTTTTACTACCCTTAGTTTGATTAAGTTCAAATATCTTGTTGCCTCATCTTTGGCTGAGAATACATTTTTCACTCTTTAGGTTTGTTGACTCCAAACATATTCGCTTGTAACTTTCGACAATGTTGAGTTCCATGAAGCACCTTTTTATTGGGTTATCTGTGCAGGCATATTCCTTTTCTGCTGACAAGGAGTCTCTTAGAACTCCTCGAATTGTCAGGGTTGGTCTTATTCAGAATTCTATTGTTCTTCCGACAACTGAATCTTTCTTGGACCAGAAAAAGGCCATTTTTCAGAAAGTGGCACCTATTATTGAGGCTGCAGGTGCTTCTGGCATTAATATCCTTTGCTTACAAGTGAGTCCTAGTGTACTTGTTAGTTTTTTTGTTAAAACTTCAGTCTTTGACCCCATTGATTATCACACTATCCTTAGGAAGCATGGATAATGCCATTTGCCTTTTGTACTCGTGAGAAGAGATGGTGTGAATTTGCAGAGCCGGTTGATGGAGAATCAACTCAATTTCTTCAAGAATTTGCCCAAAAATATAACATGGTAATTGTCAATCCAATTCTTGAAAGAGATACGAAACATGGGGAGACTCTTTGGAATACTGCTGTAATAATTGGCAATCATGGTAACATAATTGGGAAGCACCGGAAGGTATATCTTATTAACTGGTATATTAATTTCCTTAGTTTCATGTTTTTGTTGTTTTTCTTTGATGCAAAAAGGTTTTTGATGACATTTACAGAATCACATACCAAGAGTTGGGGATTTCAATGAGAGTACATACTACATGGAAGGAAACACTGGGCATCCTGTCTTTGAGACAGCTTATGGAAGGATTGCTGTTAATATATGCTATGGGAGGCACCACCCTCTCAACTGGTTAGCATTCGGGCTAAATGGCGCTGAGATTGTTTTCAACCCATCAGCTACTGTCGGTGAACTCAGTGAGCCTATGTGGCCAATAGAGGTAGGTATCTCTGCATTCGTACTCTGAGCTCATATTCCATTGGTGGTTTATTTAGCCCATTCCAGTTATTCTGCAAACTGAGAATTACTTACATTTGGACATGAGAAAGGTTTCCATGTCTAATCTTTTCCTAGATGTGAGAAAACTCGTATATGGTTCTTTGATGTGGTTGAGTAAGCTCTTGTTCATTGTTTTCTGTTACTCATATTCATGTCTCTACCGGATGATGGTTTTGCAGGCTCGCAATGCAGCAATAGCAAACAGTTATTTTGTTGGTTCAATTAATCGTGTTGGAACTGAGGTTTTCCCTAATCCCTTCACATCTGGCGATGGAAAGCCTCAGCATGCAGATTTCGGGCACTTCTATGGCTCCAGTCATTTTTCTGCACCCGATGCTTCATGTACCCCATCCCTGTCACGATACAAGGATGGCCTGATGATTTCAGACATGGATCTCAATCTCTGCAGACAACTAAAGGATAAGTGGGTTTTCAGAATGACCGCTAGATATGACATGTATGCAGATTTGCTGGCTCGATATGTCAAGCCAGATTTCGAGCCCCAAGTCATTTCTGATCCTCTGCTACATAAGAACACTTCATAGACCATTGAGAATGCAGTTGTTTCATTGCTCCTCTCTTTCTGTCTTGTTTTATAGTCCACTCTCCTTGCATAAAAGATACCTATGAATTGCAAGAACATTAGCTTTAGACTATTTTAAACTAAACTGTGAATTGTGGAACTCGGAAGTCCTGTAGAGAAAATCAAAACTTTATAAAGACAACCAGTTAAACAGAAGGAAAGAATGAGCAATTTGATAACCACACGGATCAAACAATTAAAGCCAAGAATAAGCTCTTTTAAATCCATCAGAACTTGCTTCTTACAATTCTTTTTGACCTTACTCCATTTTTTTTTTTTTTTTTTAATTTTTAAAGAAAATAAAGAATTTATTATTGAATTAAATTTTTGCTAATCAGGTCGATATTGTTATTATTAATAAAAAATGAAAATTTCTGATACGGATCTAATTTATATCTTCATTTGTAAAATTTGTAATCCATATAAAATCCGAATTATTATTTATGGATTCTAAACAAAAGTTACTTGTATTTTTTAAATAATTTTGATGATGTGAAAACTAAAATACTCATATGTGGTAACATATTTTATATATTAAATTATAAAAATATAAATTAAAACTCATGAGTATTAGATATCTATAGAAATACACGTGTAAGTGTAAAATATTTTAGAAATGCATATTATTTTTTTTACTAGCATAACCGAAAGTGACGTCATACTAGAGAAAACCTTATCTAAATTATTATTAAAAAAGATTTATTTTATGGTAAAACTATGTGATAAAAATTAAGCTAATCACACTTACCAGCAGCCTAACATTATGAATCCGTGTGTTGTTACCTGATAACAACGTTCCTTCCCTCGTCTTTCCCTTCAATGACCAGAACAGAACTGGCCTCACCTCAGAAACTCCACATCCTTATCCAATTCTTCTCCAGCTTTCCTCGTCCTCCTTTTCTGAGCATCCCTTTTCATCCTTCTTCTTCATCTTCTTCTTGTGGCATTTCTTACTACCTCCAAGAAACGACATCGTGCAGAGTCCCACTGCCATTATTTCTTGTTTTCTTAGTTGATCATTACTATGGCGTCGATAGCTCCGGCTACCTTTGCGTCGCCGTCTACTCGAACCGATTCGAACGCGCAAAAATTCATCTTGGCTAATCCCAATCTCTCGTCTTCTCAACTAAAGCTGTTCGCTTTGAGCTTTAATTTTCACAATCTGTCATCTCATTCTGTTACTAGGTTTCCGGTTCTCGATTCTACCAGGTGTCGATGTAATAATAGTGATAGCAGAAGTGGTGGTAGTTCGGATAACTCTTCCGGGGCTGACTCGTCGTCGACTCAGCGATGGGATTCTCTGATTCAGGACGCGTTTAGGAATGCGGTTAAGAAGATTGATAACTATGTGAGTTCCTATTTGAATCGGACTCAGTGGGAAGAGAGTAGGAATGTGGTGAAAGAAAGTAAAGGCAATGGGGATGGGGTTGAAGACTGGGATTGGGAAAGGTGGCGGAAGCATTTTGGTGATATTGATGAGCAAGAGCGCGTTCTTACCACTCTTAAAGTGCGTTTTCCAATTTATTTACAATTTTTTTTCTCCAATTTTGGATGTCTTTGCCTGTCTTGATTTTTTTACTGCTAGAAGATAATAGGCAAGTGGGAAACTTTCTTATACCAAAGAAGGAGGGATAAGCGGAAACGAGGTCTTTCTTGTACTTTTAAGGATTATGGACCCTAAGCCTTAACCTTGGCTTATTAAGAAAGTTTTTAGTCTACTTAAAATTGTAATGTTGGATGATATCTTCTCTAAGAGATGTTGCTTGAGTAAATTACAGGGTGTGTACAAGAGATAAGATAGTAATTGTTGTATTTTTAATTAAACTGCTAAAGTATAGTTGTGAATTTCATTCATGTTGTGTCAGAAATAAAGATGGGGCGTCATAAGTAGTAATGGGATGACACTTCTCTTACTGGCTATCTGATTGTTTGAATGGAAGATCAAATGATGCTTCTGTCTGGTCAAGGTTAGCAGTGGAAAGGAAGTAGGATGACAGCACAGGAAGCAGTGAAAGGCATATAAGAATAAAATAGGGCATGGGTTTTGCAGTCTTTCTTTAATCTTGTTCATGAGAGGAGGGGATGGGAAATCCAGAATCCAAATTGTCGAACTTGAAGGTCTCTTTGATGCATCTGTAAAAGTTCTATTGAAAATGAATTGTATAAGTGGAGTAAATGAGGTGGTCTCAGCTCTGATGATCAGTGAAAACAGGGAAATCAACAATTTTTGTGCTTACATATTGGGTGTTATATATTTGAGATCCTTTGAAGTGACGCCTCTTCTGTTGAGATTTCTTAAAATTGCTTTCTTAGAGCAAATTTGCAACTTTATACTCGTTGGAAGATTTCTTCCAGTTCATAATTCACCATTGTTGGTTTTCTCCTGTCATTTTTTACTCTGAGAAACTTCTTATACTTTTAGCTAGTATATAAGGTGAAAATTGGTGGATATATTCGGCTTTGCTGTTTCCTTTGGCCCATAATTGCCATTAGCAAATAGAAGAACAGAACCCCATGCAGCAGCAATCAAACTATACCTTATATATATATACACATGCCAGCAATCCATAAATGTGCACAAGAGAGCTAGTGCAGTATCATGTTCTTATAAATTGCATTGGTTAACTTATCCCTGGACATTCTTGGCATGGACCCAAATGCATTTCATGATACCTATAGATGATAGAAGAAGTTTTCAGTTTTAAACCTTGTTTTTCCTACTGTTCTGCTGTGTTTTTCGGCCTACAACTGTCAATTTTTTGCTAGGTAACAAAAACATTTTTTTTTCAACAGTCTCAACTAGCTCATGCTGTTAATAAAGAGGATTACAAAGATGCAGCCAGACTTAAGGTGGCAATTGCAGCTGCAGCTACAAATGACACTGTAGGCCAAGTGATGTCATATCTAAGTGTACGAGTTCTTCATTTATCATTTGTGTCTATTTCATATATGTATTTTGCCGTCTTTGCCTTTTAAGTTCTATATTGTGGGTATACTGCTGTTGATTCCAAAATGCAGAAAGCAGTCAAGGAAGAGTGCTATGGAGATGCAGCTCTTCTGCGTGATTATGCTGGTTCTGGATTGGTATGACATGGTGTACTTTTTAGAGGATAAGACATGAATTCTTCAAGCATAGTGTAATTTTTAGAGGACAAGACATGAATCTTCCTGCTTGAAGCATTTATAAGATACAGAGACCTATCCTATTAAATCTCTCGTTTCCTGTCAGTTCGCCATCTAAAGTTGCATGCTCCTACTTTTGACTCTGTTCTGTTAACTTGTGTGAGACTGGACCCTAGTTACTTTGTGGAAGAAAAGGTTTCTTTTTTCCTTCATATCTCCTAAATTCACAATCTGGATCTGGTTTGTAGAAAAAATCACTTGTAACTCTTCCACACACCATCGTGATGAAAACATCAAATATATTACATTGACCAGGTCCATTTTTGAAATTTTGGCAGGCTTAAAGCTCCTTCGTTGATGAGATGAAAGTAAATGGAGAATTGGATAAAGTTTGACGGGCAAACATCATTTAAGTCTAGCCACATTTGTTCTTGCTAACATAGGAGGCAAAATGTATCTTGATAATCTGTATGCACTGAAAATGGAAATTTATCTGATTCGATTAGCTTTTGGTTCATTAATGCTTATGTAATTTCAAAACTCCTATTCATGAGATGTTAGGAATTTTTGGAAGTATAATGCAGATTGCACTTTTTTACTTTTCATGTTAACTAAATCATTACCTATTACTTATATGCTAGGTAACATGAATTATTTTCTGAACCTGACATTTCAGGTAGGATGGTGGGCTGGAATTTCAAAAGATACAAATGATCCTTATGGTTGTATTATTCACATAAGTCCAGAGCATGGACGATATGTGGCAAGAAGTTATAGTCCACGGTAACTTTTTAATCTGAGTCAAGACTTGCAATTTTATGCTTATATGCTTTTGTTAACTGGTAAAAAAAAAAATCACTAGAAAGCATGCATGACTTCTAACTTCTCATCCTTCAGAAGTGACTAGTGAGGCAAGTGGCAAGTGTATCCAACTCTGTTACTTTAGAATTACAATAGCCTCTCAATCTATTATCCCAATAAACAAACTTAAGGACCTGCTAGGCGAAATTAGTCAACAATGCTTTGTTTCATCAATGGCTCATGCTTTCTGTGTTGCAGGCATCTATAGCATATATTTGTGTTACTGTTTTGTCATTATTATCAAGCTTTAAGCCCATTTGTTATGGTTGCTTCCCATTTTTTCGTGCTTGTCATTGTTTTTCTCTTTAGTCTTACACCCTTTCTTCTTTTCACAATTATAACAAGAATTTTGTTGCCTTTACATGTTCGGTTATCAGGCAGCTTGCAACCACCATGGAAGGTGCACCCTTGTTTGAAATATTCTTTATCGTAAATAAGAAAGGCGAGTATGAACAGCAGGTGCTTTTCTTTACCTCTATTCTTGTGCTGCATAGAATTGTGCTTATATGGATGCTTAATCATTAAATATGAATTAATTGAAGGAGTATAAATTTCTCCTAATTATGGTTTGCAATAATTATATATTTTAAGCATTGGAACCTGTATGTGAGGAGCACTGGTTTGTCTCTTGACAGTATGGTTCAACTGAATAATATGAAAAAATTGGACAAGGTAGGATAAGTCTGCAAATACTACAATACTCCCTTTGTTCCAAAAGGATATTATTCTATGTTTCCTTTTTCTTTGTCCCAAAATATGGTCCATTTATCTCTTTCTCTCTCTCTCTCTTTTTTTAACGAGATAGTTATAATGCAAAAAACTAAAATAATTTTATTAATTCTCTGTTGACATTTACTTCTTTTATGAACAGTCGAAACTTTTTCTCCCTCATCTCCTCTTTTGGGAAACTGCCTCACTTCTTTCTCAATATTCCAATCTATGTTCCAATTAATGTGTCGATATTTTTTTTTTGTTATTAAAAAAAATCAGAGAGATATTTCGATTAATTTCATTAATGTTTAGAGTTTTTTAACATTGACAAAATATTGAATGAAGGGTATATGAATAGGATTACCACTAAAAATAGTTGAACTAACTAAATTAACTAACATTTCTTTATGCATGAAAAAAATGGATCTAGACTATCTTTTTTCACAGATGGATTAAGGGATAAGTTGGGTTACACTGTTGCAGCATATAAAAACTAATTGTCTTCTATGCCCTCATTCACTCTTTGTTCAAGGCTGCTCTTGAAAGAGGATATCGCTTTTCTTTCTTTTCATTTAAAATGCAGCTACATTAAACATGGTTCATTTATTTCTTTTGTAATCCTTTATTATTATTATTATTATTATAACAACCTTTTTAATTTAGGCTGTCTACTTAAAACGGAGCAAAGATCCCCAGAATTTTCCCATTCCTTCAATATCAAGTGCTACCAAAAACTTTGGTTCTCTTGGCCAAACTGAGAATAAAGGTGACCTGTTGGAAGAAACTTCAAAGGATGCCGGAGATGGTGGAGACAGGGATGATGAGGATTCCAGTTTGGAGAATACATTGCGTGACCTTATCCCTGGGGTGAAGGTCAAAGTTTTAAAGTTAACGACAACAGGGAAAATGGACAAAGATATCATATCTAAGGTAGTTGAGCAAATAGTAGAGGAAGAAGATGAAGAACAGGACTTTGATTTGGAAAATATTGATGTTGAAGATGATGATAAAGGTGAAAATGATGAAGAGGAAAATGTTGTACTAGACACTGATACTGGAATTTCTGACAGTGAAGATCAAAGCCAAATTGCACTCAACGTTGTTGTCAACAGTCTATCAGAGTTTCCCAGTAATCTGCATCATAGAGACTTGCTTCGAGTACCAGCAAGGCTGGAGAAAAAGGATCGCTTGACATTTACCTTTACTGTAGAGGAAGATGACGACAACCATATGTCTAGTAGCAATGGAAAAGCTCCATCTAACAAGAAGGCTAAGATCCAACGCCAACCCAATGTAGATAATGTGATGCTTGATCTTGCAAAGTCTGTTGGCAAGGGCAGGATACCCATGAAGGTTAGACTTGTCCATTAAATGGTCCTGTTTAGTATAGTTATATTGTTCTTTCAACATGATAATGTGATTCGTTGTTGAGCCCACGAACTCCAGGTCCTGAAGGATGTAGGTCAATTGATAAATCTCACGCTTAATCAGGCACGAAATCGTCAACCACTGTCTGGATCAACAACATTTAGTCGCATTGATATTCCTGGATCCCAAGACCCACTGAATGGTATAGATTCTGGATAATAGGACTCGAAGACTCAATTTCTGCTTGAGAATTAATGTGTTTACCCAGCAATTGTCCATACTTAGTATCCCTCTCTTGGTTGCCATAGCTTCTACAAGTGTTCTCTAAAAGTTATATACTTCTCAGGACTGTATATTGGTGCTCATGGGCTATACACTTCTGAGGTTATCCACTTGAGGCGCAGGTTTGGTCAGTGGAAAGAGGATGGGCATGGGAAGGAGCCTCGCAATGTTGAGTTTTATGAATATGTTGAGGCCACAAAATTAACAGGCGATCCTTATGTACCGGCTGGCCAGGTAATATTTTTTGTGCTGAACAAGTTGGTGGCTTAGTTGCCTCTCTGTTTGCACTTAAATTTTACTTGCTACATAGAGGATTTTGTGTAAGCGAATAATGTCCTATTTATAGACCAATATTTGTTCATGACAGAACTGTAATTAGTAAATGATATGATCTTATGTTATAGCATAAAATCTTTAAATGAGTTTTGGCCATTTCTTTAGTAAAACGACTGTTCAGTCCTTATTGCCTGTACTGTATGCCATTTTTTCTTCATTTTCCATCTTTTGACTTCACACTAATAAGTGGGGACAAGGGAGGGTTAGGTATCTGCTCTGCTTATTAGGATTTTTTTATTTTTTGAAACCGGAGGTTATGTGTACAATTGGTGCTTGCAGACAAATTATTTTAGTCTTGGAAAAATAACTATTAAATATTAAAGTCCTTGTCGAATCTCCAGAATGTAGTGTTTATATTCCCTTTTTGGATTACAGATAGCCTTCCGTGCCAAAGTTGGGAAGAGATATCAGCTTCCACATAAAGGGATAATTCCAGAAGAATTTGGGGTGGTATGTTAGTTGCTTGTGAAATTTGATTTCACATTCTTTAACGCCTCAACTTGATGCTGCAACAACTCTCATTTTGTATGAATAGATTGCAATGATTTTTCTTTTGTGCACAGATTGCTCGTTATAAAGGACAAGGCAGGTTAGCTGAGCCAGGGTTCCGTAACCCTAGATGGGTTGACGGTGAACTTGTCATATTGGATGGAAAGGTTTCCAATTCTCTTAAAACTTGCTCACTCTTTAGCTTTATCATTAATTTTTCCATATATCTTTATTTCGAATTTTCAAGTACTAACTAGCTGCAAGTTCTTGCAGTACATTAAAGCAGGGCCTGTTGTTGGCTTTGTCTATTGGGCTCCTGAATATCATTTCCTGGTGTTCTTCAACCGGTTGAGGCTGCAGATGTAAATTCTCTCTTGTTCACAGAATTAGAGGCTGCTTATTCTTCTAAAGTTTTTTTCTACTGGAGGTAAATATTTTCTGATGAAGCTATTTATATGAAAGTGATTGTCTAACAACTGGCATACTCTTCTCTCATCGATGAGAATGTGTTCTTGCAATTTGTTCCTTTTACAGGACGTGTGTTCTTCCTAGCTTCATATTCCTTACCCCGTTGCTGTTCAGGCAAACAACATTGATATGATGACCTCCTTTGTGTAAGACATCGATGGGAAAGATGGACAAAGTTATGTGGTTGATGAATTTATGAGTGAAGCAATACAACCGTCTCGGAGTTGGCAAAACTACGAAACTTAAGGGCTGTGTTTATGGTTATGGGAAAGACCTCACCAGGTTTTCTAGAATATTTAGGCTTTTAGGTAGTTACCCTTCATGTACATAATTCCTTCATAAACTAAAGTCTTTTGAGATGACTATCTTGTTCATGTTATAGGAGAGAATTGAGTTTTTAAGTTTTTATTGTATTTTTATGTCCTTGCATCACTTTTCCACTTGATGCTGGACAAAGATCTGATGAGCATATTTAAAAGACATTGAAGTTTGGATCAAAATATCCAATGCTTTGCTGTTATAATGGTAACAAAAGATTCAACAATGACTCTGAAAAGTAGAAATTCTTGCAATCCATTGTGTTATTCATTTTCCCCTGATTTTGTTGTA
This sequence comes from Parsonsia alboflavescens, assembly GCA_028571225.1. NCBI lineage: Eukaryota > Viridiplantae > Streptophyta > Magnoliopsida > Gentianales > Apocynaceae > Parsonsia > Parsonsia alboflavescens. The sequence goes on along the minus strand of JAOXNR010000029.1, from coordinate 4,842,614 downwards.
AAAACTGGAATCACTAAGCATTTTGAAATTCTTTTCCAGCTAACTGGATGGCATGATCTAGAACTTGGGAAGAACTCTTATGCTTTATTATTGTTTCACTCAAAGCTTGACCTTTGAGGGTACAGAAGATGATGCAGTAATCGGTGGGATGTTTGCACCAATGTCATATCTCACATTATGGTAAAATGCAAAAGAGAAACACCATTACAGACCATTTTGAAGATACAACTGACCCTTGTAAGTAGTACTAGTATTATATGCATTATTTGTGACTTTGCCTATGGACACTTCTCTTGCTATCTTGGCACCTCTGCCCTTGGCCATGTAAAGGCCTACATGATGCATCAGCTCCTGCAAACGAAGGAATCCCCAAATTCAAAAGAAGAAATATGGTAACAAGAAAAAACCCATATAAAGCCATTCTGAAGAAACTAAGTTAGGCAAGTGAAGATCAAAGTTTCAAAATATTTTTCAGTACCTGAGGATGAGCCAACACATCCTTGGTATTTCTAGCCATGGACTCTGGAAAATCAAAGGTGGCACAGCCCTGAGAATACACCACTACTTCCTCCAAAGGGCCAAGAAAACCACGGTTTTTCGCCGATAAGGTGGAGCATACAAAATCCAGCACACAGATGTCTGTGCATATTCCTACAACCAGAAGCTAAATCAAAAAAAAAAAAAAACCCTTCACCAATCAGAATCATGGTTTTAGAATCATTTCTTGCAACTTCTATCAAGAGGCCATCAAGAGAGAAAACTTACAGTTTCTATCTTGTTATTCTTTACCCAATCAACAAAAACATTAGAACCATCTTCCTCATATGAACCTATAAATCCATCATAGCAATCTTTGCGCCTGATTGTCACATTTGGATGATCGTTCTCCAACCACCTTAGAGCTGCAGGCACTCCGTGAGATCACTCATAGAGCAAAGAACAGCCAATTCAAGAAACTGCTATTTAAAGAAAAGAACAGATTTTGATTACCGGGAACCAAATTAGATTCATCAGTCCCACAGATACAGTGAGGAGGATAATTATACTCAGGCTTATCAGGTTGGTGTGAATCAAGAAAGGCAAGTACTGGCCATTTGTTATCACAGAAAACTCTAGCCAACTTTTCCGATTCTTCAATCATTTGAGAAATCTGACTGTTAGCCTCCCTTGGAGCCTGAAACATAACAAGGCAAACAAAAAATTACGTGGGCTAATCTCAAAAAACCCAAGAAACTTGGAACTCTGTATGACAAGAAAAGGAGTGCCCTTTACCAAATTTCCAGCCCCAACAGTGCAGAAGCCATTGATGATGTCCACAAGAACTAGTCCAGCCTTAGAATCTTCTGATATGGCCACTGTTTCCTCCTCTAGGGGAATCTCATTCTTCAAAACATCTACTGCCTGCAACTCCATCTTAAACTCTTTGCAAGAATGCTAAACAAAGATATTTTCTTGATAATATCAGTGTGAAACTCCGGAGGTTTTCGGTGCAATATACGTATATATATAGATAGAGATATCTTGAGCTATAGGCCGAGTTTTTCTACGGTTGATTGGATTCCATTACATACGTCACTTTGAGTCCCGTTTGGTCCCTTTTTTTTTTTTGGCATAATTCTTTAAATACAAGCCACTGTATTGGCATTTTTCAGGCAACTTGGATGATTGATTTGGTTATAGTCAAAAGGAAAATTTGAAACGGGAATGCAATGTTTGAAACTGAATCCTCCTCGACAATTATTTTTAATATGTGCCCCAGATTTTTTACATTATCATTTTGATAAGCATTGAAAAATTAAGAGATGACGGATAAAGATAATGGAAAAATAACTAAATAAATGAAAAATTACTGAAACGCATTTGCAACATGCAATGTAGTAGTGTTACCTGAATTCCACCTGTGACCGATATTTAAGAAGGGGATTAACCGTCATATTTGAAGATCGCATCTTTCGTTTGCGACCCCGGACCAATTTACGGTTCGCTGGAGAGAGCGACGTCCTATCTGCAAAATCCCAATCAAACACCTTGGTTTTTTGGATGAAGCCCTATATCCTCAGTTTCTCCATTATTTAAGAGATGCAATCTTCCTCCATATTCTTGAAACTAAGCTTGTATTTCCCTCCAAGACTCGACCTTTTTCCGCCATATATCAGTCTAGCTCAACGCAGAAGAAAAATGACCGCCGTTCCATCATTTCTTGGTGGGCTGACTGGGCTCAACTTGAGGCTCAGTGCCAAGAAGGATGGCGATGCTTCCTGTGGCTCTTCTGATGGTAATAATGGTGGGTTTTCTACGTTGATGGAGTATGTTGGCAAAGAAGGGCTAAATGTGGGTGATGATTTGGTAGTTTTGTGTGCTCATTTGGAGTTTGCTTTTAAGAGAATTGCGGCTCTTGTTGCTTCCCCTTTCAACTCTAGCCTTGGGAAGAACGTTGGTATTGCTGCTGCTGCTGCTGTCTCCTTATCTGAGAGAGATAAGCCAAAGCCCCTTGATATCGTCGCGGTGTGTTTCATGGACTTCTAATTGTTGATTTATTAATTTTGTTGGTATTTCTTTAGTGACTTGTTCTTTTGGAAATTTGTCACTCTAGAGTCTTGACTTTAGTGTGCTTTGCCTAATTTTTTTGTGGCTTCCATAGTAATCTCATATGACAATATTTTCCTCAGTTTCATCAAAGATTCTTTTAGAATGTTATTTTCATCTTAGGATTAGTATCGCCCATCTCAGTTATGCTGTGATCAACGGAGAAATATAATAGTATGTCAAGTTTTCTTGATTTTTCTGCAAGTAGCTTTTACAATTTTAGTTTACTCCCTCACTTGCACCTTTTTCCCCTATTTGGCATTTGATTAGCCATTTTGCTTTGGATGCAGAATGAGATTATCTTTTCTTCTTTAAGAAGTTCTGGTAAAGTTGCTGTCATGGCATCAGAAGAAGATGATTTGCCAGTTTGGATAATTGATGATGGCCCATTTGTGGTCGTGACGGATCCTCTAGATGGATCCCGAAACATTGATGCCTCCATTCCCACGGGAACAATCTTCGGTATCTATAAACGTCTTGTAGAACTAGATCATCTGCCAGTTGAGGAAAATTCAATGCTGAATTCCCTCCAGAGTGGAACCAGGCTTGTGGCTGCTGGTTATGTTCTGTATTCATCAGCCACAATATTATGTACCAGCTTTGGTTCAGGGACACATGCATTCACCCTGGATCACTCAACAGGGGATTTCATCCTCACACATCCAAACATTAAAATTCCCCAGCGAGGTAAAGCATTTTGACTTCAGGGTTCTACTAGATTTGAGGCTCTGACCCTTTTTTAGAGAACTTGGAATGTAATTCTCACCAGTAATGATTTCTTTATCAGGGCAAATATATTCTGTAAATGATGGTCGATATTTCGACTGGCCTGAAGGTTTAAGGCAATATATTGATACTGTAAGACAAGGCAAGGGAAAGTATCCTAAGAAGTATTCAGCTCGATATATATGTTCTCTTGTTGCAGATTTCCACCGAACTCTCCTTTATGGTGGTGTGGCTATGAATCCCAGGGATCATCTGCGTCTCGTTTTTGAAGCTAATCCACTAAGTTTTATAGCTGAGCAAGCTGGAGGGAAAGGTTCTGATGGTAAGCATAGGATCTTGTCAATTCAGCCAGTCAAGTTACACCAAAGACTTCCTCTGTTTTTGGGGAGCCCAGATGACATTGATGAATTGGAGAGTTATGGTAATGTTCAACAGAAAGTAAATCCTGGTTATGAAGTCTGATAATTTGTTCAGATCCCTTTGTCTATTTGGAGCAGAAGAAGATGTTGTGGATGGCCTGAAACATCTCAATCCCACAAGAAAATGAAGCCAAGAAGTTTCCTTGTGACAGCAGGTTTTGTATAACGTACCGAAACTGCGGAAAGTCTGCAGTGGTATATTCATTATTCCATGTAAGATTAAGAAGACAATTTTTTTTTTTTTTAAAGCTATATTCGGATCAATTTACACTTATCTCGACATTCCGCTTATCCAATAAGATATTAATGGGATTTGAATTCGATTTATGATTCATACGCTCATCACTTCACCTCCATTAGGGTGTTAGCTCAATCTAACTAAAGGAAAATGAGGAGCGTTGATTGTAATAATTGAATATTTGATTTCGTGAATTAATTTTTTCTTAGAATATGTTGAAAGACACTAAATAAATATTATCATTTTTAAAAATTGAATGCCTTATTTAAGGTTGATAAAAAATTAAAAAGTATATTTGACTTTTACAAATCTATCCTTCACATCAATATAATTAGTGTGCAGGAATCATTATATAAGTAGATGTAAATTCATAAATGTAAAAAATGGTTAATGAGATTTTACGTTAAAAATGTATTTAGACATTCAATTTTGAATAAATTAAAATAAAAATAGATATTACTATTTATAAAGAATTATAACCATACCATAAGAAAATAGACTACTATGAAACACTCTAAACAAATATTTATAAACAGAAATAAATTTATTTATTGTTATTAATCATTAATAGCCACTAGCCAACTAACTAACCTCTCATTTAATTAAAAAGTAAAAATCCAATTATAACATTTACATAGAGAAAATCATAACTATTCGTTAAAACTCATATACATATATAACTAGGATAACAACTGCGTATTATGCCAAATGGATTAATAATAATTATATAAAGTATGAAATAATAAAATTTAAAATAAAATTATTAAAGAAAAAAGTAATTTAACGTGTTATCCATGACTCGTTTAAATTAATTTTTAAAAAAAATTAAAAAATGAGAAATACATATGTATAATTTTCAATTATTTTTTAGAAAAGTTCAATTAATTAAAATCATACTCCCTCTGTCACTATTTAAAAGTCATTAGAGTTAAATTTTTTGGTCACTAATTATAAGTGATGGGTTTAAAAGAGTCGGATCGAATCAGCCCACAGATCCTGATGGAGTTCCGCGATCAGCAGCTTGAAAAGATGTTCTCAAGAAAGCAAGAATACTCAGTTCTCTATCGTCCTACCTATTCCGTAGACTGATTGTGTGTTTTTATTTAAGTAGAGAGAGAATCCGTTACCTCCTGGAATTAGGTTTCGTATTACGTAACGGTAGGCAGTTAGGATAATTGTGAGATTCAGTCGAATCTCGCCAATTGTTCCCAAGATTATGGAGTTTCCCTGGAATGAGAGATCTTGTCATTCACGTCTTCGTGAGAACTATGAGCTTACTAACCGACCTTTAGACTAACTTTGAGACTCCTCCGGTGGATGTTGAGGATCTCGAACATCTCTTCTGGTGAGGTCGTGCCGAGTGATCCTTGACTCCTTAGAGTAACAAGGAGTCGCGTATCAATGGTCGTGACATGGAATATTTATGATTCGAATCGAAGTTTGCCAAGTCGAAGTCGAGATCTGGCAAGACCTCAGCTTGATCTCATTTAGGAAGTCGATGACCTTTAGATCGGTGGTACCTGGCCGCTTGCCCACATGTCCTTGTTGACTCCATGAGTTTGACCTCCAAGTATTGAAGGCATGGGGCTCTCTGGCTCATTTGGGTTGACTTTTGTCCGGATGCTGCCCATTTGAATTGACTAGTCTAGGTTGTGTCCATTTCACCCATCAATAAGCCACCATTATTAGTTTATTAGTTAATTGATTATGTTTTTCACTTTTTACTCGTGTCTGAGTTAGTCCATCTATCTCTCTTTTCAAAATTCCATTTTCCCTTCAAATCTTGCATAAAGAGTATTTTAGAAAGAAAAAAAAAAAGATTTTCTTAATTTTTACAAAATGATGATAGGTGACTTATAAATAGTGACCGAAAGAATATTAGTTAATATAGTTTTTAAAAATCTTATTAGAATTTATGATAAATATTTTCAAATTATCTTATATGTCAACTTTATTTTTTGTATCATTATATTTTTAAATGTGATTTAATAATTTGTTATCACTGTCCTGACCACTTGAATAAGTTGAATGAAGCTTTTCTTATTTTCATTTAAATGGATTTTTCCACTATAAGAAATATCATATCATTTTGAATTGTCCTTCAATGGATAATGAAACTAAAAATATAAATGTTACTAAAAAAAATTCAATATGTCATCTATCATCAATCCAAATTATCATCTTTTTTATAATTCAAATGCCAAAAAATATATATAAATAAATAAACATTGAATCTTTATGAATAATTTTTGTTATTATCAAAAATTAATTTCTCAAATTTTCTATTCATATACACCACCTTTTGAAAGACATTGACAATTCCAATTTTTGTTTAATTGACATTTAATTAATTAAATTTAAATTTAGTTTATCTAATTTAAACACGTGAATCATGACACATTATCGAGTAAAATTTTAACTCTTGATTTATTATTGATTTCTGAATTAATTTATAAAGGGGGGGGAATGAGTGAAAAAAACATGAGCAACATATTATTCATTTTTTTAAAATAAAAAAAATCACACTAATTAACATTGAAAAACATCAATTAATTAAAATAATAAAAAAAGCCACTAATTAATATTTAAAATAAAAAAATATTATTAATGCACCTAATTAAATATTATTCTTTATTTGAGCATCATGATCTATTGCATTTGACCCTCTTTTACTAGTATAACTTTTGGTCTAGTAGTATTGGCTACTTTTTGCTTTGATGGGGAAGTGATGTAATAAGATGTTTCTTGTAAAGTTGTTTTCTATGGCAGAGATACAAAGGTGTGGTGGATCCTTTGTTGCTGGAGAAATATCAGATGAAGCTATTTTGTTATATCTTGATGAATTCTTGATTAGTAAGATTATAATCTTAGTCTACCATTATTGCATATTACAAAATGTAACTGAGAAATTTTTTTTTTGTATTGTTGCTTGCATTTGATGTTTTTCTTGCAGATCTATGCACATTTAACAGATGTTGTTAATGCATCGATATTGAATTGCTTATTATTTTAATTAGTATTTATTTATCTTCTTTTTTTTTTTTGTTAATGTTTAGTGACATTTTGTCACGTTTGTCACTTTTACTTCTCCTAATTAATTTACTTTTATGTCTTTTCAATTTTCATTTCTTTTCTCTTTCTTTTTTTCTTTCTATTTATTTTATTTGGACACTTGATAGCTCTACAATAGAGCTACCTTTCTTTTAATAATATATAGATTGTTTTGATCGATATTCATGTAGTCTTGATAACACATGATAAGTATCTTTTTTTCCCATTAATTCATTTAAAATATTTTAAAAATATAAATTAGTTTATGAAATTCATTAGTATGACTATTAGTTTCACCTATATTCTCTTTCTTGTCCTTATTCACTTCCATATCTTAAAACATTTTCCATAAATTACTTTTTAAAATAATTTGACAATCACTTTTTACCTAATTTAATAAAAAATACCTCTTTCTCCATTATTTAATGTCCATATTTTAAATCTCTAATAATTAAAATAAGGAAACAAAAAGATATAATTTATTGGCCTTTTTAAATTTGTATATTTGAATAGTATATTTGTTTCTAGATTTATTCACTTTTTTTCTCAACATTTCACAATTATTCATTATACAATTCAATTTTCATTCTTGGTTAACTAGCATGTCTAGGTGTTACTTAGTTTAGTGATGAGAGCTAATATTGAGGATTGAAAGGTCTCGAATTTAAGATATGACTAAAGTAAGTATGGAAACACCGTTTGATCCTTGACGTGGGGATAGAGGAGGGTTAGGGGGGTGGGAGGTATTTTTAATTTTAACATCAAACAATAACCTATAATGCATTGCATTAGAAGTCACCTTAGTCAAGTTTTATAGAATGAAGAAAATAAAGATTACTAAATTAGATATACAATTCATATTTTAACCTTAACCCTATGGTTGTGGTTTCATAAATCCCAACTCCAAACCTCCATTTAACTAGATCATTTAGGGACGAATTGACCTTGATTTCAGATGAATTCTTAATCCATTAACAATTCAACATCCAATCAATTTGAATAATCCTGAATCCTTTTTTTTCTTTCACAATGATAATAATCTTAACAATTTGGAAAATGACACATGCTAAAATTAGAAATTCACACCTTTTAAAAGTTTTAATTTAATTAGAAATATTCAATCCCACGAAATGCATATTCTTTTATTCTCTTTGTATCTAAATATTTAAAACCATTTAAAATATTGATGTAATGTACTATTTGTATTATTAGCCTTTTCTTTTAATTTCCAATATATATATAAGCCTTTTATTTATTCATAATAATCATCATTAAGAATCACTAAAACATTCCCCCGGTTACTTTTCAGCTTTTATTGGATACATTAATTGAGAATGGAAAATTATTAAAAGAGTCAAACCAGTCAAGACCTTTCCCTTAACCAAATCTTCTAGTACCATAGTATCCAATCATGCGACCGCAGGGTCCCTTATTTGCTATTCCCAGAGACTGAGGGAAAATAAGCAGTGTTCAGACTGAAGTGGTATGAACCTCTGGCCCTGCTCTCAAATTCCAAGAATCTGATTCATACAGTATATAGACAAAATAATGTGTTTATATAGATGGGGTTGTAGAAATTTCCTATCTCTGGTTCATTCTCACCTTATTAGCTAGCAAAAACAGAGCAAGAATGCAAGAATCCAGCCACAATCACCAGCTTTCTACCACCCCTTTCCCCGCCGTCAAAGGTGGCGCGTCTTTGAATCGCTTGAGGGCCCCTCAATATCCTCTCAACGTCCCTTTAGGCCATGTTGCTTTCAGGCTTCTCTGCCATTCTTCCCGTATTGGGGGTGTCATTGGCCAGTCTGGCTCCATAATCAAGCAGCTCCAGGAAAAAACTTCTGCAAAGATCCGAATTGAAGATTCGTTTCCCAACTTGGACGGCCACCGGGTTATTTTGATAGTAGCCTCGGCTTCGGTTGTTAAAAGGATTGTTCTGGAGGGCAGTGAAAGAAACCAAGAAAACTCTGAACTGAATGATCATGATGATGAGTGGGGTTTGCAGGTCTCGCCTGCGCAGGAGGCGGTTGTGAGGGTGTTTGAGAGGGTCATACAAGTTGCTGCGGAAAGTGAAAGGTCGTCCATGTCTCCTGGGGGATTGGTCTCCTGTAGGCTGTTGGCAGAGGCGAACCTGGTGGGTTCTGTGATAGGAAAAGGTGGAAAAGTGGTAGAGAAGATAAGGAAAGATACTGGGTGTAAAATTAAGGTCTTGAGTTTTGAAAAGTTGCAGCCGGGCACTGACGAAATAGTGGAGGTATGTAATGCTTTTGAACTTAGTGAGGAATGGGTCTGTGTTCTGTGTTATGGTAGTTTGGTTGTATAGTGAGAGCTTGAGTAAGCGACTAGATAGGACTATGTTGATGTAAATTAAAACTGTGTACTTAACCTTCGCTATGGAGTGATACAAACCCCTTTCAAGCAAAAGAAATGTGCAGAATAATTCCCTATCAAAGGAAACTAGTGTATGGCTTATTCTAAACCAAGTGAAGTAAGTTGTTTGTCAGCATTTTAGTTATGTGTCTTCTTGTTTTGTTCTTGCAGTATCTTGGCTATTTACTCATGGTAATTTATAAGTATGAAATGGTTCAAGTTTTATGAATTATTTAGCAACATTGGCCACTGGCTCAGACGAATATTGAGAATTTTTTCTCCTGCAGATTGAAGGTGATATTTTGGGTGTTAAAAGAGCACTTGTTGCTGTAACTAGTTGCCTGCAAGATTGTGCAGCATCTAACGAGAAAACTAAGATGACCGGAAGTAGACAATTTGAAACAAATCCACAACAGACATTGCCTAATGGACATGCTGATTTTCCTCCACAGAGGATTTCAGTCCCGCAGCCAATTGTAGCAAGCTGTAGCAATTATGCATCTGGAGTACATCCTTTTTGGGTACAAGAAGAAAGAATTCCAATCAGGGAATCAAAATCACTGGAAGTTGTCTTTAAGATTCTTTGCCTGAATGATAGAGTAGGAGGAGTGATTGGTAAAGGAGGGTCAATTATAAAGACTCTTCATGCTGAGTCAGGTGCTACTATTAGTGTTGGGCCTACTATTGCTCATTGTGGTGAACGATTGATAAATATTGCAGCAATAGAGGTTTGTTTAGATGCTATTCATTTCATTCTTATGTATTAGTTTAAGTGTTTATGTATTAACATTTTGTTCCTTTTGATGCTCTATAGAGCCCAGATTCGCGGCAGTCTCCTGCCCAAAAGGCTGTCTTACTTGTATTTGATAATCTTGTGGATGCTGGCCCTGAAAAGAGAGTAGATTTAGGTTCCAGAGCAACAAATATTTCTGTAAGACTTTTAGTCCCATCCACCCAAGTTGGTTGTTTATTGGGGAAAGGAGGTGCAATAATATCAGACATGAGGAAAATTACTGGTACTAGCATAAGGATTATTGGTGGTGACCAACTACCCCTATGTGCTTCACCGAATGATGAAGTTGTACAGGTGTGATAATCTAACTAACCTTTTTACTATTCTATGATAGACCAATGGACTTGTTTCGTTATTCATGCAAAAAGATATCGAAGTTGGTTGCTCAAATGAACTAGTAATAAGTTCATTACACGATTGCGGCAAGGAATTACAAGTGGCATTTTAGAACCTTTTTTTTTTGTTGGTGATTGGTTAAATACTTAAGAAGTTATTGGTTTGCTTTATTGTCAGATCATGGGTGAGTACAGGAACGTGCGAGATGCTTTATATAATGTCACTAGTAGGTTGCGACAAAACATCTCCCCCAAAAAACTCCCTCCAGCATTTATTACTGAGAGCAACCCTTATGCAAGAGTAAGAGATCCTTCCCAGATTGGAGTTTATCCATCTATTAATGTCGCTCAGAATGTCAACCAGCAAAATACCTTGATTCCAATTATGGAAAATCTTGGACTTACCAAGAGTTTTGATCGTCCTCCATCACCGGGGCTATGGACATCACAGGTAGTGTGAACAAGCATTATTATTTCTATGCTAAACCCTGGTGATTTTAGGTTAAGATGATCATTATTGTCATAGATTTTATTATTACTATTGCTATTGCTGATCTTATATTATCCTTATTTTGTTTTGGGAAGAGATCTCCGTAAAAATTCTACATGCCAGAAGTAATGATTGGTGTCGAATCCACCAAATATACCTTACCAGAAATAAACAAAATTAAATTGTAGTTTAAGGAGTAGGGATTGTATTCACAAGGAATTAACAAACCAAATTTTCAAAACCTTCTAAGACTAATAAAATCAGAAATAAAAATAACAAAAGGGGAGGATTTTTCATTGAGGATTATGTGAAAATAAAAGAAATTAACTAACAAACAAAAATAGTGAGAGAATTCAATTAAAAGATTAAACCTCGTTGAAGTCGTTTTCATTCCGGCATAGTAATTGATCCTTACACTAAACAATTATCTAACAGCTTTCCCAAAATTTAGATTAACTATGAAATGCTTAATAATTAATCACTAATCTATACATAATCTCTAGAATGCCAATAAGGATTCCATTTATTAACAACATTAGAAACCTGGGAAAACTCTAATTAACAAACTCCAAATTCCTACGTGTGAATGTTCAAATTAGATCAATTAATTCCTTGGGAGTTTAACGCCAATTGTCACTTTGTGACAACTCTAAACAATTACAGATTTAGAAGTGAGATTTGGAAAGATGTTCCTGGAATGAGGTTTTTTTGTTAGTTTTTTGGTGAAAGAAAAGAAGAGAAATTGAGAGAGGGGGAGGGAAGAAGAATCAATCGCTGAGTGATTTGAGATCCATCTACATCCGGGAAGAAACAGATGGATTGATGCTAGAGTTAAATTAATTTTTTGTAAAATTTCCATAATACCCACACACCATTTTTTCTATTTTATGCCAAATTTGTGTAGGCATTATTGTAAAACTACCTTTAAATAATTCATCAGTCCATTTTTTCATTTCTCTAAGAACTCCCAAAAAAGAATGCATTTCTCTTCTTTTCTTTAGTAAAACTCCCAAACAATTTTACATACAACTTCTCTTCTTTCCTTTTCTTTTCTCTTCAATATTAACTTAAATTTTCTCTTTTTTTCTCTCCCATTAAAACTCCTCAATTGGAAGGCGATTTTTGTTGTCTGCATTGCACACACAAGAAGGTATGGTAGACACTAGCTGTAACAGTATATCACTTAATTCAAATAATCAGCAGGCCCAAGCTAAATACAAGAAGAAATAATAATGATACTAAATCAGAAATTATTTGAATACCAAAAATACATGATTACATTAAGAACAAGAGTCTCACAATTCTTTTAAAGCTGGAACTTCAAATATTTCAACTAAATTCTAGATAACTTAGCCACTCGTGACTTTCTGAAAGCTCCCAAAAAATGAAGAAAAAATTAAAAAACAGAATGAAGAATGAGAGATAGTCTCCTGTGAATAGCCCTAATGGCTAATATATTATTCTTCTACCTAAATCCTAACTCTTTCCTAGTTACAAATTTGAGAATCGCTTCTTGATAGTCTTTCAATAGTCCTTGGCTTCCTTTTTTGACTGATTTTGAGAGATCTTGAGAGATCCTGATTGATTCTGATGGTCTAAAGAAGTCCAATCCGAGTTTGACTTCGCAGCTTAAACCTTTTGGTCAGGAATTCTGACTCTCGTTCATAAGCTTCTGCCAAGGCTTGTTCAATTTGGTCCTTTTCATCATTCTGCACGTCACCAACTTATATTCCTCTCTAATTTGTACAATCAATCAATTCACACCCAAAATAAGTAGAAAACCATTCAAATTAGCCATCTAATAAGTATGAAATATGGACAGATTTAGTGTGTAATCAAGTAACTACTACTTTTTCTATTGCTTGTTGGGTCAATCATTCTCCTGTGCATGATTGCAGATAGTGCAGGGTGCAAATCAAAGGAGCATAACTGATGGAAGAGGATTTTCATCCGTTAAATGTGAAATGGAACTTAGCAGGTTTGTAGCATATATGGTTCTTGGTAAAAGAGAATTCTTTATGCTTGTCCTATTGTTATTAAGGATGCAAGGTCAATGTTTACGGAAAAATAGTTAAAAGGAGGCGAAAAGACATGACCATGGACGTTTATTGCAGTTTATCAACCTTTTTCCAAATTCTTGGCCTAAGCTTTACATGACTTAGGGGAGAGTAGAATTAAGCTCTCGGCTTGGCATCCCAATTTAAAATAATCCCATCCTGCAAATTTTTTGGGAACCTCTGTATCAGACAAATCCACTTTTGAATAAGGTTTTACTTGCTGTGATAAACATTGCATTACTTGCAAAGTCAACTGTATTTTTCATGAAATATTTTCTTTGGATGTTAAGATCTTTTCCCTTTGCTGGATGGAAATCTTATTTCATGCCACAGTCACTAAAAGTTGCCTTATACTAGGCTTAGATTTTGAAGATGAGAAAGGAGGAAAAGAATTCATGATATTAGTTTCATGTATAACTTGCCAAGTATCTTAGCCCAATGGATGTTTCACAGTACTCTCGTCCTCACACAAGAGTCTGAATATGTCTCAGTTAGCTTGATTTTCTTTTCTTATGTCTTTGTAGTAACAAACTGAATCCTTCTTTTGTGTTTTATCTGTGGCTTCATTTACTCTCCTGCAGACCCACTTGGGTGGGTAGTGTTACTTGAAAGATGGCTTCTTCTGTTTTGTGGAACATTGGTTTTGGACGCTTTCTTACTGTTGAACTTCCTGCAATTCCCTTAGTATAGTCTTCTCTTTTCTCTTAACTATGTTGGACAAAAATTGCTCTCTTTTGAAGATAATGTGTCTGTGGTTAAGGTCAAGTCTCGTAAGTTCTCCGTTGTGCTTTTATTATCATTTTGCTTTTTTTTAATACATACACTAATAACTACTTTTGTAAGGATAGTGCCAATATGATTCTATCTTTTATATAGCAGCACATACTCTCAAATCTCAATGAATGGATTTGCAACATTATCTATTGAAAGAATGAAAAGAGATACTGGATCTCATACTAAATTATTCACTCACAAAGTCTGTTTATTCTTGTTTTGGTGTTTGCAGTGGCAGTAGATCTGCGATTGTGAAAAATACCACTGTGGAGATTGTAGTTCCTGAGAATGTTATTGGCTCTGTTTATGGGGAGAATGGTGGCAATTTGATTCGTCTAAGACAGGTAGACTTAACCCCCCCCAAACCACCACCACCCCTTATGCCCTCTATATTGGAGATGCTAATGGGCATGTTTTCCGTTGAGTTCTAAAATCAGTGGACAAATACTTTATCTTAAGCTTTCTGGTACACCTCTTGTTCTTCATTATTGAATATGTGCATGCGACTGAGTGGAAAGATTTTATCACACAAAATAGGTGAAGAATCTGCAGCAGTTACTAGCTCTGATTTGAGGAGAAAGTGTAGGAAAATATCACGTGGAATGCATGAATTGTAGATGATATCTTTTAGCTTCATGGATACGTGGAGAAAAAGGGATTTGTGAATACTTTAGATGTGTTGCCAATCTGTTATGGATCAATTGGATTAATCTGTAAAGGATGTTGCCATGTTCCATTCTCTCCTTCTGATGCGTATTCAGTGCATGCTAGTGTCTAGGAACCTCAAAGATTGCTGTCTACAGAGAAAAAAGGATAGAAATAGAATGTTCTGCTTTACTAATGCAAGTGGGCATTTCTCCTCAGCATAGTCATTGACCGTAGTACTTTCCGATTGTATTCAAGTTTCTACTACTTTGGCATATCCTAGATTATCATATGTTTTGATATCTGATTATGTTGTTTTGTGCATTTTGCATTCAGATTTCAGGTGCAAAAGTCACAGTCCATGAATCACAGCCAGGTATAACTGACACAACCATTTTCATATCTGGTTCTCCAGAAGAGACACAGGCGGCACAGAGCCTCCTCCAGGCATTTATACTCTCAGGGTCACCATGACAAATGACATTGCAGAGTTTAGTCGTTTTCCTGACAATTTTCACCCCAGGAAGAAAGCTAGGAGAATATACCAAAAGGGGTTTTTTCCCGATTTCTGTTTTTTGTAGGGTAGATCTTATACCATCCAAAACATAGCCTTATCCTTAGCCCCACCCAATCCAAACAAAAACGGAACCAGCGATGTAGTAACATTAACATGTCTCATTTTCACTAACTGTCGAAGGAGCTAATTGGTGATTATTCTTTGGAGAAGTAACATCTTCAAATCTCAACAAGTTTTGCCATGACTGAATTTTGCAAGATGCGATAAGCAAAACATGACAGTCATTTAGTCCTTCAAAGCTTCAACTTTTGATGGCAAGAAATAGATCTCTTTCTTGAAACAATGAAATTCAGTTAATGAATTTACAACATTGTTTTCATTGCTTTTTGCATATTTAATGATTACATTTTCATGATTTTCTTGTAAACTACAGGGTGCAACGTCCATGAAAATCCATTTTGATCATACAAAAACAGGATGTTAGTGAAAGTTATCTTTTTGTCTGATGATTGTACAGATACAAATAAAGCCTCGCAAATTAAGAGCATTCAACTGACTGAAAACCAAATGGCAGAATTGTAGAAAATTTGGCATCCTTGTCATAAAAAGGTCAGTAAATAAGTTCATATATTCAGAGGAAAGTGTAACTTCCACTAGCTTATGCATTGCATGCTCAAATATACTGCAAACAACAACAGCGTGAACAAAATATCCACAACCCCAAGATCAGACAGAATAAGGATGCCAGAGCTGTTAACTCTGTGTGGCGATTGTCTCAGTAGTTGCAGCTGCGGGTGTTGGTTTCAGGATTATTTCCACATTGTCATGAACACCTTGCAGCAGTAGCTCACCTTCATATGTCAAAACTTTACGCTTCTTTGCAGCCCTCAACGTGCCAACAAGTGCTTCAAATATGTTCGCACATTTGTCATCGTTAAATAGCACTCCAAAGGTAACCTTCAAGATTAATTCATTAAAGGGGCAGTTCTAAGAATATCAAAGATCAAAGCAAAAGCAGTAAAAGGACACTAATATCACAAGAAAAAATTCATAATTCATGTTCATAGAATATGAAAGATCACATTATAATACAGACCTGAGAAAATTTGTTAAGATGAGCTATAAGTTCAACAATGGATATTAATTTTGGACTTGATTACTCATTTGGAGTTCACAATTGCTTTCTAGCTCAAAAAGATCATTAGATTGGTGGACAAATGTGGTAGCAAAATCATTTTCATTATCTTCTTTATATGCTGCAATTCTTGTTCCATCAATTTCCAGCACTTCTATTCTATGCAGAGATACTACACATCCAGCACATGATTCCGTCAACCTTAAAGCCCAAAGGCAAGTTAGCTTTCGTTACAATGTTCAGATTGAAATAAACAACACTCAACTCTTTATTCTTTTCAAATGTGATAGCAATTTTGGCATTCTCCATTTCTGAAGTAGTCAGTGAACTACTTATTCAACTTCCACTATTATGTTACAAATGCAATTGACAAAAGCTTATTTGTAGATCAGAGAACCTCTGAACCATCGTGCAAGGAGCCCTCATTTGTTCAAATCATAGAAAAGCATTCACTTTTTTTTGCCGGAATCTACGTCCAAAGTTACCATCTTTAATCAGATTTAATCATAAAGCCAAGTCCTTGAATATAACCTGAATTGGGATGATTCAAAGAGTTCTACTTTCAATTTACCTAATCATGAAACACTGATGCCAATTCTCTTTTCATTTCTGATTCTGTACTCAAGAGGCCTTAGCAGAAGCAATAATATCAAGAGAATTGACATCATCTACAGATGACAGACAGCTTCAGTTAAAACTCTCCATGGGATGTCAAGATCCAGGAATGATCTACCACCAAAAACAACTTAGATTTCTAGCCCATGAATTCCCAAAGTGAATTCTTTCATTTAAAAAGAAGCCCTCAAAAAAAAAGGGGAAATCAAGAAAATGCAGATAATCGGAAATCCATTCTTGGTAAAAAAAAAAAAGCCAAAGAAGTGGATTCTTGTTCCAGGTTTCATTGTAAGATTAACATGGGGTCTGTTGAGGAAGATAATATGAGAAAGTACCTTATAGGAGCCATCATCTTGGGCAGTGCCAAGTCTTTTGATTTCCTCTCTGAGTCGTTCCACCTCCTCCTCTACATTCATGGTTTCACTTTTTTAGGCACGACGAGGGATTAGGGATCTAATTTTTTCTCCTCTACAACTCCTCCAAGAAGATTATTCCTTTCTTTTCCATCTACATTATTTAATGATTAATATAGAGTAGGGATAGGATAGCTTGTGGTCCCTCTATTTTTTCTTATTCCTTTTCCTTCTCTATGGATAATTAGTCAGTTTAGTGATGAGCCATTAAATTAAATAAGGATCTGTGCACTTTCAATCTACACCCACTCATATAGAGAAGATAAAGCTGACACTGCATTCTCCCTATATTTATAACTAAGTTACGCCAGGAGAGCTAATTAGTCAACTTAATATTTTGAATTCTAACCTTTTTCTTTTCGAGTGACTTTTTCTTTAATTCTTTTTAAAAAATTATTTTTAACAATTTTGAATTTTGTTTTTAAAATTATACATATAAAATCAATTTCCAGTTTTTTAATTCAATTAAAATTTTTATAAATTTTTTAGCACTTGATATAGCTATATTAGATATTAATAATTACTTTTAAAAAAATACTATAATCAAATTTTTTTCTGAAGTAAAAATTTTATTTGTATCATGTAAAGTTTCTTTTCCGTTTTGTAAAATTACTTTTAAATCCTTTATTACGTGTCGAAGATTCAAAATGCCTTATTAATATAAATAGTTTATTTAAAATTTTTTAATTACAATTTTCAAAAAAAAAATTCTCTAAATTTATTAATTCAAATTTATATATTTTTGAGCTCTCCATATGTGATTCAGACACTTGATTATTTTCTTTTAAAATAGAGAATTTCAAGATTAAAAAAAAAAAGTTCTATTATTTTTATTTTTTTTTAATGATGAAAACCGGGGTTGGCACTGGCAGTGGACAGTAAATTAGAAATAGCATAGACGCCTTGTCTAGCCTGGTTGTACGGAACAAGGCGAAAGCCATGAACAACGTACAACACCCGCAGCAGAGGCAATCTGGGCCCCACCACCACCACAACCATCTCGAGGACGAGGAAGAGAATGAAGTCCCCGGAGGCGGTGGTGGCGGAGGCGGAGGCGGTGGTGGTGGTGGAGGAGAAGAGTCCGTAGACAATCCTCACCCTCAGATCCAATACGACGCCAACCCTCATTCTCACACTTTACACAACGGCGGCGGCCCCACCACAGCTATGGAGGCCGGGTTGAATGGCGTTGAGGGTGTAGGTCATGCGTTGTATGTGCCTGGCTCCGAAATTGTTCCGGCGCCACCTGCTGGAAGTGGGTCAGACCAGCTCACTCTGTCGTTCCAGGGAGAAGTCTACGTTTTCGACTCCGTTTCGCCTGAAAAGGTCTCCTTTTTTATTTTGTAACATACTCGTTGCTTAAAATTACTCATTTGAATTTGGATTTTGCTTAATCCGATAAAGTTGTGCGCTTTAGTTTGGGAAATAGCTGGTGTCGGTTTTTGTGATTGTATTTTGCTCAACTATGTCATTAATCCTTTTGATTAAATGGTTCATTGTTGCCCTCAAGAATAATTTTTGTTTGCATGGCTGAGATTCCTAAAGTTGGAGTAAGCCTTAGTTGATTTGGAGCTAAAATTGGCTATTCTATCTCATAATTTTCTGATAGAAATTGTTTGCAGTTTGTATTTCTTTTGCTTATGCTTTTGGTTATTTTTTCGTATCGGGGAGATAAAGTATCTCACATGAGGGTTTTGTTCACCCCTCAAGTTCCGCAAGTCACTGTAGATTTATGTTTGGATTAATTGGTCGATTGTGACATTAAGGTTATTCATAGTCGTATGGGAAAAAGGAAGACATAGAATATAACTTGTCTTGGTGATTCAGGTTCAAGCAGTGTTGTTACTCTTGGGTGGATATGAAGTGCCTACTGGCGTACCCGCTGTTGGAGGAATGCCTCCTCAAAATCATCGGGTATCTATGGTCATTTTCCAAATATACTAGTTGTAAACTGGAATTTTTATCATTATTTTGACTGTCTCTCTGGAGATTTTTGTAGAATTTGGGTGACTTTCCAGGGAAGTCAAGTCAGCCCCAAAGAGCTGCTTCTTTGAATAGATTCAGGGAAAAAAGGAAAGAGCGATGTTTTGATAAGAAGATACGGTATACTGTGAGGAAGGAAGTTGCACTCAGGTATTGGAGATGGGATATCTTTGTTGAGAATTACGTTATGTCTGCAAACATTTGAAGGAATATTATATTAGAAACTGGAATCATGGATGGCTATCATTGTATTGGTGATGTTTGGTTGATTACTGTAGTCTTGTTTCCCCCTGTTTCATTATTACATCTCTATTTTGTTTCTATTTGTATTTTCCATCTTAATTTCATATATCATGTGGTTGAAATGAACCCTTTGTAATTCACTTCACAAGGCTTAGCTCTTTCATTGGTTGTTTGTTTTTCACACTCGTATTGCTTTGTCGTTACATTAGTTATGTTTTTCCATGAGATAGTAGTATATTATTCAACAGACAGAAACCCAGGATTTTGGCCATTTTATTTTCGAACTTGGGAAATTTGTCTTTTGGGACCAGAAAATATGACCAAAATGGAAAGCAATGTCATGGACTCATAGCCATGCAAAGACTGTAAATAATCATAATAAATGGCTCTCATATGTGATAAATAAATAATTAATGAGTAGAGAAACCGCTTGCTAGAACTTAGTTGAGGTTATTGTAATTTTGTTATGCCTGCAATTTGGTGTTCCACACAATTACATTTATCACAAAACGGAGAAGATCATTTTCTGCAGACATAGGAAACTGCAATATGGAGTAATAAATTTATTAGTTTACCTAATTTTCATTTCTCTGCCTCTCTAAGAAGAATCACTGACTACATCATTAACCAAGGAAATAGACGAAAACAGAAATAGTGCAATTGAAATTATTATTTACAGTTTATATGATTTGTGCTGTAGGAGCATTTTAATTTTAAAAGGATATTTGCATTTACTTTAATGATCTTCTCTGGAATATAATTTTTCTTTCCTGAACCAAAAGAAAAGAGTTATTCTTCTCATGGTCTCACATGTCCGCTTACTCTGTCAGGATGCAACGAAAGAAGGGTCAGTTTACATCTTCCAAGTCTATTTCTGATGAAGTCGGTTCATCATCTTCAGATTACAACACAATACCAGGCCAAGAAGAACAGGAAACTTCGTGAGGCTCTCAACACACACACACATCACACCACATTCCTATTAACCTTTATTCTAAAGTATCCTCTATTCATATCTAGTATGCTTGCTGAATTTTTCTTCTCTCCTCTCTATTGCAACATGTTGTTTCTATCTCATAAGTTTGACTTAGATATTTGCTAGTGTGTTGGGTTGTGTCCTTACTTTTATCTTAACCTTGGTAAGTGTAGGTGCAAGCATTGTGGTATCAGCTCAAAGTCTACTCCCATGATGCGTCGAGGACCAGCAGGCCCAAGGACTCTATGCAATGCATGTGGACTCAAGTGGGCCAACAAGGTTTGCACAATTTCAAGCATTAGCTTATTAAGTTTGATTTTTAGTTTTGAGAGCCACTTAGTCTCATAATTCAGCTTTGGTAATTTGCCTAAAACAAGTGCATTATGTGTGGGCTTGATATAGCTTTTGTCTCTTAGCCTAAATCTGGGATATGACAATGATGTTTCCTTCAAACTTCTAATATTTGCTTTTTGGGCCAATTGAATTTGTATGCATAATTTACTTACCCACTGAATTGTTCCTCGTTGGGAATCAGTCAAAACGTATTACCTCCATTAGCCATGGCAATAAGATTATAATGCTTTGAATCTGGATGTTGGCTATCTAGCACTATATTTTTTAAAGTATAATTGATTACCCACTCCTCTTTTAGGAACGTGTAAACATTTGTTGTTATCATTCTGCTATTATAAGTCTTCTGTTGGTGTATCTTGTCAAGTAATTGATTTCTTTTGTTTTCTTTATGTGGTGAGAGGGATTGCATCTTCATAAAGTCTAAACTCAGGATCTACTCCTGATTGACAGAATTGGGTTAGTAAAATGAGTCTGTAGATTGATTTACTGATTTTTTACCTCAAAAGGTGAATTATTTTTCTTGTGCAACCAATATATCTGTTCTTGGTCTGTACATGATATTGAAAGTATAAATTTTGCTTCTTGTATCATAGTTTTTAACAGATCTCAGGGAAAGGGTTCATACTTGTTACTTAGGGGCAATTGGAGTATTGTTTGTATTGTTTAAGATGAGAAGATTTTTCCATTTTCTCTTGTTATCATAGTTTTAGCTTTAAAGCTATCTATCAAGAAAATACATTTTTTTGGTAGGAGACTTAGATGATTTCTTTTCTGGCTTGAAGGAACGAGGAGCTGTTAAAAGCAGAACATGCTTTAGACAGATTGTTGGACTTGCTACTTAATGTTCAATGGAATCTGTCACTTAAAAGAATGAGAAACATCACAAACTAGGCTGCTTGGTGTATTAGGCTTAGCAACTGAAACCTGCTGGACGTATTCATCCCTGGCCACAAGTTCTGCTCTCTCCTTGCAGTGCATACAGGGTTTTCAGTCTACGATAACATTAACTGAGTATTGGCACTCTTAGAAGTTACCAATGTAAATATAGAATTGACCATATCATTTTCTGCAGTGGTTTCCATAATTTGAGATAATGCCTTTTAAGAGATGGCTTTTCAGATCTGAGTACTTTTTTATGTGAGATCAGGAGATGGTTCATCACATCTGTGAAGGCTGTTCTACAGGATTATAACTTCAATTGTCTTGTTCCAGAGCATATCTTCACCTTTCTTTAAACAATTTTTGCTTCATGCCCTAATTGCTCGATACAAAAATAGCAATGTAATAGGTTTCTCCATTGCCCTAGTCTTCTAGTCTGTATTTATTTATTTATTTTTTTTATTTTTGAGAGAGAGAGACGTTTCAAGTTGCAGGACTTCCGAAAGATGGAAAAGGGAATTAATACATTCATGCTAATTATGGATTTTCCCCTTTTTATTTCATCTTTCTAACTATGTAATGAACATTTTCCAAAGGTTATAATCTTCTGATTTGCCTTGCAGTCTATTTTTACTTGATCTTGTTATGAACTTGGTGGCATATACCTAATCCTTGTGCCACTAGCTTCTATCACATGTCAACTTTAGAATCCTTTCAAAACATATCTCCCTTTCAAGCATGTTATAACTGTTGGATTATGCAGGGAGTATTAAGAGATTTATCGAAAGTTCCTTTGGCTGGAACCCAAGATCCAATTTTGCGGGTTAGTGAACAGGTATCCACCTTTACAATAAAACCACTGAATCTTTGATTCCGTCACTATATTTCCTCCTTTATTGAACAAACTTAAGTTGGAGAATGTTGGACTTGATGGTTATCCCATGTGTTCATTGCCTTTCACAGAACGGTGAGGCCAATGACACAGATGTAATGACTACTGCTCTTGATGTAATCACTTCTTCTAATGGCGACAACTCTGTTCTGACTGCTGAGAGGTGAGTCAGGGTTACCTGAAGACGCTATGGTGCCCATTCGAATTGAATTGAGGTGTGTAATAATTCAGAGGTATCTTTGTAATATTGCTGAGTTGTGCTCATACAAATTGTATATAGAGTGTACTTGTACTCTTGATGGAAAACACATTGGATTTTCCTCTTTGCCATCCCCCCTCAGTGTACCTAGTTTGTGGTATGTAGATGTCTAAACTGATAAATGATGCTGAGTCTGTGTATGATTACCAATCATCCAGTTTAGATAGCCAACATGTTTGTGGTAAGAGAAATTTCATGAGACTTTTCACTAATTAGGAGTCTTGTTTGCGCAAGATGTTTGCATTTTGAACCAGTCTATG
The DNA here is from genome assembly GCA_028571225.1 of Parsonsia alboflavescens. Lineage (NCBI taxonomy): Eukaryota > Viridiplantae > Streptophyta > Magnoliopsida > Gentianales > Apocynaceae > Parsonsia > Parsonsia alboflavescens. The sequence continues at coordinate 4,819,604 of JAOXNR010000029.1, read as the reverse complement.
ATACTTGTCTGGTGGGTGCAGTCAAATGGACTGCAGAATAGAGCCACCTGTTCTTTAGCAGGTTTTACTGAAGGAATGGATTTGGCTCTTATCACTAAGATAGACATAAATTAACGGACAAAGATAGGGATGAGGATAGGCAGGTAAGGATAGGTGGATTGAGAATATGTCTTTCTATAGGGGCAAAAGTACAATTATATTAATTTTCAGAGTAAATCTTTAAATTTTATGGGTTAAATCTATATAAATATATGTTACATATTATGTAATTTGTGAAATACCCCCACAAACATGAATGCAAATCGAAGTGCATTGGTCATTGGTCCTTGGTTGGTGTAGATTTTTAGACCTAACATTGGATTGAAAATGTTGAACTCAAAATCATAAAAATCATCAAGATGAATATATCAATATATGAAAAATTAAGATGAAATTGATTTTCTTTGAAATTTGATAAATATTTAAAAGTTTTTTAAAAATATTATTTTTATTTATACTCTCTTCTTGTTCAATTTGTATGTTTGAATTTCTAAAATTTAATCACTTGAATAATAATATTTAAAACAATTTAACTAAAAATTCACTATTTAAAATTCTTTTTTTAAAAATATATTAAAAAAATTATTAGTAAAAATAATATTAATAAAATTGAGCTGAGTTTGGTGGAGTTGGTTTTTCCTTGCCCAAAAAGAAGAGAAAAAAAGGGATTGGTGCTTGCTTTTCTGATTTCTCTTTTCGGTGGTTCTAAATCCAAAAAGGTACTAAGAAACTTTTTTCTTTTTTCTTTTTTCTTTTTTCCTCTTCTTGCTCCATGCAAGCCGTTCGATCTCCAGCTCACTCGATAATAACCGTTGGTTCTAGGTGGCGGTCCCAGGGCCCGTCCTCCCTGTCCCTCAGCAGGTGTACCTCCTCCATCACGTGACATTCCCTTCCTGGCCCTCCCTCACGTGACCCTACACCCACTCAAAAATCAGACGGCTCTGATTTACATTGCTTTAAAATCCCCATGTTTTTTGGTCTCTTCCAGAAAAGAGAGAACCCAATTTCTACGGAATCTCTAATTTTATCCTCTTTTCAGAAATTCCCCGATCTTAATCACAATTACTGCTAATTACCGTTTCTAATCACAATTAATCAGATTGTTTTGCTTGATTTTGTTCCACTCTGTTTTAGATTAGGTTTTCTCTTTTTTTTCTTTTTTTTTTCCAATTCTTGCATGGTGATGGTCGAGAGATGGAGTCATTGAATGTGAAGCCACTTCGGTCGAGGAGGTACCATGAAGAAGAGTACGTGAACTTGCCAATTCGAATGGATGAAGACGGCGGCAGTGGAGGATTTGAAGCTGATGATATTAGCGGTAGCGGTGGCGGTGGCGGTGGCGGTGGCGGTGGTGAGGAGCCGATGAGTAGCGCTGAGGAGGTGCATGGAGTGAGTTCCGTGCAAATGCCAAACACTGTATTTAGTTCGGCAAGAACTACTTCAGTGGTGTCGAGGACTAGTGAACTCACCATTTCCTTTGAAGGAGAGGTTTATGTCTTCCCTGCAGTTACTCAAGAAAAGGTTCCATTTTTTTAGTTGCGAGTTTGAGTTTGAGTTTGATTGATTTCATTTCGTTTCTGTTTTCGTTGTTGTTGTTGTTTTGGTTTTAATTATAAATTGCATGTGAATTTGGTTAGGATTCTAGTCATTTCCTTTTACCTTTTGGTGTTATTGGAGCACTGAGAAGTGTTTCCCTTTGTCTTTCCATAAAGCGTGATTTCTCTAGTTGATTTACCGAAGGAGAGAATTGTGATAATAGGTGCAGGCCGTTCTGTTATTGCTGGGGGGCCAGGATAAGTCAAGTAGTATACCGACGACAGAATTTTTATTGCAACAGAATATTAAGGTACTTCCTACAAGGAGGCTCTTTTCTCAGGAATTATATAAGTGGAAGTTTTGACTGTGGAGTAATGAATGTTAATTTATTTGTATGGATTATGTTCTAGGCTCTAGATGATGGTTCTGGAAAACCCAGTGTGTCCAGAAGGATAGCATCCTTGCTTAGATTTCGGGAGAAACGAAAAGAGAGGTGTTTTGAAAAGAAGATTCGCTATACCTGCCGGAAAGAAGTTGCAGAGAGGTGAGTTAGAGTTACATTATCTGTGGGTAGCGTTCTATATGAAATCTTTAATTTTCAGTCTTTTTGTTGTACTAGGTTTGTTTTCTGTTACAGTTTTTGACTTTATGACTGCAGATCTTTGAAATGCTTAAGATAGTAGTGTGTTGTATCCTTAGTATGGTTGTTATATCATTATTGATTAATCACAATGATTCCATGCTTTGGTTCACTTTTTCTGTTTGCTGTTTACTGTTTATATTACATTCTTAGCCCTTTAATAAATACTAATTTCTTGCATAAATGTTCTACATTGTTTTCGTGACTTATATGGTTAATCTTGTTTTTCTTGTGTGCTTATAATTAGGATGAATCGAAAAAATGGCCAATTTGCTTCTTTGAAGGATACTTACAAAAAGTCTGATAACTGGGCAGGTGACGAAACTCCTACCGGAGAACATGTGTGAGTATGGAGCATATTATACACTTGTCGGTCAACTTACTGCAGCACTGAATGTGTTAATTTTGAGAATGTGGATGGATTTGTTCTCTTTCTTATTATTTATGTACAAGCAATCTTGTACCATGGATGATCCGGTGATGGATTGCTTTCCAACTATTTGTCTTTGGCAAAGAAGAATTGTTGTTTCTTGTTCAAGTCCCTAAAAAATACCCATAAGCCTTAAGACTTGTATTATTTTCAGTCTATTTTGCAATTGAGATTCCCCTTCGATAAACTTGGGACTAGGTTCCCACGTGAATTCTTTATGATGAGAGCACATAGGTGCTATGCCCCTGTGGGAGAAAAGTCTTGGGGGGTTTTGGGGGAAGTTGATCTGCCCGCAGATCTTTCTGCCATTGTTACACCTGAGTTACTCTTACTAGTGTTTCCCATCTAGGCATCTCTCAGCTATATTTTTCCTGAATATGACACTCAAGAATATTCTTTTTGAGTCATTTCCCGGTGTATTCCTTCATCCTACTCGTTCCGTGGCATGTTCTTTTGACTTCCTTTAACTTTTTGCTAGTTCACGGAGATGTCAACATTGTGGGGTTAGTGAAAGTGAAACACCAGCAATGCGTCGGGGCCCTGCAGGTCCAAGAACGCTGTGCAATGCCTGTGGTCTCATGTGGGCAAACAAGGTAGTGGATCTAATTTCTGTTTATTTAGTTTTGCTCCTTGTTTTCTGTTTAGCTTTCTTGTTCATGTATTAAATCTGAAGTAGAATGGGGGACACAATCCAAGTTCTCAAGTGATTGTGTTGTCATTTGCTTGTCTGAAGATTGTTCAGAATGTTGTAATGATAGATAGAGAAGGTGTCCCATTATTGTCACCATAAAATATTAAGTCATGGTTGGATAGCCTCATCTAATCCCCTCGTCTAGTTTCATGGGAGGTTGTTGATTTCACACTTGGCCTCTTAGCTGTTTTTTAAGTTTTAAAAAGAGGAATAACTCTTGTCTTCAAGAGGGATGTAGGAAAAAGAATGTTCTGGTGACAGAAACATATCATCTTGTATTGCAGAATGAGTTTCCATTCTATGTTTCGAGATGTGATCACTGCAGGAAGAGTTTTAAAATGCAAAAGCTCACCAAAGAAAATGTGTCAAGTATGGTTTAAATGATGTTAACTAATTTTTTCCATTAATAAATTTTGAATGAGGGTATCTGGAACTAAGCAGTTATGAGTTATTGGATTTATCTTACATAAATTTTTTCATTATTTGAGGCATATTATGTCCTGGTTCTTCTTATGGATCACATTTGATGATTGTCTTCTCAGACTTAGACGTCTTTTCTGCCTGTATGAGCATTTTAACAGAGATATGTTTATGACTTGTAAAATTATAGATGATTAGAGGATTAGATCACTATTGTATTGATCTAAGTGTTGCTTAATTGATTTCTTTCTTACAGATGTCCACATATTGTCTCACTGTTTTGTTTATTTTCAAGGGAACTTTGAGAGATCTTTCTAAGGGAGGAAGAAACATGTCTTTTGACCAAAGTGAGCCGGTATGTAATCTGAGAATCATCTTTTTCATGTATATCTCTGTTATTCTCATTAATGCTTTTGTGTCGTTCATGAATCTTCAGGAGGCATCAGACATCAAGCCCTGTCTGATGGAATCTGAAAACTTTTATCAAAACCAGGATGAAGAGGTAATTAATTTCTGGAATACTGCAGCGATGGTAATTTGTAATAATTGAGTGTTGAAATCAGAGAACATGCTTGTTGATTAATAATCAGATGTTTAGAGCTAGGAAGAATATTCTCTGCAACCATTGGTGACTTTCGTAACTTTCGTAATCAGATGTATATCCTAATTCTTTATTTCCTCATGACTTTATTTGTAACTTATTTCATAATACCTTCTTTTGCCCAAAAAAAATAAAAAACAGTGACTTTCGGTAACCTTCTTCCAGAGTTGGAAGTATACTCTCGTTTAGTATTTCATTGCTCTCATTAATTGCTAAGATTATGAAGTATAGTTGGAAGGAAATGTAACTGGAGTTTATCTTCTTCCTCCTCTTTTTAATATCTTTTGACATTTTTCTGTTTTTCTTTTTATGCAGTTTTTTAGTGAAAATTTTCTGGACAAATTTCTTGAACTTTTTGACATTTCTGCTGCTTGTTCATCAGGATTTGCTTGCTTTGATTTCAGGATTTGCTGGAAGCTGCTGAAGGACTTGCCGAAGATTCTTCTATTGGAATGGGAAATTCATCAGTGAACGTTGATGAACAGGTGAACATTTAAGAAGTAATAATCTCCAGATTTCAATTATACTTCACATTTATGCTGAAGGGTTCTTTTTCCTGGTGTCTTTCTCCTGTATATAGTTACAGAGGCAGTTAATGCCATTTTCTTTCTTTACTTAGCTTTTTCAATCTGATGAATTTGCTCCTTCAAAAACCTCCTTGAAGTATTCATTCATATGGTGCATCCATATCCAGAAGTTGAGTTTTCATAATGTTAGAGACATTTCACAATCAAACATGAGTTTCTAATCTCGGATTTAGAGGCCCAAGTCATTGCATTTGTTTTGAGAGCCAACTCATGCTGTTTCGTTCAGAAAATGGAAAATGCTCTGTTTTCCCGATACAAACTAGTTCCCAATCATCCAATGAATATACATCTTCATTCTGTGCCCTGGGGCCATAGAAGCCCCTCGTATATCAATTAGTTCTTGATATTTTGACTACCTAATTGTCGTGAGTGTCTCATAATTCATTGTCAATATTTTCCTATTACCTCTGATGTCTGTGTTTTTCTAATGAATACTTTTCGATTAGCAGGAAAATTTGGATGAGCTTGCAAATGCCTCAGGATCAGAATTCGAGATTCCTGCTAATTTTGATGAGCAGGTTTGGCTCTCCAGCAACCCGGACCTCATGTAGTGATGACCTATTTGATATAAGTGTCTCTCTGGCTGTAGATTAGTCATGTATAGTTAGTTCCCTGGTGACATATGGATGGATACTAACTGCTTAGGAACATGAGTGATGGTTTCCTCTTGCTCTGAGCCTGAACCAAGGAAACTTATAAGCTGCTAACTTGTAAAGATGTTCTGTCTATAATACCAAGAAAGAGGAAGATAGGAAGAGATAGAAAGGGAGAGAGAGAAACATAGGGAATTGAGAATGCAAGTCTGTGGAGTCTGGAAATAAATGTTATATCCTTTTTACTGAATCTGTGTTATTACATGCACTTCTCCCATGTGTAGGTCATATCATAAATCACGGTGGAAGGAAAACAAACTTTTATGTGGCACTAATATCATTGACAGAGTAAATTCCTTCAATAAAATTAAAATGCGTGGTTCATATTTTAGTAAATTTAAACCACTAACATATATATATATATATATATCGGTTTTGCTATGGTGCGCTCCGGAGCGCGCCTTAATGCGCGCTCCGGCCGTTACCGTAACGGCAAATTGCTACAGTGCACATGCAGCCAAGCAAC
>JAOXNR010000029.1:4792553-4811639 GCA_028571225.1 Parsonsia alboflavescens | reverse complement strand
GAATACTTCTGTGTATTACGTAGCATATAAATTCATGTGTTATTGACGAAAAAAGTAACGGTAATATTTTGTGATGTTAGTTTTTTCAATCTGTAAAGAAAAAGTCAAGGTATCATGAGATATACAAGGGCATTATGAGATATACAAATTGGAAAAAATCGACCTTGCAGAAGATTACCGTTACTTTTTCCGTCAGTAATATATGGATTTGTATGTTATGTAGCACACAGAAGTATTCCTCATATATATATAGAAATACTTTTGTGTGCAACGTCAATTTTTTTTAATCTATATGCTTTACAGTGTCTCGACTTTCTCTTTACAAATTAAAAAATCGATGTCGCTGAAACAAAGAGTAGGCATCTTGACATTTTCTAAAGATGGCTGCATTGAGAGGAGTACTTGTTGTTTTCCTCGGAATGCTTCTTTTATGTGCCAATGATAGTTATGAAGCGGCTGATCATCCAAAACCAGCAAATTATCTAATAGGGAAAGGGTTGCAAGGATGTCCAAGCTGTCATGATGTTGATGGAAAGCAAGTGTGTAACCCATACGAATATGTAGGAGGTTGTAACACATACCATCTTTGCAGATCAGAAGGGAATTAAAATGTAAAATTCTTTGAAATCGATTCTTTTCATTATTCAAGTGTATCCTTTTCTATTCCATTTTTTGTTATTATTATTTTATCTTGAATTTTTAGAGTGAATAATATAGGTTTGTTGATATTGTACCGCTTTCACAAATACAAATACATTTATCTATTGCAACTTAAATTGAATCGGGGTGCAACAAAATTTGATTTTTTCTTTTTTTAATTATTATTATTATTATTTTTTAAGCTATGTCCGGATCAATTTATATATACCTTAACATTTTATTTATCAAAGAGGGTGTTGGTAGGATTCGAACTCGAGACCTATGATCTACGCACTCATTGAGATGTCTGAAAAGACCAAAATTTGATTTCTTGTTCATGCACTTCTTACAGCCATTAAATTGAATAGCAGCCTTAAAATGTTACACCAAAAACTTCAATCCAAGAAAATACTCACTTTGTCATTAAATATAAATTTTCAATCATCGTTTTATAAAAATTAAAGTAATTTTTTTCTTTTAAAATATCCTCTAATCACGTTTTAAAAAGATTAAACATCATTTTATGAGTATATTATTAAAATAATAATATATAAAAAATATCTTTAAAAAGTTAATTAATTAATAACAATTACTTATAAATAGTGACAAAAAAATTAGTTAAAATGACTTATATTTAATGACAAAGATAATAATACTTCCTTCATTCAAAATTAAATGTTTTATTTTTTATTTTGAGTTATTCAAAATTAAATATCTTATTTCATAAATTAGATAAATATTTTTTAAGAAAAATGATATTACAATTTGAAATAAATTAAATCAATTTTTTTTTCTTAAAATACGTTTAAATTAAAATAAGATATTCAATTATAAATTTAAAAAATGGACAGCCTCAAAAGAAAAATTATCTAACTAGCTACACCGGTATCAACTATTTTTTTTGGTATAGAGCTTTTACAGCTTTCGAACTTCAACAAACAACCATACTGAAAAAATGATTAATTACCCGCCATAACCTTGAATTTATTATCAATACTCACAAATTTTTTTGATACTAACATAACTCTTATCTTTTAAACTTACTCTGTCATACACCTCGTCAACTGAACTCATCAACAAAACCACCCATATGTCATCCGTGTGATATTTTTTCAGGGGTATATTTATCCAAAAAAAATTTAAAAGTTAACCTAGCTATTTTCTTTTTCTTTCCTTCTTTCTTCTCTTTTTCTTTCTTCCCTACCCGCCGACAGGTTCTTCTCAATATCTTTAGAAGAAAAATGAACAGCAGATTTACATTTGAAATAAAAGTGTTGTCAAGGTTGAAAATGAACAATTGAAGCAACAGGTTGCACATCAAAAAAGGACTTCGAGATACTGCCAGTTCCATATGAAGCAACGATCTTGTCTTGCGCCACGGAAGACTGTGGCGAGTTGGGCGGTCAAAGTGGATGTAGGAGGATGATTTGATATTGCCACCATATAAGGGAGAAATTTCAGGTATGATAGAGTCTATGATGACAAAAAAGACCAGTTTTAGAAATAGGTAAAAGCAGTAGGGGAAGATTGACGACGGGGTTAGGGGCTAGGCGGAGAGAGAGGAAGGGAGGAGACGGAGGATGGGTGGGTTGGATCTGGTAGGAAAAGAAGGTGCGACGGCGAGTTGCATGGGATGTGATGGGGAGTTGTGTCGGATGCGAAGGTCCAAAGAGAATGGGCCCTGCCAGATCGGGGTAGAGGGTGGCGAGTGGCAATTGATGGTGTGCGATCGGACTAGATCTGGCCAAGGAGTAGAGCCGCGACTAAAATCTGCAGTGCGCCAACGACGGATTCGGCGAGGCACGAGACGAAGAGTCCAGATCTAGAGGAATTCAGTAGCAAAAGGTTCAGGCGTAGCCGGAAGAGGTAGAATGAAAGACCAAAGCGTTGTGGGAACAGATCGAAAAAGGACGCAAAGAAGGGGACGGAGCCACCCTGTCGGCAACGGGAGGAGTATGGCGGCTTGAGACGGTGGGTGACAGTGAGGCTGTGAATTAATAGGAGGTAGAACAGTGAGCAGAATCATGGCACTATTAGGAGTCAAAATTAAGCAATAAAAATACCCCATTGAATGACACATGGACCGCATGTTGATGGCTTCGTGAGTTAACGGATTCGACTAATAGAGGTATATGAGAAGATAAATTTGAGAGAAGGTTATGATAGGATTAAAAAAAATTATTATTTGTGAATATTGACAATAAGTTCAAGATTATGGGAAGGATTTAATCCGTGAAAACATATATATATATAATAGATGGGACAAAACTATTATATATATTGGAAAAAATATATATGTTGATGAGTGGACAAAAAAATGGTTAAACTTTCTGTTTATCCATTTTAGAAAGAATACCAACTCTCTCCTCATACCAGATCCGGGGTTTCAGGACTCTTCTAAACATTTTAGTCATCAAACTAACATAAAAGATGACTTAGTGATCAATCGAGGGATAAAGTCCTAGAGAATTTCCCCCGCTGCCATTCGAGTCTGCATTACCAGAAGTATGTGATGATAGTAGCTCCCCGGAATGAGATGACTTGCGAGATCTCATGTTTTTGGGGGAAGTAGTGTAATCAGTTGAACCACTGCTGGTACTGTGAAAAGGTGATGAGGTTGGAAGTCCATGGATCTTGGGCAGACCAGTAGGATCGGTGCTTATGCTGTAACCCTTCTCTATAGTATCAGCTTCTAGAGGTAACTCATCCAATACCTAAACACAAATTCCAGAACCCATAATTAAATTGGATTAAAAAGAACGTTTAAGAAATTGTGATCTTTATCAAGTTTAATTTTCTTCCCCTTCTTAAGGTCAAAAAGGAATGAATTTTTGAAAGAACAAAAATCTAAAGTAACACATCCTGCAAAAGCAGATGGGAATAAAAAAATCAAAGAAGTCCCCGACAAACCTCAATTGCTTACCCAAAAATGATGAATTACTCACCCGAAAAGCTTGCTGAAGGACCCGAAGTGTCTCTCGAGTATGTTTTCTCTTCAATGATATCTCGTCAGGTTCTTGCAACATATCTTCAAATAAGTTATCCCTATTTCAATCCATAATTAAGACAAACATCAGACACAATTTTGTGCAAAGCCAAGTAATTACAAATGGACGTATCATAGATTGCTACCACACTCAGTATTACCTGTAAAGCTTCTTGATGAAGACATTGTGCAGCTCTCTCTTGGTGTGGTTAACCTGAGCAATGATTAAAAGCACATTGACACCATCACTAATCATGTTGAATCGACATCAACATAAATAATGATCATAAACTATTATCTTTTAGAAGGGGAAAAATATTATATGCAAAACACCTAAAGAAATGAGAAATTTAGCTGCTACTGATAAAACTGATAAGCAGATAATTTGACATAAAGTTACGTGCAGTACAATGTAGAAAGCTCTACACAATATCGAGTTAAACATACAACTAAGATCAGTGGAGAAAGTGCATGGCAAAGCAACTTTATCAGGCACGTTGATTGCTCTTTCCTAGCAACCCATTAATATCAGGAAAAGATACCATAGACCAAAATGACCATATCAACTTTAGTCATTGTGATGATACATTAACCTCACATAGTTTTGTAGGCGAAAGAACAATAGCTAACAGCAAATTCAAGCAAGAAAAACATTTACCAGAAAGTGCATTATTGCTTTAGGGACACAGTCTTCAATGTTCCTCCTAACAATGTCATAATAAGACCTGAGCAACAGTTTGGTCACAGTAATTTCAATAGCCTCCTGGTCTGAATGTGTTTCTGATGGCCTCAGTACAGCTGGTGGCTAAAAGAAAAGCAAAAACAAATAAATGCTCAAGACCTAAGGTAATTTAAAATAAAAAGAGAGATAGAGAGTTTATGCTCAACCTCTCTCAAGAGAATCACAGAGAAGGACTGATCCATGCTCTGAACAGGTCCATCAAAAGGATTAATTGATTCGTCAAAAGGATGAACGGGCTCTTGAGACGGTCTGCCAATCGAGTTATCTTTGGTAGATGATCGATGGTCAGATCCACCAAAGATTGAGGGAATTCCCCAGGTACTACTTCCTGCAACATATACAAAAACAGTTTCAAGTTATACTGCAATACAGTATTACAGAAATAAATATGGTATGCATTTAGATTAATACTCCCTCCATCACTAAATATAAGTAACTAACTGTCATTTTGAAAAAATTAAGATAATTTTTTTTTTCTTAAAATGCCCCTATTTATATTCTAGTAACAATATCCAGGGAAAAGAAAGAAACAAGGGTAATATAGTAAAAAAATCAGTAAAATACCTAATAAACTAACAATAACATATATTTAGTAACGAAAAAAAGTAGTTAAAATGACTTATAAATAGTGATAGAGGGAATATACTTTTTACAGTTGGCAGCCAGAGATTACCAGAACTATTCGGTTTCTCAACTTCAGCCACAGGCCGAACATTCTGTACTTGACAAAGAGAACCCAAATCAGTTATAAAACAGTAGAACTTCTCAATCAAGATGCAACCAATGGCAAGGCAAATTATAGCTTCATGCCTACCTGTTCAGGAACAATTCCATTCACAGGCCTTGCAAGAATAGCACGAGTCTTAAGACTTCTTTCTGAAGTTGACCCCTTCTCCTTCTCTTCTATTGACTCCTGATTTACATTATAAGTCAGAATGCAAGATAACCAGAAATAAGGAACCATGACAAAAAAGTGAATAAATGGTAATTTACCTTTGGCCTTGGAACAGGAATGGGTATTCTTGAATTCTTTACCTGTTGCAATGCTGTTTCTACAGCTTTACTACCACCAATAAAATTTGGGTGGGAAGTGTTTATATAATCCATCTGCAAAATGAATTTTGATGGAAATCCCTCTAGTACAACAGAATCAAAAACTAACAAATGTATCCAGCAAAGGATTGTATTACAAAAGAAATGCCAAAGATCATAGATTCTCTGTCATTACGAATAAGAAGGGCACCCTTGGAGCTCATTAGTTTCCAGTTTCTTGAACTTTCAACTCAGATATCCCAAATCCATAAAGCACACAACATGATTTTTGTACTAACTTGAATCAACATTCTTCAGAATTTTCACTTTGATACAGACTGTAAACAAAGGAACTAGAATAAAAACAAAATAAATTTAAATCAACTTTGTCTCACCTCCATTTCAATGATATGACCAATCATTGTCTCAGATGGCTCAAGGCCTTCTCGTAGAAAGTTTCCCATAACCTCATCCATACGCTTTCTCAAAACAGGAAAACGTTGCAATTCTTGTATATTACAGCGGCGACTCATCTGAAAATAAATCACCAGAGTTATTTCCTATATGGAAAACTGCATTAAAATCAGAACTCATGTAATGAGAAAACCTATACCTTTATTAACTCATCATAAATAAACCTAGCACACTGAAGACTTGGGTCCAACAAACGAGCAATCTGTCTCCGAATAAGAACTTCAAATGGCACCTACAAAATTGAAGGTCTCAAATAAAATAAAAAATTCTTGCTAGAAAGAGAGGAAGGGTAACTTTTAAGTTAAAAACAATGATATAGTTACAATAGATAGATTAAAGACCAACCTCAGGAACAAATAATGCAGATTTAGGACCAGTTGCATTCTGGATAGCAGTTCGGATATCCTCATTAGTTAAATCTTCACAAGGGTCCACCTCCTGTAAAATGAATTAGCTTCTATCAAACTACAAAAGAAACAACCAATCTCTAGGGACAGTTAAAATAATACATAAGATCCAGAGACAGGTAAAATCATGATTGAAACGTAAGTTGTCTATCTTCTCCAACATGTAGTAATGTTACACAAAATCCTAGACTCTACAATACATTCTACTTCTATGAAAATGATGATAAAGGATTAGAAAACAGCATATCACAAAATTTTCAGTTTCTAAGGAAGAGAGTATCTGAAAACACAATGTTTAATAAGCATAAAAGATGTAAAGCATCTTTTAATCTCTCTTCTGCCAACCAGTCTAAAGTCATCATACTTGGTAAGGGAAGAGCAAGAACAAACTTCCACCAGTAAGTCAAAAATCAGTAAACTTTTGGCAAAGGACAATAAAGAACTTAGGAGGGGAAGAGCACAACAGAAAACAAAATCAATTTGTAGACATTAAATATTCCACTGTGGAAGAAAAAATATATGTTGTCAATTGGAACCATAAAATAGACAGTTCTGCAACTAAATATCTTTTTGCAGAAATAACTAAATATACCTCCAAACTCTTCACAAATATATTCTGAAAAATGAAATGGATTCTTGCTCCTCCAGATAGCTCAGAAGTAGACATCTCTTCATTTTTCCCATCTACCATTGAAGAATATGCTGTTTAACAGAAGAAAGCAAATTATCTGTAAGTTCCAGGCTGATTATTTATGGTAACTGTCAGAGTGAGATATACAAAATAAAACTACAGAATAAAACTAAGAAAATATCATTAGAACTGGCAGTTTCAGATTAACAAAAGGGATTATTACCTTCACAGTACTTAGACAGAATGTTCAAAATCAGAGCTCCCTGACCGGCCTATTGTTACAAAGCACAACAAACAAATCATCCATATTGGGGGAACACTGAACTACATTAACCAATATAAACAACAAAAATGGTTTGTTGAGTTAAAAACTAAAGATTGGGTCAACATTATCCCTGGATAAAGTTATGATTCAGGTAAGTTGCACCAAGCTATTGCATACCTTCGACTCAGTCACTTCTCCATAGCTAGCATGTTCTTTAGCAACAGCAACCAGCTTGCTGTTGATGCGCGCCTTTAGTCCTGGAAGAACTGTCTTGATGTGTTGAACCAGAAGCTGTAAACAGCATAAGCAATAAGCTTACTCATTTTGATTTTCCAAAATGATTAAATACAGTAAGACATTATCAATAATGTGATGCAAGATCACTTAAAGAAAGGATTTATTCTGAAAAACAAGTTTTTGGATCTAATTTCACCCTCTTTACCTGATTTAACTTTTTTGCCAACTGAGGTACACTGCAACGATCAGCAAGGTCGCTATATACCTAAAAGATACAAAGTTATAATTGAGTGCCAGAATGTAACCTATGAACCAAAAAGAGAAGAAAGTAAATAAATACCGGACGACTGCGGAAGAACTTCTCCTCAGCTACAAGGGCATCTTTAATACTTCGGTTCATTATTATGTCCTGTTTAAGAATTATATCAAGAAATGAGACAAGGACTATACACACCGCATACAGCCACTAATAGAATGCTATCACGCAGTTTCTCTACTGCGATATCTTCACAATAAAAAAGACAGTGTCCACATGCACTACAAGGAAGAATCAAACCGAACTACCTAGAAAAGAAAGAATGTAGCACTTTGGCTTTCAACACCTACACCTTCCTATTGTCATAGTGACACAACCAATGAAAACGAAGCCATGGATAATCAATAATCAAAAACATGTAACTTCATAGAACATACTCTTTCTGTTCCAAAGAAAATGTTATTAATTCAGTTGGTTACTTTGAATAAATATGCTTAACATTTAAGTCTGCAACACTAACCACATTGAGAAAGCAAGAATTGGATATGATGCTACTATCACATGTTATATAATAAGGATGAGATGGTAAAACAGTAGAGTAGTAGTTTGAATCATAAGAATACAGCAAGTTAATCCTGATATATAATATAAGCCAAAACTGCCCAAAGGTGTTTTCACCTACCATTTCACCTTTTTTCATGATCCTACAATAACTTGATCCACACATCTTTAAGGCAAGACACTCACTTTTTTAAGCCAAGACTTTCCTGGAAGTGTTTCATCTACGTCTTGCATTTTTCTTATTGTCTTCTCTTCAAAAATGCTCAACAGAATACTCTAAGAAAAACAACTTGGACATATTTTCAGGACAGCTTTTTCCCAACAAGACTTCTAAGAAAAACACCACTTTTACCTTCAACTGTTTTCAGTTGCATGTTTCAGCAGCTGGAGAAAGACTAAGAAAAGAATGAGAAGATGACAGAAGAAATTTAGGAGGAAAAATATGAATTCTAGAGATGAAGCACACAAGAATGTCAGAAACTATAGAAGGAAAAACATAAAATCAGTGATCGAAAGGCTGTATAATTAATCCAGCATGAATACTGATATGGAAATCACAACATAGTAATTCACTTTTTGCAGTCATGATTAAAAACAGTACCTCCTGACTACGATTCACAACACCAACATAGCCAAGTCTAAGAGGGATAACTTTTCCAAGCAGAAAATTGCGAGCATCAGTACCCCTGTCCATAATATCCAACTGAAGAGGGGAAACATCCCCAGAGAGAGAGAGAGGGAATCAGTTAGCAGAAAGATAGGTAATGATCAAGACTGTTATGCAGAGCAAGTATCTTTCTGAATACACTAAAATTAGAGTAGTATGTCCAGATGCATTTTACCTTTGTGATAACTCCAATTGTACGATAACCTGCCAGTAATAATTAGAAAAAATGAGCTAGAGCCCACCAATGATATATGACAACATATTAATGCTGACTACATATTAAGAAAGATCCGGCAGAACCTACCATCAGGATCAGCAGCACCTGCAATCTGAAGAGCGTCTGAATTTACCAGATCAGCATTTGCCGGTGTAACAGCTAATATCAAGCAGGTTGGTCGTTTGATATATGACATTATCATTGTTCTGATACGTGCTTCAATGTCAGAAGGTTGGTCGCCCACAGGGACCTTCGTAATTCCTGGTAAATCCACAAGAGTAATATCGAGAACATGTGGAGAGAATATCTTTAATCGAATCTGCTTGTCTGAAACACCTTTATTACCCCCAGCTTCTCTCTCTGTCTCAAACTGAAATTGATGAAAGACAATTTGATAGACAGAAAAATAGCTAAGAGAATTTAAAAGCACGAAGAAAGAAAGCAGCAGATACAGGCAGTTTGCAACAAAAAAAATTAGGAAAAATAATACAGCTATGGCAATGGATTTCAAAAGAAAAAAAATTATGCAGACTTCCAGCCAATCAGCAATCCAACATGGCAGATTGAAATTTTTTTCTAAAATAGTAAAAATTGGAAATAGATAGGTTCCATGACAGCAGCAACCACAAATTAAAAAACCATAGGTCCTAAGAACAAAAAATTTTGAAAAACAATACCTGTATCTCCTTTCGGATTTCATGAAAATTATAAAATCTCTTCCCCGGAAGATGCAGGAACTCTCCCCATTCCTCATCGACACCATCTGGCTTTCTTTTAGTCTGCAAGAGCTGCAAAACGAGTGGCCTTCTAGTACAAATATCCGAACCCCTCGGCAAGAAGTCACGGCCGACAAGCGCTTCCAGAACACTAGATTTACCACTACTCTGGCTACCTACAACAGCAACCTGAGGCAGCTCAATAGTAGACTGACTCCCGAGCTGGGCAATGATATCCTGAAGCTTATTGACGATCGATATTACAGAACTTCCCAATGGCACCGTCGAAGTAGTGTTGTTAAACGAAGGAGGAGTGGCATCGTTTACTTGATCTTCAGCCATTGATTATCAACTAAGATCAAGAATTCAAATATATCACCTCTGTGTTCTACGTGTATTAGAGAGAGTTGCAGAGGAAGATCAAGGCGAGCGAAACCCTAAAGGGGTTAGACAAAGAAATGAGCTGTGTCAGAGGTTTGTGAGGTGAATAGGATCAGAGTTTTCAAAATTTTAACGCGAGAAGGACGACAGAAAGGGGCGCGTGGGTTCGTGATTTCTTCTTCCAAAAGATATTAATAATAGGGTTATATGGTTTTATTTTTCTGATTATATTTTTTAAAAAAAAAAAATTATACAGTTATTAGAATTATTATTTGAGTAGGTCAAAGAGGACAACGATTATTATTCTTAATGATTGTCCTGCTAATTTTTTTTTAAAAATAACTATTCTAATATGTATATATCTATATTGAAAAGAAAGTATTAGCAATATAGTTATATTTGTTTTAGGTAAGTCAAAATTAAATTGATATGTAATTTTTTTTTTCTAATTTATTTGATGAATCTGAATTACATTTTTTGTTCATTGAATTGTATTTATTTATTAATGAATATTTTTTATTTTAATGTTTTTTTTTTTGAAAAAAAAAGTCATTAATTATATTCTTTTCAAATCCATCAAATAGCTAATTTAGGACATAATAGTGTTGATTTTTTTTTTAAACTTTTATTTATAAAATATAAAGATAATAGATTTTTAGCTTGCCCCAATCGCATTCCCATGGAGTATATTATTTGTGGAAATTTTAATTATTTAAAAGAATATCCAAGTCATATTCTCAAGGTTTAGCTAAACGTTCAATAGCTTGGGATGCAGTCTTCTACCAGAAAGATCTCCCATCATTTAACCAATTAAAAAGGCGAACGAAACAATATCCTAGCCATTAATATAAAGACACGTCATCAGCTCAACTAGGCTTCACCACGCTGGATCACCGAGTCTTGCCCGACACAGTTATATATAGAGGGCTTCGGATCCCGTTCGTGAATAATCTGCTGTTATACCCATTCAACTCTTCCTCTACGCGTCCATTTTTCTCTAGGTTTTGCCGCCGCCGCACCGCTCGTTGATAAACTGGAACAGTATGCCTCGCCGAAGCTCTGGTGGTGAGTTATCTCGTCTTTTTACAATGTTTCTTTACAAATCTCTAACAAGTTCTCCGGTCGACATCTATTAGTCCCGGTTTATTCTAGGTTTTTTGTGAATTTTATAAATTCGAGTCAATTTTAATCGACTATTCTGGGCATTATGTAATGTTTTTACTGCTTAAATCATTTATTGGCTTACTCTTGATCTGTTTGTTTCGTTGCTCGTTTTTCTGCTGTTTGATGGTGCCCATGTATCGAGACCTTGGATTTTAACTAGAAGTTGAATCTTTAAAGATATTAAATATACTGTGCCATTGGGAGGGTGATGAATCTATATTTTTTACCAGTATATTCTTTACCAGGGTTTTCATTTTTCATTCTGTTCTCTTTTTAGTTTATAAAAAATTAAAAAAATATATAAAAAGGACTTTTGTGTGCCGTTGTAATTCATACCTATCTTCAGGACACAAGATAATGCATATTCTAATATCATATTATTATGTCTTGTTAGCTAGGTGTATCCGTGTTTCATTGGCTGGTGTTATTTATATCTGCCTAAGCATGACACCCTTTTTTTTTTTTTCCTTTCCTATGGAGGCATAAGAAACACTTCAAATTGACTACTTCTGTTATAGTTATGGTTGTTTCTGTCAAAATTTCATATGTTTCCTTTTGTAGTTGTTGTAGTTAGACTTGAGTTGCAATATTGCTATGGTGTTAATGTTGCATAAATTCACCTCTCATCTGTTAGAGAGGCTTCTGTGTTGAAAGCTCTTTTTACTTCATGCTTTTGCTTCCAAAAATACTAGCTGATGCTGAGGTATATATATTTTACCTACTTTGTTTTGCAGGTAGATCTGCATCACGTGCAGCTCCGCGCCCTGCTGCCCGTTCTGCTCCTCCACCCCAACCAGGTTTTTTTTTTCCCTCATTACTAAAATGAAGAATTATATTTCATTCATTTTCCTGCTCACCATGATCTAGCATCTTTCCTCTTCACAATTTCATCTTTAGAGTAAGGAGATCATTAACAGTTAATAAATCTCCTCTGAAATTCTGTCTTGTCTTTTCTTCTGTTGGTTGGTTTTGATTTCATATATCTGACATGCCTGACTTCTTTATTGCAGTACACCATGCCCCTCCTCCAGCACCCGTCCAATCTAGTGGTGGGGGTTCTATGCTGGGTAACATTGGTTCAACCATTGCTCAAGGTAATATTGAGAGATTTACTTGTAAAAAAAATTCTGTAAAAGTGTTGCCAGGAAAAGAAAAAAAAAATCTGTTCTTATAATATTGAGAGATTTACTTGTAAAAAAAATTCTGTAAAAGTGTTACCAGGAAAAGGAAAAAAAAATCTGTTCTTATAATATTGGGAGATTTACTTGTAAAAAAAATTCTGTAAAAGTGTTGCCAGGAAAAGAAAAAAAAAATCTGTTCTTAGAATCAGAATGACGTGTCAGAAGTGTTTTTGACCCTGTTGTGGTTTATATAAAACCTTGGTCAAGAACAGGGTTAGTTGGAAAGGGGGTAGGGGAGCATTAGAGTTCAATGGCTTTTCTATCCCATTCCCCTGGTAGCAAGAGAAGTGAGTAGGTGTGAACTGAAGTTGTAAAGAATGACTCATTGCCACATCAATTTTTTTTTTTTTGGTTTCCTCGAATATAATCAAGTAAAAGGTATAACGTAGTCCATTTGTTGCAGGCATGGCTTTTGGTACTGGAAGTGCTGTTGCCCATAGAGCTGTAGATGCTGTTATGGGTCCTCGCACCATTCAGCATGAAACTGTTGCCTCTGAGGCAACTGCTACTCCTGCACCAACTGCAACTAGCATGGGTGGTTCTGATGCTTGCAATATGCACATGAGGGCATTCCAAGATGTATGTGACCTCTCTCTCTGTTTGTTCATTTGTGCATTTCCATTCAGAAGCTGATTGTGAATGCGCCTAGGATTTGCAGGCGTGTGGAATACATTAGAGCTTGGGTTTGTTTTAACCAAACCTTTTGGAATGATAAGTTCTCTCAGTTCCTGTTAAAATATTGACATGCATCTTGTTTCTTTGCAGTGTGTTAACAGCTATGGGAGTGACATTAGCAAGTGCCAGTTCTATATGGACATGTTGACTGAATGCAAGAGGAACACAGCCTCTGCAATGAGTTCTTGAGGATGATTGATTCTACTTGCTATCCTGCAGAACATACAATTTAGTTGCTGGTGTCTCCTTTGGGTTTCCCTCTATGGGTTTCACCAAGTGATAATATTCTTGCGGATATTGAAATTGGATATGTTACCGAACTAAAATGTCTTTTGATTAATAATTGTTATGCTGCCTGGAATCTGGATGTAATGTCCATGAACATGTTTATTCATGTGGTACAATTCGTGGTCATGCACTCCTAATCTTTCGCATTAATTATAGATATTTTTGGACAATATGTTGGGATTGTTGACATTTTACATTTTGGGTCTGATGTTTAGGATAATTTCTATTTGGAAAATTCTATTATAATTCTAGTCCATTGGATGAGTCACGATATAAATTATTTCTTTAAGTATTCGGTTTCATGTGCAGTAAAAAAATAAATAATATATCTTAATTTAATATGAATTATAAGGTTTATATATATTAGAATTTTTCTATTATGGATTTGACCTATGGGTGGGGTTCTGGAGCACTTGATCAAAATTCAGTCTCAATCTCTCACGTTTTACTAAATAGAAATTACCAAACTTCTTTAAAATTGTAACTGCTAATTCGGGAGTTATAAGGGAAGAGAAAGAGAAAAGGAAAACGGAAAATCCTATCAAAAGTAGTTTGGGATTTTTAAAAGCAAAAAAAAGGAAGAGAAGTGTCAGGAAGTTTGAAAAAAAAAAAAATGATGAATGACCGTAAAATGATTTACAATAATATTCTCATACATATTTAATAAAAATTTAAAAGAATGGAGTGGGGAGAGTATTATAAGAATTTCAATAAAGTTTAAGCTTCCTCTCTTGCAATTTGTCCGTTTCTCTCCATAAGTGGAGGGCCTGCCCTCCAGCTCTCTCCCCTTGTCACAAAAAAAGAACATTGTTTCTTCTCTGTTTCAAATTTCTTTCTCTTCTTCCCAAACTAGCAGTTAAAGTTGGATTAGCCGATTGGGTAGTGCTAAAAAGTGGTAAACTTTGGGAAAAATGGTAACTTGAAGGGTTTTTACCTCTCTACGTGGATTGAAGCTAAATTCTTAATAACAAATTATAACACATGAATAATAACATGCTAATGAATATAAATTTTTACTAATAGCTGGATAATAACACACTAATATTAATGGAAAATTTTCAATTTTTGTGTGAATGGATCCGCATGCAGGTTCTGGCCAACCAAGCCCGTTCTCCCATCCTTTCTCTCTTCACTTTCCCAATAAATAAATCTATGGTTGAGGAATTCTGAATCCTTCTAGAAAAGTTAAGGAAGAAAAGAAAAAGGCAATGACCAAAATCTAGGGGTGTTAACTATAGCTAACACTGGCAAACAGCGGCCTATGCATGACTTTCGAGTTTGGCCAATTCCCTCTGGCAATTTGTTCCCTAGGCTGCTTTATGTATCCTTGTCTTCAACTAACCATCAAAAGATCATTTATTGAGTCCTCAAATAGAAAAGTAAAGAGAAGTAATTGCCCTAGTTCTAAACATGTTTATTTCAACAGACGACTGCCGGCACCGAAATGTCAAAAGCAACAAGCTTTCCTTAGTGTCTTGCGAACCGACAAAATTTAATAGGCATTTCTATTTACAATATTCCAAATCTCTACTACTCCTGAATTTCAAGATTTTTATCATAGTCTACCCTTGAGAAAGCTGGTACACAGTTTCTTCCAGGCCTCTCTGTCTGGCTCATGAACCTCGATGTCATTCTTTGCCTCTCGAGCAAAAGAATCCTGCATCATTCAACGAGTTTTGTTAATATGATTTGAGTTGGTGGAAGATTAGATTGTTTAAGAGAGAGCATAGGAAGAGAGACCTCAATCAGATTGCGCTGGAGAAGACGATCAATCAGGTGCAGGAGGATATCCTTGGTGTACTCAGGGTGACCTTGGATGCCCATAAGGTGATCACCACACCTGAACATTTCAATCCCAGTCTTGTCAGATCGTGCTATGACTTCTGCTTTTGCTGGGAGTTCCCGCACCTAATTCATGGTAACATATTACTACAGTGGTGAGTTCAAATCAAGAAGCAGTGAGAAAGGAAGACTCTTTTTAAGTCAAACAAACCTCATCCCGGTGGCATTCAATAATAGATAATACCGCAGGCATTTTCAAGGATCCAAAGAGCTTGGACGCTGACACATGAACATTCGTAACCCCAATGTCCCAACCAGATTTTGCTCGGCCTGTCTTTCCACCAAGTGCTCGTCCCAGTACCTGATTTAAGTACAACAAAAGTCCTTTCACATACAATATGAAAACTCTTACTCCATCATGCGTAAAGTTATACAATACTTCAGCAGGCGATATATACATTTGACAGTGTCAAGAAATGCCCTTTGATGGAGAGAAAAGTATGGAATCAGCTGTCTCAGACTTTTCCAAACTACAGAAATGATCCCATGTCCCCAAGATACATCTACAAGATATATTGGGAGACTAATACAATATGTTCACGTGGATTCTCATCGCTATTCGGAAACAAAGACGTGTGTCTAAATCAGTTGGTGGAAAACAAAAGATAGTGCTGGTTGGCAAGCTTGAATAAAAAGATAATTGTTTAAATCCACAATTAGAAAGGATCCACACCCACTCTCTCATAAGCATATACAAGAAATTGGCAGCTTCTTTTTTCCCCCTTTTTATTCTTCAATTGCTAATGCCTCCATTATTCATACTTGGACTGTTCAAAGAACTAATCTTTTGAATCATTTCTAGAAGCAACTTAAACAGTAAGCAAGTAGAAGCCTTGATCCTAAATCACGACTGCCCTTCAATTGTTCAAGGTATTTGTCCAAGATTCGAGACAGTGAATTTAGACCATAGAGTATAAAGTGACACCTGTTAATAATGAACTTGGTAAGTCTCTATTAGCTTGACAAAACTTAATGTGATTTTCATCGTTTCATTTGGGTTAACTTTTATAGGTACAAACAATTCTATCGCTGGTAAAATCATCTGAAAACACTATCATCCACAACTGAACAAATAAGGATAAAAAACAACCACATATTTATCAAAACCTGTGTTTACACAAGCTCCGCAAGTTTTGGGGGGTGTAAGGGTCCCTTCTATAGACACCAAAAAGACTACAGGGGACCAATGGTGAACGGATTTCTATCCTCATCTCATTATGAGATGGTTTACTTTGACAATTAAATCATACTTGTGCTGTTCGGCCTAAACGTGGACCACTGTGGCTTATGACTCCTTTGGGCTCTGGCATTTGGTCCCAGATTCGTAGCTGCCATTTGTATATACCTCGCAGCTTGGATTTGGGTCTCAAAAGCAAAAGCTGTGGGGCACAGAGCAAATTTGGGTTTGGTCATATTCCTATATCAGCTCTTTAGGTCCAACTTTGCATCACCAAAGATGCCAAACTACCTTTTTGGTCTTCATTTTCTCTTATACTACTGCTACTCGGATCTCATGGCTTACCAGAAAGCAAATTTCTATATAAATCAGACCTCTAGTGATCCGGTGAACTTAGTAATCCTCGTTTAACCAAAACAAATTCGGTGGTAAGATTTACTAAAAAACAAAATAGTGAGCAACATTGATAATTGCTAGTTTGACCTCTTTTTTATGCGAAAGATTACTACTTTACTTAATTTTTTGCTCTGCATTAAATGATCCAACTCCGGGGGACGATTTTTCAAATTCGTCAAAGGGAAGATAAGTAAAGAATTTTGTGAAAATGAATTTCTTAAACGATTTCTGCAAATGATGGACTAAAAATTTCCAATTAATTCTTTTAATCAAGTAAACAACCACCACCACCCCTGTCACAATAACGCCAGAACGGACTACTGTTTTGCCAGGTATTATTTTGAGATGAACAATCCACATCTTTTTCATTTATTATAAAAAATAAATGCCAAATACAAACCGAACAAAGAATTTCTAAAAAAAAATGAAAAAGAAATTCAGAACCATTGACAGCTGTTGATAGATGAAATCACAGAGCACACCTAACTCACTCATAGTCAGAAGGAGAATAAAAACAAACACTGTAAATAATACCTGGTGACCAAAGCAAATGCCGAGAACTTTCTTCTTCATAGAATCGAGTTTCTTGAGAAGATTCAGGAGCTTACAGATCCACAAATCATTTCCATGAGCATCATTGCAGCTTCCTGTGATCACAAAACCATCGTACTCCGCGATTTCATCGTCCTCCGGAAATTGACCACCGGACACGCGATACATATCCCACGTCTCCCCTTCTTCCGCCAGCATTGTCACGAACACTCCAAAGTATCCGCCGTATTTCTTCTTCACGTACTCAGAGTCCTCCGCACACAGAAGAACGGCAAACTTTTTTCCTTCCATTCCTCCTCTCTCTCGCCAAATAATGTTTCCTCTCTGTATATATAGATTTCTCTATATACAGAACAGAGAGAGGGAGGAAGTGGGAAGAAGAGTGGTGGCGGACCGACGGTACCGTAGTCTCAGTAGCAGGGAGGCGTGGTCTTTGCTGTGAGGAGGAGGGTCATATCGCACGATCACATGTTTATATAAAGAATGAACCGGTAGTGAAGAGCGTGAATTTACCATCGTATCCCTTTGATCTTCCTGGTCTTTTGAAAAATTTTGATGAATTTATCGTTCCAAACTTCAAATGACCTTTAAAGGTTAACTTATCTGAGGGAGGTTGGTGGGATTCGAAATTAAGATATATAGTTTGTTTATTTGTCACTTTATCTATTGGGATGTAACTTAAAAGAGAAAATATAAAATTTTTAATTTATATTAAGTTGCATTATAAGTAAATTTTATAAAATATATATACTTTTTTGCTTTAAGTCTCGTGAATAATACTTTCTTTATCTCTATTTTTAAGTCACTTAAATTTATATTTTTTAAAAAAAATTATAAGATATTGTTAACAATTTAATGGATACATTATTTAATTTTTTCTTACATTACTCATTCTTTTCGTAAAACATTTTTCTTACTCTCTTTCTATGATAGAATCATTGCAAATGACTTATAATATGGAAGGAGTGACATGTTTTTCTATTTTGATCCATATGTCAAGATATTGACGTCACGAATTAGTGTATATTTATTTAGTTTTTAGAAATACTTATAATATATAAATACACAAATCTTATTAAGTTTATATTTGTCATTATAATATTCAATGAAATAAGGATTTATCAATTATAACATAACAAGCACTCTGTAACTAATCCTACATGAGATAAAAAGGTATCTTCTCTCTCTTTTTCTCTTCCTCAATTTATGGTAATTTGTATTCTCTTTCTTAAAATCTGATTTTAGCATCTGACCTGGATATTAGGATACATTCCTTCCCATCCCGTGAATATTTTGATCCTTGCAAGTTTCTGACCCGACTCCCATTGATAAGAGTTCCAGCAACACCATGAATGATATTGAGTCGAGTCATTGAAAAACCTCACTTAAAATGTGAACTTTCCTTTTAAATTAAGATTATATACATAAATAAATATATATATATATATATATAAATGCTTGTGTGCTACTGGTCAAAACGATATCATTTTGATCATGCACAATTTCAAAAACCTGATCAAAACGACGTCATTTTTATCAGTAACACATAAATTCTGTGTGCTATATAGCACACAGTAGCATTCCTGTATATAATTAAATA
>JAOXNR010000029.1:4742631-4792453 GCA_028571225.1 Parsonsia alboflavescens | reverse complement strand
TAACACATAAATTCTGTGTGCTATATAGCACACAGTAGCATTCCTGGATATAAATAAATAAATAAATATATATATATATATATATATATATATATTTATATATATATACGGATTTGCTAAGGTGCGCTCCGAAGCATGCCTTAATACGCCCCCCAACCATTACCGTAACGGAATTGTTGCTCCACTTGGTTGGGTGCATAAGCACTGTAGCAACAATTCCGTTATGGTAACGGTTGGAGCATGCATTAAGGTGAGTTTCGGAGCGTGCATTAGGTGCCCTTCAGAGCGTGCATTAAGGTACACTCCGGAGCGTACCTTAGCAAAACCATATATATATATATATATATATATATATTCAAAAATATATTTTATCCCAAAAAACAAAGGTAATAACAAAATCAGGACCAAGAGATAGATAAAGTCTTACACGTTTAGTATTTCTCACATAAAATAAGGGATTGATGTTGTCATTGTAGTTAGGCCAAACCAATAGGAATTTAATTCCTGGCTGCAACTGACCATTTGTGAGACAATGTTTGGTCATTCTTCATGCTTTCCTCTGGTTTTTGTTTCCAAATATAAAGAGTGAGGATGGTTTACTTGTGGGTATATGACGTGGAATGCAGACAAATCTACTTTACATTTTACTACACCTTTTTATAAAAATATAAATTATAGTTTATTATGATATATATTTTATTATTGTTGTTGTCGTTGATGATCATGGTAAAAATTGCATGTGTTTCATGAGTTATAAATCTCCAATTGTTAATTAAGACAATACATTATTTTAATAAAATCATATGACGTCGGATTTTCTAATATATATTTGTGTGACTCCCGATTACATTTGTAAAATGGAGTGAAAAATAAATGTGTATTAAAAGATCTCAAGCCAAATTATATACTTAATTTTAAATACGTAAATATAAAAATATTGGACTGAAGTGAAGAAGAAAATGATTGTAAACTAATATGAATAGAATAATATCTTAATTCATTTAAGATTTCAAGTCATGAATTTATATCTAACATTTGAAAAACATTAATTACTTCTTCTGTCCGGAATTGAATGTCTCATCTTAACTTGTACAAATTTTTGAGGAAATGAGTTGATCTGATTCATTTTAAACTCAACAATATCAATTTCTTAAGAAAATTTTAATTAATTTAGGAAATGAAACATTCATTTTCAAACAACTCACAATAGAAATGTAAACATTCAATTATGTAAGGAGAAAGTATTTTTTTTATTATTATTATTGTCACCAAGTTTTTTTTACTCACATTAAGGCATTATATGTTTTAATTTTAACTAGATGAATGTGTGCGATATTATTTGTAGATTAAATATATTAAAGTTTATTGTAAAAATAATTTATATTGTAAAGCAAAATAATAATAATTTACCACATTAATCTACATCCATATAATATTACGATAGACGCTGAAACTAACTCCGAGTTTTATATAATATGTAGAGTGATTTCAAAGATATTTTTATACAAGATGATATAATAATTGAGATGCATGAGTAAATCTAATCCAAATACCACTCGAATAAAACTTTGTTTCGTTGCATACCATCTTCCTCTCCCCCCACCCCCACCCCAACACAAAGACACTCACATCTCTGCCCACTAGTTTTCCTAACAATTGGGTTTGCAATTGCTTGTTTATTTTCTTGTAGTTTTAAAATTTGTCAATAACTAAATTGCGCATCAAACTTTTTAAAAAATTAATGGTACTTCTAGTGATAATGATAATAACGCAACAACTTTTGTCTTCTTTCCGCATATGTATGGAGTTGAGGTGATTGGATAGGTGTCGGTATGATGACCTGATATGTTGACATGGCAAGATTTGATTGGTTGATCACGGAACCGGGTGAATTTTCGTTTAATCATTTTAAGATTAATTAACACAAATGAAACGAAAACTGATGATGAGAATAAGGAAAATATTACAATATTCCAAATAATTCAAATAAAATAATAAATTGCGATAATATAAAGAAAAGATCATAATAATTCATACAAATAGTCTTCCTAAACCTACATTATCTCTTAATACTTCCAATGGGATTTTGTTCTGAAATCTTAAAAAAATAATAATAATAAAATTCAAATTTACTTATTTTGTCTCAAAATATTACTCATTAACTCTCGTTTTATACAATATTACTATTTATAAGTCATTTAAATTATTTTTAGTCTTATTAATTATACGTCATTGCTATTAGTTTATTACCCTTTTATCATATTACCCATGTCTAGATTTATTTTCCCTAGTCACCACTATTAGATTGATTATAATCATAAATGAGGACCTTTTAGGGGGAAAAAATAATTTTAATAAAATGACGATCAGCGACTTATAAATAAATAGTGATGAAGGTGGCGGAGTCATCGTACAAGGCAAGAAGTAATTTACTTTCGAGTTTTTATGAGTAAACTATCATCAAGTAGAAAATTTTCTATGCATCTGCTACATTACGTCAGTATACCCATTTGGTGTAGTCCTCCATATGGAATCATTGCCATGTCATCCGACCATCAGAATTTTTAACATCATTAAACTTTAATTCTTACCCAGAAAATAATCTCTTCCTTCTCTTTCCATATTTCTCCCAAATTTCCTTGTGCAGAAGAAGCATTTTCAATAGAAAAAATATATCAAAATCTCTTAAACTATCTTGAAAAAAAAGAAAGATGAATCACTGTATTTTTGAATCGTCTAACGTAGATGGGAATCATCCTCGACTCCGCGACTCTTCTGTTCGGACCTCTTCAGTTCGATTTTATCAAGAATGGTTACTGACGATGATCCTCTTCTCAAATAAAGGTAACAATGAAAATTGCATTTTTTTTTTATTTTGAATTTTGGATATATTCGATATTAAATTCTACTACGATCGCTCTTTAAAGAAAAATTCTACAACTTTTGAATTTGGATTCCAATCGGTACAAGAATCGAAAATGTATTAAAAATTAACTATTGACTATATTCTTGTCAATATAATCACCTTTCTGATTTATTTTTGTGGTTTTCTTTCGATTGTTTAGTTCCTCTTGACTGAACTCCACTAAAAAAGTTCAATATGTGACATATGACTGAGAACAAAACAATACTCCTCAAAGAGGAAAGATCAGTAAACTCTCTATAGTCTAAAATATAAATTAATCGATAAAAGATGAGAAGATCATCAAACTTGACATTTGGGAAACTTGCCAGATGCAAACTTTAAAAGGGAATCATTCAACTCCCAAAGTTGGAAATATGACAAATATAAGACTTTGTACTAAATTGAATGATGCAAGTAGATTGAGACTCTTCAATCTTTGTGTACGATTGTACTGAAAAATAAAAAAAATAAAGAAAAAATCTTTTTCCCCAAAGGTTCAATGTATGTAGACAAGTTTATATGTTAACTATGTATGGTCCCAAGTTATTGGTTATAAGTGTTCTTTAAGTCTTTGTTTGAAAATGTATCCAAACGGTTCTTAGCACCTTGTAAATGAAGGGAGATATTTCTTTGAATTTCTTTTTTTTTCCCAAGGGATTGGTAGTTGTAACTTGTAAGCGGGTGCCTTCACAATTGCACTGATTTGGACCACATTTATAGACTTTGTGATTGAGGGTCCATGACAAAAATAGCACTAATGTATCACACATTTTGTAAAGCTTTTTTGTGGATTGGCACCTCATCTTCTTTTTTTTTTCTTTTTTTCTTTTTTTCCACCAAGACATCTTCAATTTTTTGTTGAGAAATCAAAGGATTATATTTAGAGAAAATAGTTTTTATTATGATTAAATATGCACTCAGTATTTATACGATATGATAATTTTAACATATATTTGGCATGTGATAGGCCCATAATCCATAGGTCCCAGGATCGAAATTTGACTGTCATATTCAATAATGATGATGAAAAGAAATAAGACCCTTGGTTTTTGTTTTCTCCCCTTTTTTTTGTGAAAAGAATTGTCATTGTATTAAAACAAAACTATATTGAAAAAAAAAAAAAAAACAATTGGAGAGATTCATTTCACATGTTCATATTCCTTTAAAAGACTGCATTTCACTCTAACACGAAATAGAATAACTATCATGTGATCGGAATTTTTGGAGACCTAATTTGCTTAGTTTCCCTTATCAAAACACTTCAATAAAGGCACCTACTTGTATTTCCACACTTGGGAAATGGTTAGTTGGGTTGGATACCATTCCTACATGAACCAATTGGTGAATTACTTCATCACATATGCATGTATAGTACACTACTTGATTGATCCATAAATTGTGGGCTATTTTTTTGTAGTTTTGATGTGTTTAAATGGATGAATATTAGAAGGTACATCAAATTATTTTGATAAGAGAGACTTAGACTTACCCCCATTAAAAAGTGTCACCTAATTAAATCTTTAGGGAAATTGAGATTTAGCTCTTCAATAAACATTTACATATATTATGAGACAATAGGAATGTAACGCGAATGTGAATTTAAAAATCCATATCTAGAAAGCATTTCTTCACCCCCCTCTTGAGAGATATGGATTGATTAAAGGGTTTCGGTTTTTTTTTTTTTAATTACACATAATTTGTGTTATATGAATAAAAACTAATAAAATATCTCTTATATTTTATGCAAATACATTTTTATATATAATGTTTTATATAGATCTTTTTATTATTCAAAAAAATTTTAATAATTAGAGAATTATTGGTTCAAATAAAAAGGTTGAATGATAATAGTAATGAAAAAAAATCTATAATATATGTTTTTTTTTTTAAGAAAAAAAAGGAAGTTTGAAATGGGAAGTTTTCAAGATTTGGATAGCTAAAATCCAAGAGAAATCATGGGAGACCCATTTAATTAGCTAAAGGGCAGATTAGTAAATATTCTATGTTGACCTCTAATTGATTGTCAAGGGTATAATAATAATGAACTTTTAAATCATGAAAAAAGAGAGGAAAATAAAGATTTTGGAGAAAAATAAAATAACCCCTTTTTTTTTCGGAAAAAGCTAGAGAAATGAAAATTGATTTGGTACCAAATTAAAAGGGGAGAGTGAATAGACGAGCATATAAGTAATACAGAAAAAATTTTAAAAAAATCTTTTAATCTATTTAGTCTCATAAGTTTGGACTAAAATACATTTCGATCCCAAATGTTTTTTTTAAGTCATAACAATCCCTCAAATTTTTACTAGTTGTCAAAATGGTCCAAATCACCACTTGCCGACTACTCCCATGACCAAACAGAGCATGTGCACGACACATGAGAGTATCTGAGGTTTAATTTCATTATTTCAAGTCCTTCCCAGAGAAGATTACCGAAGAAGATGATATATGTATTTTTTCACAGCAAAAAAAAAAAAAACTATACAGGAGCCTTTGTGAGCTTGTTAAAACAACGTCGTTTGGTTTTGTTTAAAAATAAATAAATAAAAAAATTCGCAGCTCAAAGAGGTAGCCACTGCAGAACCTGTAGATGGGATGCTGCTATGTTTCATCGGTGTCGGGACTTGCCGGTGCGGTGTTGCTCTGCTTCATCGACGTTGCGGCTCACTAGTGCGATGCTGCTCAACTTTGGTTCTATTCTCAAGATTTTTTTTAAAAAAAAATTGAAATGGCATCGTGCTGTCTTGTCGTACGCAATGTTCGTGTGCGACATTACACTCTCCAGCACTCATATATATATATATATTTATATTTATATTTATATATTTATAGAGCATCACTACAATGTGTGTCGCGATGGTGTGCAGCAAGCACAAATGAGATCGTTTCGGCTTTTTAGTTCAAAAAAAAAAATCTCACAAGCAGAGTAAAGCAAGCTCCAACTGATTGGAGAAGTGAGCGCCGACCAATTGGAGACCACCACCCATTGCACCCCTCCAAGGACTCTTACACCGATCGCATCACCCCAGCACCCCTCGCACTACCACCACCTGCAAATCCCAAATCAAACCTTCTTTGCACTACCTATTTCTCGATCAAGAAAGTCTTCATTCCCTCCTTCCTAGTTACAAGTTCTTTTTTTGAAGGTTCCTACGAACAGAAGAAAAAACCCTTATCTTATACGAACTATTATAGGCCAGGCCAACACAACAAATGGAAAAGGTCCATTTCAGTCATAGGATAACCGGATGTGGAAGCGCTTGTGCAATTGTGATCACCGTTTATAGTCGATTGGGCCAAATGCACTTATCTGTAGATAAGAGTTATACCTTCGAGAACCAGAGCAAAAACTCGTCGCTACCTCTTTTTCTTTGCAATTTTTTTTTTAAAACAATATCGTAATGGACAGTCGCACACGAGTAGACACTCTTATTAGCATTCTTCTATATAAATATAAATATATATATATATACAGTTCGACTAGACCACGCTCCACCGCGTGCCTTAATAGGCGCTCTCGAAGAAGCCGTAACGGAAGGATGGAACATTAGGTTTAGCAACCAAACAAAAGAGAGAAAAATCTTTCCGACTCCTTCACAATCTGCTTGGCGAGCAGTCAGACAAAAAACTCTTTTTCACCTTCGAGTATTTTCCTCAGCTCGATAGAGATATATATTTCCTTTTGTCTAGAAATTCCTCTCTTGAGTCTCGAATCTCGAATCACGAATCACGAATCCCAAATCTCGAAATCCCTCACGTGTCTCGAAATCCCTCTCGAGTCTCAAATTCCGTTTCCTTCTGTCTCGAAATTCCTCTCTTGAGTCTCTAATCGCGAATCTCGAATCTCGAATTCCTTCCGTCTCGGATTCTCTTCTCTCCATCATGGAATCTCTCCGTCTCGAATCCTCCTTGGTTTGTCTCGAAATTCCTCTCGTGTCTCGAAACCCCTCTCGAGTCTTGAATTCATTATAGAAAGTGAAGGCATCCTCAATTGTAGAAAACTCTCGAGAGAGAGGTTTTTTGTGAGAGAGAAAAGTAGACTTTTCTCTTTTTCTTTAATTAGTATTTTTTCATTAGGTTTTCCTTCACGGAAACGGAAGGAGCGCTCATTAAGGCTCGCTCCGGAATGCGCCTTAATGAGCGCTCCAACGGTTACTATAACGGAATTATTGCTACAGTGCTCATGTAGCCAACCAAGCGGAGTAAGAATTCCGTTACGATAACGGTTGGAGCGCGCAAAGCGCGTTTTAACAAATCCGTGTATATATATAAAAGTAGGTACCTTACCTGGCATCTATCACGTGAGATCCTATCCCATTCGTACACATACACTGCGCACGGGTCACGTGCAACTCTTAAAAAGCATTCGGTAGAACAAAACACGTGACTTATTTGTCGGATGATCTGTCCAATGTAGAGGCAGCCAACCACCATGATTTCTTTGTCTTTTCATTTTTTTTCCTCCAAAACAAAAAAAAAAAAAATAATATTCTTTAATCATTAAATATAAATTATTAATCATTATTTTGAAAAAATTAATATAACATATATATTTTTTGCTTAAAATATTTATATTTATATGTTAATCAAATTAACAAAGTATATAGGAAAAGGAAAGTGACATTGAGTAGTATAGGAAAAATCAACTTTAAATACATAATTAATTAACCATAATAACTTATAATTTCTGATAAGAAAAGTTAATTTAAATGATTTATATTTAGTGACGAAGGAGGTAATAATTGTGATGCAATTAGCTTTAACAGATAGATTGATTCTTAATTGGAAAGCAATGGCAAGATCACACACTGACAAACATTTTTTTTAATTTATTGCAATATCACCCGCTGACAAACTTAGGAATCGAATTGCTTATAAATTAGTTTCACGAAATTAGGCAGCTCCATTTTTTTTTACTATATATATATAAAATTTTTTTAAATTTTATTTTATCATTTCACTCCTTGACAAGATTTTAACATAATATTTTGACAAGTTATAATTTAACAACACAAATTTATTACTAAAAGATATTAATTATTACATATATAGATATTTAAAAAAAAAAAAAAGTGATTATCTTACGAGGTTATGGATTTTCTAATCTTTTTTCTATATTATATTTTACGTCACTAATAAACATACACATATCCTTTTGCAAATATATTTTATTAATAAAATCCAAAAAAAATATACTAAACTCTAGTATACTTTATTTAAATTGGATAATATATATTGTTTTATTAAATAACGTAAAAGATGGTGTAAAAAAGAAGGATTAGAATAACTGGAGTCTTCTCATGGTGTGTGAGGTTAAAAAGGTCATTACATATTCTTGGGATTACTTTGATTAGGGGAAAGTTCTGAAAGGTGAAATCCCCCATTGGACCAAAAGCCCTCAATCTTGCAGAATGTAAATCAAAGAATATGTTAGAGGTCAGAAGGAGAGAACTTTTATGGGACCTTCGGTAAATATATTTTATTAATAAAATCCAAAAAAATATACTAAACCCTAGTATACTTTATCTAAATTGGATAATGTATATCATTTTATTAAAAAGCGTAAAAGATTGTGTAAAACAAAAGGATTAAGATAACTGGAGTCTTCTCATGGTGTGTGAGGTTAAAAAGGTCATCACGTATTCTTGGGATTACTTTGATTATGGGAAAGTTCTGAGAGGTGAAATCCCCCATTGGACCAAAAGTCTTTTAATCTTGCAGAATGTAAATCAAAGAATATGTGCAAGAGTATAAAAGTCAGAACGAGAGAACTTTTACGGGACCGGCACATTCAAGTGATTGAAGAGAATCATTTCGTTATATTTTTTTCATAAGATGAGTCAATACCCCTGAAATTTTTCGCAGTCTTCGCCGCAAAACATGGAACACGGGAAAAGCCTTGTCTACTTCCATGCGGGCTTCGGGGATCTTGTTTAACTTTCAAAATCATACTCTATACTAATGTAATGAAATATCTTATTATTTTTGTTTTCTTTCCCCTAAAAATCGTTTAGGGTTCGAGAATATAAATCAAGATAATATATTTTTTTTCACAATTTGTAATGTTTTTTGTTTTCTTACATCAAATAAAATTTATATTAATTTAATATGATTAAAAGGGTATAATTGAAAATTTTTCATTAAATGCTCTTTGAAAAATAGAAAATGATAAAAATACTCCTTAAAAAAAAAACCTAATATTATAAAACAAAATTTATTAAATAAAATGACATTTAAAAAGAAACTGAAGAAATACAAAATATATTTATTTTGAAGGTATACGGATTAGGGAACCAGTGCCTGCAATGCATGGCAAAGTTTTGTTAATTTATCAATTATCTGTAATTGAATGTCCCGTTTTCTATTTTTGGTTATTCAAAATAACTAATTCAAAATTTTTTTCTTAAAATACATACAAGTCAAATTAGAATATTCAATTACGGAAGAAGGGAGTAATAGTTAAGATTAATAACTCAATATGAAATCACATCGATCACGTCAAACTAATTAAATCAAAATTAACTTAAATACTGGTTTAATAAAAGAAATATACTAAATTCAAAAGTATTATCAGACACATCATATTAACTGAGTTAATTTTTCTTCTTTTTAAATATGTAGTACATGTGTGATTATATTTATTCAAAGGAGTCAATTTCATTGAATTGTGTATACCATTAGCTGAATTGAAAACCTAGTAAGATGAACATATATAGTCTTATGGGCAGTCGATGTTTCTTTAAATAAAGAACATTCATCATTGGTAAAAAAGAGAGGAGCAGAAGATCGCTTGTTTGTGGCATTTATTTTTTGTGGTTTATAGTATGAATATGATGCACCTTGTCATGTCATTCATAAAGAACTTGACGTGGAGAACCGACCTTTGGTACTACTTGAGCTGTTCCATTTTCGGGAAAAGTGGTCTCTGTATTATTGCTACTTTGCTAGTGCTCTCGCATGAAATGAGAATAGTTCCCTTACTTGATTACTTGGATTAACGTCAAAGTCCGTATCTGATTAGGATTACGATTTGATCTGGGCAAGTTTTGACTAATCGATTCAATCTAATAAGATGTTAATAAGCTTTGAATTATGAACTTTTAATCTCCATAAGTTCACTACTCTACCCACTCAACTGTTTTTAAGAGACCACGTGGTTACCTAATCTTAAAGAATATAAAGTCACCTTAGTAATCTTAGCCCATTTGAAGTCATAAAACAAATCATTTTGCAATTATTAACAATTTACTAAGATTTTGACTAACAATTTATATTATGTAACAAAGAATGTACTTGGTTATTTTAATATATGAGAATGAAATTGCATGTACCTCTACCCTCTCTGTCGAACCTGTGATGTTTTGGACAATAACTTTTCTATTACTATAAGATAAGTTGTTGCTTACATGAAGTATTTGTTGAGTATATCAACTCAACAAATTTTACGTTGGTAGAAATTATAATTTATATTTTCAACAGTATTTTAAATGATTAAATTCATCTTTTCTTTATGGGTTTTTAGTCAATTTGGTCTCACAAGTTTAGATTAAAAAACGGTTCGGTCCCAAAAGTTTTTTTTCAGCCATAACGGTCTCTCACGTTTTCACCGGTAGTCAAAATGGTTCCAACTACCAATTTCCGGCCACTCTCAAGGTGGAGAGTGTCGTGTGCGGTGCACATGAGGGGTAAAATCGTCATTTCACCATGAAACGATCTTATTTTCCCTTGAAGCTAGGTTTAAAAAAAAAATCAACCCAATTCAATTCCACTCAGATTCCGAGTCCCCTGTACTTCTGGCCACCAACACCATTATCACCATAATGACCTGTCCTCTACCATCTTTAAATCCTACCTGGAACTCCTCAACAGCAACAACAAGCTTGCACCTGTTGCAGTAATAAAACATTTTCTAGGAAGTTGAATTTGGCTCTGTTGCCTCTGAATCTTAGGGCAGCATCATCGTATGATCGGGGTGGCGGCCTCCGAGGTATCAAATGTGCCGAACCAAACTCTTGCTGCTTTGTGTGGGTCCTTTATTCTGTTGCCCATTTCCCTCGTGACCTCTGCCTAACTCCTTTGTACCTTCTCCTCCTCTCCCCGAACTCCTCGATAGAAGAGGCTGCTGGTGTTGTTGCTGTCTCTGCAGATTGATTTTGTCCTTGAACGGGATTTGTAATGAGTGGGCACTAGTGGTAGGTGTGATTTTACTACCAGCTTCTTTATGAGTTGGGAAATGACAAAAAAAAAAAGAAAAAAAGAAAAAAGAATTTAAGATTGTCAGTGAGTTTCAAATAGGATTTAAAGATGGTAGAGGACAGGTCAATGTGGTGATGATGGTGTTGGTAGCCGGAAGTAGAGGGGAATCGGAATCCGAGTGGAATTGAATTAGGTTGAAAATTTTTTTTTCTAAAGCTAGCTTCAAAGGAAAATGAAGTTGTTTCACGATAGAATGGTGATTTTACTCCTCACGAGTAGTGCACGTGACACTCTCTGCCTTGTGAGTGACAGGAAATTGGTGGTTGAGACCATTTCGGCTATCCGTAAAAACATGAGAGATCATTATGGTTGAAAAAAAACTTTTATGATAAAACTATTTGATTGAAAAAAAACTTTTATGATTAAACTATTTTTTGACCCAAACTTATTGACAAATCAACTAAAAACCCTTTCTTTATCAATTTAAACTTTTAGAGTAGATGAAAATTTAACATCTCGAGACATAAATTAAGTGACAAAGTCGAGAAGATTAGTGTATTAACTTCCAAACCATGATTGACACGTTTAAATGCTCATTAGGCCAAATTTGTAAATGAAATGTAAATTGATGCTGATTTGGAGTAGTTTAATTCATTAATTGATTCAGATTTATTCCAATCCATTCTTATTCATAGTTTCAAAAGATATTAAGTTTTATGCTTTCTAGCCTTAATTACAGCTGCTAACGATATAGTTGAGATATATACGAATTGACTGAACACCATTAATAAAAAAAAGAAAGTGCTCTGCTTCTCAAAAGTTAGATTGAAAACTTTAATTAATTAATTACTATAAAAAAAATGTACCAATTGCATTTGAGACTTGAAGCCGTGGATTGATATTGTCAACGCTTTTGACTGAAAAAACGGTACCACTATTTATGCATACATAGTTTTTTGGTTACCAATCAATTACACAAATTCCAAAGGGTTGAATTATATTTCATTTGTCCGGAATTGAATATCCAACTTTTGACTTTAGTTGATATAATTTATTTTACACTTAATGATATCAATTTCTTAAGAAATTTTTTACTAATTTAGAAAATTGAACTGATTTAGCGGATAGTTTTGTTCAGTCCAAATGACTTTGGTGAGGATTGATGACTTCCGTTCAACCTTGGTTCCAGGTGAAGTGCGGTATTGGCCAAGTTCGGCCTTGATGCGGAAATTCGATTTGCTTTGGATGTTCGATCCGGAAACTCATGTTTCGGCCATGTTTGTTGCCTAAGAAACATTCATTTTCGAACAATTCAAAATGAAAATGTGAATATTCAATTTTGAAAAAAGGAATACTATAAGTTGAAGTTGAATGTAGCTTTCAAATACTGCTAAGTGCTAAACTACCGATTAATAGTTGTCAGGAGTCACGAAACAAACACCTACCCACCTTAAATGCTTGTGGGGTATTTAATTACAAGTTTGAAGCACAACTTTATATATAAAAATGAAGGAAATTCAATACATATAAAAATATTTTTTTATATGAAAATATTGTGGTGAGTAAATATATAAACATATTATCAGTCAATTAACCTTATAGAAAGCTTTAATTAAGTCTCTCTAACGGTCAATGGTAAAATTAATAAATTTTTTTTTAGATCGGGGAAATAATTTATGTAAGAGACAAATCTATCTTTATGTTACATGGCTAAGCATATCTTATTCTTACTATTATTATTAATTAATTAATTAATACTCCATTCGTCATTAAATATAAGTCATTCTAACAAATTTTTTTCTTATCACCAATTAAAAGTTATTATTGTTAGTTAATCACCTTTTTTAAGGTATTTTTTTTCCCGATATTATTCTTCTAATCATATATTTCTAAAATGATGTTTAAATTTCTGAAAGGGTGATTAGAGAGCATTTTAATAATAATAAAATTAATTAATTAATACTCCATACGTCATTAAATATAAGTCATTTTAACAAATTTTTTTCTTATTACCAATTATAAGTCATTATTGTTAGTTAATCACCTTTTTTAAGGTATTTTTTTCCCGATATTATTCTTCTAATGATATATTTTTGAAATGATGTTCAAATTTCTGAAAGGGTGATTAGAGAGCATTTTAATAATAATAAAAATTAATTAATTAATACTCTATCCGTCATCAAATATAAGTCATTTTAACAAATTTTTTTCTTATTACCAATTATAAGTCATTATTATTAGTTAATCACATTTTTTAAGGTATTTTTTTCCTGTTATTATTCTTTTAATGATATATTTTTGAAATGATGTTCAAATTTCTGAAAGAGTGATTAGAGAGCATTTTAATAATAATAAAAAAAAGCTTTCTAATAATAATAAAAAAAAAACTTTCTTAATTTTTTCAAAATGCTACGTGATGATCTATATTTAACGAGGGAGGGAGTAGAATCTTTGAGGAAGTTCTAGTTCTAGAGCCAGCACGCTGGCAGACAAGATAGTATGGTTCACCATATCCTCTTGTTCAATATCAATATTTCTCCCATTAATTAAGTAACATATATAATCCATATGACAACCATGCATTCTTTGTTAAAAAATTCCATCACAATTGAATTTGAATTATGGGATAATAAATGGCTAAATCATTTACTCTATATCATAAATAAAAAGCTATAATAAATTTTTTTTCCCCAAAAAAGAAGATTTACCTATGTATAAAAAAAATTAGAAAAGTATTTATAAATGCCAAAAGATATTTTTCGGTTCTTTAAATGGACAAAATACATAATAGATCAAAAGGTAAAGTCACCATCAAACAATGGTTCTTTCAAGACCATGTGAGTTGAGCAGCTTGAGCTACTCTAAAAACAAATACTCCAAGGAAAATCTAATGCTACTCGGTAGGTTTGGGAATGAATGTCTTATATTTCATTTTTAAATTGTTTGAAATTGAATGTCCAATTTTCTAAACTAATAAAAATTTTATTAAGAAAATTGACAATGTAATGTGTTAATAAATTAAGTCAAACTTTTTTATTAAAATGTATACAGGTCAAATGGGACATTTAATTCTAAATGAAGGGAGTAATAATTTTATAATGGAATTTTTTTTATATAATAATTGAATTTTAATTATAAGGTCCCTATTAAATTTCTCTAGTTAAAAATACATACAAAAAGGAAAAAAAAATTTATTTTTTTTTATCAAAAACGATATTGTGGCCCAATTAAAATTTTTAAAGGAATGATTTTGAAGTCTATAGTTCACTAATCTTTAGCCCATTGGGTTTTCACAAAGTCCACAAACAGTTGGGGAGCAAAATTCCCGTCCTTACGAATGACACGTGTCATCGTGATTGCAGCGCTTAGAGTGAAGGAAAAATTAAGCTCACGCGTCGATTAATCTCTCCAAAAAAAAAAAAAAAGAGGACAGAAAAAGAAAAAAATGGGAAGACCAGAGGTCGAGCTCCGTTCGCGAAGTCAATTCCTTAACCACGTAATAAAGTAAGTCCAATGGCTTTCCCACTTGCCTAATAATATAGTGTATTCATTGCTAAGGGCGGAGTGAATTCATTGGAAGATTCAAAGGTTCTTTCCTTAATCTTCATCAAACATATGTTCCTTAACACGGGACTTCCTCTGTTTATTGCTTGATGGGAACTGCCATTAAGATTTCCCATCAATGATTTCAAGAATATATTAATACCATCATCAACAGAATCCAAGCTGAGGAAAAAACAAGAGGAAAAAAAGATCAGTTCCCAAATGGGTTTGGTGGGTTTTCTCAGATTTTCCCTCACATTGTACCTCGATGTTCTTGCCTGGTAATTCTCACTCCCTCGCTGGCTACTGAAATTTCTGAACTCATCAGAAATTCTGAAGCTTTCTTTGGAAATAAGGGAAAGAAAATGAAAAATCCATGATTCCATGGTTCTTTGATCATTTTCCGTTTAGTTTAACTTTCACTTTCATTCATATGTTAAATGTTTTAGTTTGCCCAATTCTACACATACGTATGTACGTACGTAGGTATATGCATGTAGCTACTCGTAGATATCTAAGTTGTACACTTACGTTTTCCTTCTTGCTTTACTGTTCTATGCAGGCCTGCTTTTGCTCTGGTGTATCCCTTGTAAGCTTACAAAGATCTACGTTGATTATGGGTTTTTCCTCTTCTTCTAAATGAGCTTATTTCATGTTATTTCTAATGATTATTTCTATGTATTTTGTCGGAAAGATGGGCTTCTATTCGGGCAATAGAGACTAGTTCAAAATACCACATGAAGAAG
This sequence comes from Parsonsia alboflavescens, assembly GCA_028571225.1. NCBI lineage: Eukaryota > Viridiplantae > Streptophyta > Magnoliopsida > Gentianales > Apocynaceae > Parsonsia > Parsonsia alboflavescens. The sequence continues at coordinate 4,777,063 of JAOXNR010000029.1, read as the reverse complement.
CTGGTTACTTATTGGACCATTTTCTCTCTAATTTCTCTTTTCGAGATCTTTTTCGTCAAACTCATTGAATGGTAATTTCTTAAATCTGTTTTCTGGTGAATTTTTCTGATTATCTTCTTTTGATTTTTTTTTTTATGGAATTTGTATAGTTTTCTAACATTTAGGGAAAATTGGTTTCTCTCTGTGAATCTACTAACCTTGATCAGTATTATAACCATTATCACTCTAATTCTTAGGATATATGAGCTAAAATGAAGTTTTGTCAGGGTACCTTACTGGGCATATATCAAGCTCTTTGCTGTCTGCTGGTTGGTGGTACCTCATTTCGATGGTGCATGTCATGTCTATCAATGTCTTGTACATCCATGGATGTCTATCCCACAAGATGTCGTCAACTGGTTCTCTGTTCCAAAGGAAAAATCATATAGTGAGGATTCATTCCTAGCTTCAGCAGAAGCATACCTTCAAGAGAATGGAACGGAAGCTCTGGAGAAGCTCATTGCAAGAAAGGTAACCAAATTGTTTCATTCCATGTGAACAATAACAAATTTCTAATTTATGAGCTACTATAATGGATGTTTCCTAGAGCATAAATGTTAAAGATTAACTCTTTAACCCTTGCAAAATTATATCATTTCGCAAGATATGATCATAGTATGGAATAGTTCAGGCAGTCTCCTTAAGCTGGATATGCTAGGTTGCTGTTTCTGAATTACGTTTTCTGAACATCCTGAAAGTATAGGGCTACCATATTATCATCTTTTGCTACTGAAGTGTTGTCTTGTTAATTAGCTTGTGATTCTCAACCTTCTCTTTTTCTGGATGGAAAAAGCTGTTGATATTTTAGAAAAAGAGTTTTTCTTGTTCCTATTATTGATCTGTCATAATATTTTTAATTTAATACACAGGCAAAACCTAAAGAGTACACTCTTACTGATGCTAATGCTATGGAAGTTGTACACGGAATGGAACCAACAGAGAAAAATGTCACAGCTGAAGAACAGTTGGTAATGCTTTCCTGCTATATTCCTAGATGAAAAATAGTTTCCTAAATTTTGAATGTAATGAGTGATAATTCTTCAGGGGAAATCCTGTACACAGCAAATCTTGATACTACATGATAATATAACTAATCAAGTTATGTAGTGGAAAACCGCAATCATTTACCTTCATGAGGAAGAAAAGGGTTCTTGCGGTCACTTCCTACTGCTGTGGGTTTTGCCTACTATTTCGCTTCATTCTGTTCCGGGGCTCCAAGAACTCTACTGCTGTTTTCGAGTCAGCCTTAGTATCAACACTATCATGTTGTGAAATTGAAATATCTTTTGGTCATGGTCATGGCTTTATTTTTATAGTTTATTTTTTTACACCCAACCCCTTCTTATACCCCACCCCACAAGGATCAATAGTGTTTTCCACTTACCCTCTTGAACTCGACACTGGTAGCAAGACTTGACTCATGGTCATAGGTTGCTCTGTATATGACTTATGTCTCAAAATGAAGAAACATGATGCTTAACCTCTCTCAATATTCTTTGCAGGTTGAGTTTCCAGAGCTACATTTGCTTGGGAGCAAGAAGAAGGAAGTTCCACCTCCTGAACCTCAAAGGGTGACAACACCAGCAGAGAGCAAGGTGAAAAGACCTATAGAAATACGTGATTTGATGAAGGTCCAGAGAGAATGGACCTACTATTTGCCTACTGCTGTGGGTTTTGCCTACTATTTCGCTTCATTTTGTTCTGGGGCTCCAAGAACTCTGCTGCTGTTTTCAAGTCAGCCTTAGTATCAACACTATCTTCTTGTGAAATTGAAATACCTTTTGGTCATGGTCATGGCTTCATTTTTATATTTTTTTTACACCCAACCCCTTCTTATACCCCACCACCCGAGGATCAATAGTATTTTCCACTTACCCTCTCGAACTCGACACTGCTAGTGAGACTTGACTCATGGTCATAGGTTTCTCTGTTTATGTCTTATGTCTCAAAATGAAGAAACATGATGCTTAACCTTTCTCAATATTCTTTGCAGGTTGAGCATCCAAAGCTACATCTGGTTGGGAGCGAGAAGAAGGAAGTTCCACCTCCTGAACCTCAAAGGGTGACAACACCAGCAGAGAGCAAGGTGAAAAGACCTCTAGAAATACATGATTTGATGAAGGTCCCGAGGGAATGGACCCTGTATATGTCTTATGTCTCAAAATGAAGAAACATGATACTTAAACTTTCTCAATATTCTTTGCAGGTTGAGCGTCCAAAGCTACATCTGGTTGGGAGCGAGAAGGAAGTTCCACCTCCTGAACCTCAAAGGGTGACAACACCAGCAGAGAGCAAGGAGAAAAGACCTATAGAAATACATGATTTGATGAAAGATCAGAGAGAATGGACCTGTGCTTTGTGTCAAGTAACTACCTCAAGTGAGGGGACGTTGAATTCCCACCTTCGTGGAAGGAAACACAGGTCCAACTATGAGGAGCTGATCAAAAGGGCGCAGACAGCAAAAAACCTGCAATCTTCAGCTGCAAAAGACAAGTCCATCTCTGAGGAGCTGAAAACAAGTAGAAAGACATCAAATGACTTGAAATCTTCAGCTACAAAAACAACTAATCAACCTAGTGGGCAACAGATGCAGGAGAGGCCTAAGAAGAAGAATCCTCCAGTCAAGAAGCAGCCAAAGCTTTTTTGTCAGATCTGTAACATAACATGTCCTGGAGAGATTGATCTGGCCTGCCATCTTAATGGGAGAAAGCACTCGTCTAAGTTGCAGGAGTTTATCCTTTCTGGTAATGGACAAGCTTGAGATCCTGTTAGCATATCATATTTTCTGAATGCAATTAATGGTTTTTATATTTTGATGCTGTGGAAAATATTAGTTGTGGATGCATCCAACATTTCTGGAAACCCCTTTTCTTGATCAGAATTGAAGGCTAACAGTAGGCTTGCGAATGTTGTTCCATTTTGGTTATTGAATATGATCAATGATTTGTGGGACAATGCATTTTTTTTTTCCATGTCTCAGTCAATTGAGGGTTGAAATTTACATTTTGTTATTCTTTGAGTCTTTTCACTGATTTCTGAGACAATGTCATTGCAAAGTTCTACTTGCAGACGTTGGATTTTCAGTTTTAAATTTTCTTTCCTTTTCTTTAGTTCTCCCAATTTGATTCTTTACTTATTTTGGATCAAAATCCAGGAGGGACGGAGAGAAAGACAGGAGAACCATCTTATTGTATTTATCTGGTCTGAAGAATTCATACAAATGCTTTATGGGCATATCTATGATTTCTGGGATGTTGGCATTGCAAGGGATACTGCAGAACCACTCGGAAGATCCTTCCATTGTTGAGTCACCGTCTTTATCTGAGTGAAAAACTGAACTCCAGCCTTGCCTGTCATTTTGTCAAAATAAAATGGGGAAAAGAAAGAACCATCATAAGAAAAATTTGAGTTTGCAAGAATAGAAACCAGTCTTTATGCCAAGAAAAAGAGAAGCGGGAGGGGGGAAGGTGAAATAAAACTAAACAACATAGATATACTTCTGACCGGGAATACCTGAGTAGAAAAGGTTCAACATTAAAAAGAGAATCCATCTTAATCCATCTTACCATAGAAATTAAGATCTCCTGCAAAAGATGCCTTGGAACCGGTAAAGGAGAAGAATGGTAAAGGAACGGGAATGGGTACATTGATGCCAACCTGAGCCACAGAAGATGCCATTAGGACCAAAAAACTCGGATCATACTACAAAAACCTTAATTTACAAGGCATTAATGTACATTAGGACCAAGAAGCTCGAACTTTAAAGCGCATCCAAGGTAAGCTCATTTTTGTCAGAAAACAAGTAATGTACTACTTATATAGTGAAAAAACTGGTTCAAATCCCACCGGATACCCATCTTTTGCCATTCTATGAAACATTCACATTTCAGAGCCACAATTTTTTCCTCAATGTATCCAAATTAACCTTATTCAAAGTATGGAAGTGCAGTTCTAAGATAAAAATGTTAGGACAGAACTGAGTATCAGGATTTCAAGTGAGGAAAAACAAACTATATACCAACAACTAATCTCAAGGTATAAATAAAAATCCCCATGCAGAAGCAGTTTGACGTGTGAACTAGTTTTAGTTAGAACAGGCTCAAGTCTGTCCACCACCCATTTATGGCACAGTAGATCATACACATGGTGATAATGTCCAGAAATTGCTCACCTGCCCTGCTTCAATTTCAGTCTGAAATTTCCGTGCAGCAGCACCAGATGTAGTGAAAATTGCAGCACCATTGCCATATCTGTAGGACATGCAAAATCATAAAAGAACCATATATTTATATAAATGTAATAGGGATTCTGCTAGATCAGAGAGAGGGATTACTGATTTCTGTTCACAATGTTTATTGCCTCATCTAAGCTGTCAGCCTAGCAAAGCAATGAAAAGTTAATTAAGCTCATGCCAACTGTAAGTATGAGAAATTAACAGCAATTGCATATCAGATATTGAAATTCTGACAAACCTGCATGCAAATTAGAACAGGGCCAAAGATCTCCTCCTGCACAACATCCATACCCAATTTAATATTAGGGTCAGAGACAGAAAGTCCAGGTGCCTCTTGCAGTTGAATTATAGATTCTAGCGGTTACAGAAAGGAACAAGAAAAGCAGAATTTGGTGCAGGGGAAGAGCAAACAAGAACAACCTTATAGCATTCCATGTCAGCAGTGATGTCAGACAAGATAGTAGGGCCAATAAAGTTTCCTTTTTCATATCCTGGCACCTGTAAGCCATCAATAGATGAAAAATTTAGGGTTGGCTATATCACCATTAAATTAGAAACACAAGCTGCCGACATAAGTATCATTTCTAATGCAGTGTATTAATGATGTAACTGTAAGCAAGTAGTTTCTTTTCTTAACAGTTGAATCAATCAATGTTATCAAGGTTATAAGTTAATTCAAATAGCTTTTCTGAAAAGGCAGACCATATGCTAGTTAAACTGAAAACAATGATAAGGGTTCATCCTCCATAAGAGCTGCTCAGACTCAAGAGTATGCAACAATATACTTCTCTTCCAATTTGTTCTCCCACAAGAGAAGCTAAAAATAAGATATTTTAATCTAATCCTGATGTTAGGTAAAGAAGAAAAAATTTGGTCTTCGTTTTTTCCAGTTTCTTTCTCTTTTGGCTCTTGACAATTGTGAATAGTTAAACAATGAATATCTCTTTTCCAGTGTTTCTGCCTTTTATCTCTTTGTTTTTTTCCAGTGGCGCAGCAACACAAAGAGTCTCTAGGTTAGAAAGGTTCAAGGCACAGGTAATAATGGGGATAAACATGTTTAAGACACTCAAGAGTAACAAGTTGATTTGAATTTGTTACCTAAAATTCTATGTCCATATTTCATTGAATTTGGACTTCATGCTGGTTAATTCAAGAACCCTTGACAAAATCACTAATCCAACAAATAATCCTTGCCTTAGAAAGCTGGTCACAGAAAACCACCAAAGCTGAATTCAGAAAGACTTTGAAAACTGAGAATACCACATACCACAATCTTTCTTCCATCAAGTATTAGCCTAGCACCGCTTTCAACACCACTTTGAACCAATCTGCATATCCTTTCTTTAGCCTGTTAAATTCAGAGAAGATATTCTAAGTACTAAAAAGTGACAAATCCACAAAAGAATTTTAATTGTAACACGAAAAAAACATATAAAAGTTAACATAAGAGAAAATAATTCCAAGGCATTTTTATCAAAAACATTTTACCCCCAATTCTTTGGTTATTAGAAATGTTGAATTTAAAAGAAAAAGAAGCACCTGCTTACTAATCACTGGACCAAGGTCTGCATCTGGATCTGTTCCTACATTTACCTTGAGGGATTTAGCACGTTCAAGAAGCTTTTCTTCCCTACAGTTCATGCATGGTGTTTATTTGAATTAGTTTAAATAGCACATATTCAAAATCAAATAATTGATACACTAAGCATATTCACATTGAAGTCTGTTCAAGAGGAAATAGAAGAAGATATCATTGGAAAACTATCTTTTCTTTCATCTAGTGGAGAGTGAAAATCCTAAACCAGAAAGTAACACTTGCTATGCTATATCACAAGTTTCCTCAAGATTTAAAATATGATCACTTAAGAATCCCATGAGAGCATACATTCATAACTAGCATAAAGAGTAGAGGCTAGACCCTTCCAATGCGGAAGAAGATAGAATTTGAAAGAAACTCCAAAAAGCCACATCAGTAAACTCTCACACATTAAGACCAATCATGCAAATAAGCATCAGTCTCTTACTACTGGCCACTATAATTATCTCTTTTATAACAAAACGACTAGTTGCAAATCGTTTAAGGGCTGACTGCATATGTAGAAAAGGAATGGATTGATTAAAAAAAAAAAAAAAAAAAAAAAGAGGCATTATATTGCAGAATGCATGTAAAAAACAAGATACCATGATCTTGAGTCTCCGACAAAGACCACTGTGCTCAAGGCCATACATCTTTGTCCTGCAGCTCCAAATCCTGCAGCCACTAATGCATTTAAAGTAGCATCCACATTAGCATCAGGTAGTATAATTCCATGGTTCTTAGCTCCCATATTCGACTGAAAGCACGAGCAGAGGTTAGTGCTTCAAGTATTAGAAAAGATAATATGTTGAGCAATTTAATTGCATTTCACCTGAACACGTTTTCCTTTCGCTGATGCTCTTCCATAAATGTGCATTCCAGCCTAGGTAATAGAGAAAAATAACATTAGGACATCTGAAAATGATCTGCACACACAGCCAAAATGATTGAAAAATCAATAGCTAAAATTATTGTAACTTGGTCATTATGTATGGAAGATCCTATTTGTGCTTTTATTTGAGTAGCTACACTGAGAGAAAAAAATCTTCATAGATAAAAACAAAAGGGCATGCTTCTGCTTTGATATTAGCAGATGAAATCAGCTTTAAATTATAATCTGAATGATTTTAAACAAAAAGCAAAATAAAGTTTTGCAGCCATGAAATGGGCATCAGACAGGATACATGCTTCCTACTGCAAATTGTTGTGGATTTCTGACCTTGAAGGAGGTTAGTGAGGGGGAAAGATAAAAGGAATGCAATGGGTGGAGTGCTTGTACATAGCTGACATAAGAAGTCTCCTCCTGCTGTTATCTCTTAGTTGTTAGCTTTAACGTTTAAACAACCATCAATCCGAAGTTATGGAATGGTTTTAGCCAAAGGAGAAACAAACAAGAAAACACCAGCATTTGTAATTAAGCACACTGCGAGAGAAAATCGTTAACATCATTTTATAGATCTTTGGCACTCTCTATGTTTTCTTCTAAAGAGTTCTACTTCGTGGGCGGACTTATTTCTCCAGGCAAAATCAATTCAGAGAAGGTTAACCGCAAAACAAAAGCAAAAATACTTTGCTTTTTCACAAGAGAAGGTTAACCTATAGCTTCACTGTCCCTGGAATTCAAACTAATTAACAGACTTGATATCTAATTTGCCCTGTAGATACACAACCAGAGGGAGTTACTTACAGTTGTAGAGCCAACAAATGATACAGCTCCGATATCCTCATCATCACAAATAGCATTTACAGTATCCTGCAAGAAGTGGAACACAATGAACCTAAAAAGGCTTAGAAATGAAGGTACACTCATCAAAATGTATGGATTACTGATGACAAGTGCTTATAAATAATTCCAAAATCATGGTTTACGTTTGTGCCATGAACAATATTTAGGACACCATTAGGCAAACCAGCCTCCATTGCCAGCTCTGCCAGTATCATGGAAGCCCCTATGACAAATACAGAACGGATCAGAGACAGAAACAAAGCAGAAAAAGCACTGTTCTCCAAATCGACAGCAAAAACAGTTCTACTATTTTCTTTTACATCTTGCCTTCACTTTCTGCTTTCATCATATGTCTTTCTTACATTTAGTAACTCAATGGTCATAGAAGATCAATCGAAAGAAGAGAGAGAAGAAATAATATATGTCAGTTGAGAAAGGGAGTCATTGGGGACATTTAAGCAAACACAGAAATGATAAAAGAGAATACTAGGAAACAATATGAATGTTATTTAACAACTTCATTCGTTACGATTTCCCGTTACTTCTCATTAAAGGGAGAACTGCACACATGGTCCATGATAGTAACAGAGCAACAGGTACTGCACATGACGTTTTTAGAAATTACTAGAAAACTATTACCTGGATCTTTCTCAGATGGCTTGAGAATAAAGGTATTTCCACATGTAACCGCAACAGGAAACATCTGCATAAATTATCCCATTATACATTAGAGAGCCTGTTTTCTAAATGAAAATGCAGAATGCAATTTAATCACTTTAAACATGCACTTGTTTTTGTGAATGTAATTTCCCCTCTCTCTTATTTGGAACAAGAAAAGGAGATAGCAAAAAAGAAAATGGGATATCCAAAGGCGGAAAAACACAATAAAACATACCTTAGTATTCAGAAAAAGGGAAAATTAAAAATCAAAGACTCACAAAGACAGGAATCAGGAAAAAAGAAAAAAAATCAAAGACTTACCCACAAAGGAATCATTGCCGGGAAGTTAAAGGGGCAAATACCAGCACAGATTCCAAGAGGCTCTCTAAGGCTGTAGGTGTCAACTCCATTTGATACATTGGAAACATACTCTCCCATCTGCAAAGTGGCCATCCCACATGCATGTTCCACAACCTCTTCAAAAGATACCCCAGAAATTCAGGAACTCAACCATCAAATGTTACATCCCTCTATATAACAACATACACGAAAGCTACCTACCTAGACCACGGAAAACATCCCCCTGTGAATCTTTCAATGTCTTTCCCTGTTCTGTAGTTATGTTAAAGGCTAGCTTGTCCTGGAACATGAAATAGTCTCATTTCCTGATAGGTTTAAAATAAATTGGAAAAAGCAAATTATAGAGAGCAAAATTTACCAAGCCTTAAACATACCATATTTTTTCTGATAAGTTCTTGGAGCTTGAACATGATACGTTGCCTAGTTGTGACTGGAGTATTACGCCATGAGGGAAAGGCCTCCTTTGCTGCTGATACAGCTGACTTGAACTCCTTATTTGTAGTTAGTGGCACTCGAGAAACTACTTCTTGTGTTGCCTATGACAATCATGAAGCTGATCATACAAGGTTCAAAAGCTCAAAAAATTTAATACAAGTGATAAAGTTTAGATGATCCTGTTGTAGCTACTTACCGGATTTATAACATCAATTGATTCTGATGATTCTGAATCTACAAAACTACCACCAATCAGGTTTGGAATCCTCTGAAAAAACAAAAAGATTCACGAAAACAATCACCTCAGGTAAAGGAAGCAAAAGAAGAGTTAAAAAGGATATTTTTAGATTTTTCAAAGTATTTATGAAGATCGACCAGTATTTATTCACTTTTTTCCTGTATTACCTCAACTATTCTTCATTAATTCGATTTCCTAAACAATTTGACAAAGTGCCTTTTCAGATAATTTGACTTACAAATACATCATGTTTTAATTCTTAATCTGTTTGCAAAAATACAACAAATCTTATATAACAAAATAGACTTAGTAATATTCTCCTTTAGTATCATTATTTCTAACTCTTTAATGTTGCATAACTCATCAAATATGATAGGAAGTCACCCAAGCAGTAGAAGAGAAAGAGCTACAAAAAATGCTTGCAGCATCAAACTTACTCTCACTGATGTAATTAAGGGATTGCACAAGTGCTATAAAATAACTCATTTCACTGACTTAGAAGTTGAAATAGTGAAATGAGGTTATCCTAGAAATTCCAGTTGCCATCATGATAACCAAGCTTGAAGAACTTCAAAGATGATTATTTATTTCATTTTTATTTCAACCTTAATGGTAGTGCAATTAGAGGAATAAACCCCACACTTAATAGTTATTACCCGAAATGGTCCAAAGGCAGGACTAAAAATTTAGTATTCCAACTACAGTTTAAACACCTAAAATAAGCATATCTTTCAACATTATACATTGCAGGAAAATCATTAATGTCTAGCTACTCCTAAGGTACAATAACAGAACAGTAATAAGAGAGAAATATTTAAACCTCATCAACGAATTAAAACAAAATAAAAACGGAACTAGAGAACATTTCAGAGCTCACCAGTGAATTTCCATGCCTCCACGATGGTTCAGCAGATGTTGAGAACTGGGAACATGCACCAGCAAATATCCGATGACTCAGAAACTTCATATTCCTCCCTGAACAAACAAAATTACTACTCAAAACCAAACACCACAGGTCCATTACAATCCCCTTATTCAATTATTCATACTCTAAACAATCATTAGAGGGAAAAAAACAGAGAAAAAGAGAAGAAAGGCACTTTGTCCGAACTAAAAGATTCAGAATTCAATAGAAACGATATCGCCAAATACAATCAAAAATCGAAGGAATTAAGCATAAACAACAAAAAATCAGATTCCTCAATGTTCACTCTACAATCAATCCAAGAAAAATAAAGCACTGGCATTAAAACTAAGTTTCAGAATACACAAATTAACAAATATTCCTTTCTACTATCACTTCCACCAAATACAATTTTTTTTTTTTTTAAATTACCTGTGTGAAGTGAAACCTTCAACATTTTATCCGATAACGGCGATACCAGAATCAAAATCTGCGTAAGAAATGAAGAGCGTCTTCAAACTTAACAGTGATTCTGCACTGATTTCTGTCACTTGCTTATATGGAGATGATGGGGAACGGCATCAAGTGATATTCTGCAGCTGAACCGTTGATTCTGAATGATCTTGTGTTTGATTTGACTGCTGATGTTGGAGCTCTTACCCAGCCAGAGAGTATCGGAATATTTTATTCAATCTTTTTGGTGGCTTCGTCCTCTATCGATATTTATATAGTAATTATTTATTTGTTTCTTTATCTGACGAGCCACGTCAGAGAGAGATGCCATTTGCCCAAAGAACGCATCTTTGGGACGATCAATATTTTCTTTCAAAATTTTGATTTTTAAGTATCTCAAAAAAAAAAAAAAAAATTCATTTTTAAGGAAAATATTTCATAATTATATGGAGTATATAATTAATCTGAGAATTTGTTGGAAACCCAAGACCGATAACTTCTGCTCATGTCTGGGAGTGCCTGCGTTGCTACCAATGGTAGAATCATAGCAAAGAGAATCAAGAAATGCAGAGGCAATCTGTGCATCTTTTTGAAAACTTGAACCAGAAGGTTGCTAGTCTGAGCACACTCAAAGCAACCCTCACTGAAGCAAGGCAAGCCCATGCCCATGTCCTCAAGAAAGGCCTCTCAAATGAATCCCATTTTGCCACTAAGCTGCTCTCCCTTTATGCCAACCACCAATGCTTCGCTGATGCAGACCTCCTTCTGTACTCGCTTCCAAATCCCGATTTCGTTTCATTTTCCACTATTATTAATGCTTCTTCGAAGTTCTTTAATTTCAGTCACACGATTAAGTTATTTGCAAAAATGCTTGCTTTACGCATTTTTCCTGATACCCATATACTCCCGAGCATTATTAAGGCTTGTGCTGGGTTTTCGGCTCTTAAATTGGGTCAACAAGTTCATGGGTTTGGTTTAACCACAGGGCTTTATTTGGATTCTTTTGTTCAATCATCTTTAGTTCATATGTATATGAAATGTAACGAATTGAAATGTGCACATAAGGTGTTTGATAGGATGATTGCTCCGGACTTGATTTCTTTCAGTGCTTTAGCATCTGGTTATGCTAAGAAAGGAGATGCGATTAATGCACATAAGGTGTTTAATGACATGGGAAAATGGGGGATTGAGCCTAATGTGGTTTCATGGAATGGTATGATTGCGGGGTTTAATCAGAGTGGGCGTTTTTCTGAAGCGGCAATAATGTTTCACAAAATGCACCTATATGGTTTTGACTGTGATGGAGTTAGTCTTTCTAGTGTTCTTGCAGCAGTAGGTGACATGGACAATTTGGATTTTGGTGTTCAAGTTCATGGTTATGCAATCAAGCTTGGACTTGAATCAGATAAGTGTGTTGTCAGTTCACTCGTGGATATGTATGGAAAGACTGGACGTAGTTTAGAAATGTTGGATGTGTTTGAAGAAATGGAACTACCGGATTTGGGGGCTTTCAATGCTATGGTTGCTGGCCTTTCCCGAAATGCAATGGTCAAGGAGGCATTGAAAATTTTTAGACGATTTCAGGGCAAAGGAATGGAGTTGAATGTTGTTTCATGGACCTCAATGATTGCTTGTTGCACACAAAATGGTAAAGATATTGAAGCATTAAAACTTTTTAGAGAGATGCAAATGGCTAGGGTGAAACCAAATTCTATAACAATTCCTTGCTTGCTTCCAGCTTGTTCTAATATTGCTGCTCTAACCCATGGAAAAGCAGCACACTGCTTCTCAATCAGAAGTGGACTTAGCAATGATGTTTACGTGGGCAGTGCACTTGTTGATATGTACTCCAACTGTGGAAGGATTCAAGCTGCAAAGCGTTGTTTTGATAGGTTGCCTGTGTGCAATTTGGCTTGTTGGAATGCAATGATTGGTGGTTATGCAATGCATGGAAAGGCACAGGAAGCTATTGACATCTTTGATTTGATGGAGAGGAGTGGGCAAAAACCAGATTCTGTTAGTTTCACGAGTCTTCTTTCTGCATGTAGCCAGGGTGGTCTAGCAGATCTAGGGCACAAGTTCTTTAAGAGAATGAGTGCAGATTATGGTATTGAAGCAAAGATGGAACATTATGCTTGCATGGTGAGCCTACTTGGCCGTACAGGAAAGCTTCAGGAAGCCCATCACATGATAATGAAAATGCCATTTGAGCCTGATGCTTGTGTCTGGGGTGCTTTGCTAAATTCTTGTCGAGTTCATCATGACACGGGTTTGGGAGAACTTGCTGCCAATAAACTATTTGAACTAGAACCAAATAACCCTGGGAACTACATTCTCCTGTCCAATATTTATGCTGCCAGAGGCAAATGGAAAAAGGTGGATATGGTAAGGGATATGATGAACAATGCAGGGTTGAGAAAAACCCCGGGGTGCAGTTGGATTGAGGTCAAAAACAAGGTTCACATGCTTTTATCAGGAGACAAGTCACATCCTGAAATGATGCAGATCTCAGAAAAGATGCATCAGTTGAGCATTGAAATGAAAAAGGCAGGTTATATCCCAGATACTGATTTTGTGTTGCAAGATGTTGAAGAACAGGAAAAGGAGCGAATCTTATGTGGCCACAGTGAGAAGTTAGCTGTAGTTCTTGGGCTATTAAATACAAGCCCTGGCACACCACTAACAATTTTGAAGAACCTAAGGATTTGTGGAGACTGTCATGCTGTTATAAAATTCATATCCAGCTTTGAAGGGAGAGAAATTTTTGTCAGAGACACAAACCGGTTTCATCACATCAAAGAGGGTATTTGTTCATGTGGGGATTTATGGTGACTCATGTCAAGCTTGTGGCCATCTTCTTGCTGGTGAAACCAGAGTTTAATAGTTCATGCCATGCCTGCCAATATCTTATAAATCCATGCTTTTCTATCAATTTATTCTGTATTCCATAGAAAATTCAACCAGCATGGAAACATTTCTGGCTTCGGCAGAGACAGACATATGTTGAAGAAAATGGACCTACTTCGGAGAAAATTCATTGCAGAAAGAGAACCAGAAACCATGTTTACCCGACTGCTCAATGATCCACTTTTCTGTGCGGATTCAGTACATTATAAATTTTGAGTGAGTATTCTCTTCTGATTAAACACTTCTGATGAACTATGCTTATTATATTTTATGCATCATGTTAAGTTAAACTCTATTTGATATAAATCTTTGAGCTTTAAATGCCTGTGGACTTTCTCTCTCTTTGATTCACTTTGCTGGTCTAACCAGATAAGAGTTTGCCTTTATACATATATACTACTACATTTGGTCTTAGTATCCCAGACGGAAGAAATTGTCCTCATATGGAAGATTTCCTGCACTCCTAATCTGGATACGTGAGAGCTTTATAAAGGCCTTGAGTGTCAGTTTACTATGTCATTAACTGGTTCTACTCCACATTGGCCTTGTTAATTGGATTCCATAAGCACTTGGAAGCTTGAGACAGAACACAGACTTTTAACTTGCTACTCTCCATATTTTCTTGTGCTCAGTTGGAAACTATTGGAAGTTGGTGTAAGATAATCAGCCAGTTGTAACCTTCATCCTGAATTTACAGGCTAATATAAAGAGCACTTGCTGGCTGATGCTGATGTTCTGGAAATTGGACAATGAGTGGAAAGAACAGAGAATGTGGCTGCAGAGGAACAGTGGGTGATCTTTTCTTACATCTACATAAATCACGTTTCCCCAAACTTTTTATATAACATGAAAATACAAAATTTTCTTGAGATGCTGCTTCCACTGATGGGGTTCTTTTTGGTTATGTGATCACTTGAAGTCTGGCTTCCGAAAACTATGTAATCCGAAATCACTTTCTCTAACATGACCTTTTCAGTTAGAGTTCTGCATTGCACTTTCTTATGTCACCAGATGAACCAAAATGGGGCTTAACAGCTTTCATTTTCCTTGCAGATTGAGCATCTATAGCCACATTGTATTCTGTCAGGAGGAAATTTCAGCTGCAGGGCTCGGAAGGTGACATTGCAAGACATAAAAGTGGGCAGAAATTAAAGACCTTCAGAAATACATGCTATGAAAGATGTCAGGTGACTACTACAAGTGAGGCACTTTTGAGCTCAAACCTTCATGGAAGGAAACAGAAGTCCAAGTGCTCAGTTGCGAAAACCACAAGGCAAAGAACTGTCACTGTCCAAAATTGTTCAAATGCCAAATGTGAAGCCTAATTCTGGTAGCAGTTAATTTCTAAAGCTAAATGTTATATAGAAGTTTTCAAATATTTTACACCTTTGGAATGCATCAAACCCTGGAAAGATAGTTTTCTAGCTGTTTGACTAGGCCTTACCAAGTTATTGGTTGTCAATCTTTTTCCTTTAACCGTAAATAGTTATGATGCAGCTGTTCTTACAATCCTTGTAAATAGTATATCTAATCAAATAAATTTTTGATATAAACTAAAATTAAACACCTCTTTAGTTTAAGAATTTGTATTCCTGACTGAACCCATGACCATAAGTGAGGTTGCTTTACCACTTGAGTGAGTAAGTATTGCTTGTGGCACTACACAAAACAATAGGAAATTGGTCTCAACTCAGAACCAACAACTGGCCAGGCTGCAAATCCATACATCATATGGACATGCCTGCATCTAGAGTCCCACATTTCACACTTGGTAAGACAAAAGGTAGAGAGTTTCCAGTGTCTGAGAAAAAGACCATATTATTGATAATCCTCATGGGTAACTTAGATAGTTGGCAACAAGATGAAAACAAGGAGAATTTAAAAAAGCTAAAAGCGGGATGCTGTTTGCCAAGTATACACTTTAATGACTATCCTATTCTAAAGTCCTCTAGGAAGAGAGTAACAAAGATAGCTTCAAAAATTCAGGGTCCAAGGTACTTCATTAGTAGCTGACAATGATGGGAGAGTTCCATCAGTATCGCAAATGTCTGTCGAGTGTTCTGGCAGAGATTCTCCATCGGCATTTGTAAAATCCCTTGCATTTATTTCCAGAGTTGCATCGTCACCATTTGAGAAATCCCTCGAATCTAACACAGGAGAAGTTGTGTCATTACATGGGAAATCTGGGGCTTGTATCGTTAAGGATGCTCCAGGGAAATCTTGGGATGTAAATGAAGCAGATGCTAAATCATTGTTGAGAGAATCCTTCCACTGCTGAGTCACTGTTTTGATTTGTGTGTAAAAGTGATGTTCAGCTTTCCCTGTAATACCATCAAAAGTTAAAACTCTACTAGAGCAAGTATCAGGTAAATCTATGTTCTAAATGTACATGCGTTTTACCATAGAAATTCAGATCCCCAGAAAATGAGGCAAAAGGCAATGGGGCAGGAACAGCAACATTTATGCCAATCTGTGGTACAACCATAAGAAATAAGATCAAAATACAGATATTCTCAAGACTTGTGTTATGAAGTATCCCAAGTTAAATTGTTTGCAAACAAATTTCAAAGGCACGTACTGAGAAAGGGCCTTTTACCTGCCTAGACTCTGTATCAGCCTGAAATTTTCTTGCTGCGGCACCAGATGCAGTAAAAATAGATGCACCAGCAGCACATCTGCACCAGAAGAAAACTTGGAATAATATTGAAAGAAACAGTTTGAAATAACAGATAACAGAAAAACATGAAATTACAACCTAAGCAAAGTGTGAAGGATGCATACTTATTTCGGTTAATAATGTTAACAGCCTCGTCTAAGCTACCAGCCTGAGGGAAAGAAAGAATTTAAAAGAAAAAAGTCGAGGTGGATCAAATGCTACCTAAACTTGCGAATCTAGAAAGTTCTGCAGCAATATAAGAGAGGACAAAAATAGACAAACCTGCATACAGAGAAGAACTGGGCCGAATATTTCTTCCTGCATTTACCAAAGGTTAATTATCTCCCTCATGTTTCTCAAAAGAAAGATGTTAAAATTAATAGAATAGTATAAAACCTTGTAAATCTCCATATCCTCCCTGACATCAGATAAGATCGTGGGACCAAGAAAATTGCCCAGTTCGAACTTGGAAACCTATTCGCCATAACCAGAAGAATGAAAAGTGGAATAAAATAGATCAAGTATCTTTTTCCTCCAAGAAGGAAAAATAGAACAAAATAAAGCCCTCGTGAATGCATGTAATAATTATCAAGAAACATCAAAAGTATTTGTACCATTCTCATGCATGAGCATCTAAAGAATCTTTTGTACATACATTAAAAAAAGGGAAACTCTTATATATGACATCAAATTAAAAAGCTAGATAAGGGCCTACCTAATTATAGAGGTGATGCCAGCAGATCTGATATACCTTTGTGCAGTGGAAAAAGTATTGGCAGAATACGTAGGTTGGCTTCTCATATTGAGGTTTCATTCAGGAAGCTCTAAAAACTATGTATCGACTTTTTGAACTACTATTTAGATACTCTGTTTGTTCTCTCATGTCGATATATAAGTTTAACAACAGAAATGCACATTCAGCTTTGACATCTCTTGCTCTATGCTATCTCAAAATAGTTTTCAAATAACAAACCTTTGAAGACGAATAGCAACAAAGGGAATTGCATAACCATTCCCATATCAGTTAGTTACCCCATTAGTTCTTGTTGAATACAAAACTGCAATTACTAGAAAACTGTAGAATAAATCAAGGTTTTTTTTTTCCCAATCAATTAATAGTCTGGAATTTTGGGCATTTGTTCCTTTATATTTTTTTTTCATGCTTTTTCACAAGTTTCTAGTTTTTTTTTATATTATTATTATTAGGACAATACCATAAAGAATAAGAGAACACAAGTTACGGAAAAATACCACAATCTGTCTGCCATCAAGAAGTAGTCTCGCACCACCAGCATCAACACTTGTTTGGATCAATCTCGATATCCACTCCTTAACCTGGAGAAGAAAGTGATGGAAAAATAATATAAAATTGTAAAGAAATTTGAATAACAGCTGTTGCGGAAAAGCAAGAGAAATAGTTCTACAGAGAGAGAATCACATGCAAAGGACTGAATTAAGAAATCAATCCAAGTCAATGTCACCACTATACAATAGTGGAACAGAATAAATCACCAAAATCTGACAAATTATGAATGCACCTGCTTGCTTATTACTGGACCAACATCTGCACTTGGTTCAGTTCCTGCATTTACTTCTAGAGCCTTGGCACACTCCACAAGTCTATTTTCCCTGAAAAGCCATTTCGTCTAATAGATCAATTGATTCATCTATGACCATCACAAAACAGTTAAGTTAGTCTATTGATGCATTCAACTAATGACTGCCAAATGACTTGAATTGTTTCATTTAACAATTGAAATTTTAGCAAGGACACTAGGCTATTGAAAGAGGAGACACTGCTACTGCAATGAGATTTTCATATGTGATGTTGTCCTACCCCTGTAACTTTATTTATTTATCTTGGGTGGTTAGGGAACCTATCTAGCAGGGAAGGGGAGGGAATATAGAAAATGCTGGAGCTAAGATATTGAGCCCCCAAGCTATGGTCTGGGAACAAGGCCAACTCAATTCTCCTATTTGCCAGTGATATGGTCCTCAGTCATATGTCTGGTTGAGGTTTTAAAACATGATCATCCATCATAAAAGTAATGAAATATTTAAACAAGAATATTTGGATGATTGTGACCTATAAGGTTGAAATGAGTATCTGGACATGCATCTACCATGCTTATGCAATAAAATGTTTCACTAGGATGATATAAGTATGAAATCCATTAAAATTCTTTTCCACCTCAGCTCCTACACCAAATAATTGTATTATCAAAAACATCTCCTCCAGTATAAAAATCTTCTAAAATGAAAGATGTTATGATTGAAACTTTCTACCTCAAAGAAAAAAGATCTATTTTGTTACAAACCAAAAAGTAGGAGATCCTTTTCAGAGATGAAGCACAAGGTGAAAAATTTTCTCACCCGTCTAGGACATAAAATCATGAATATCTAACAAGACTAAAAGAAAGCGAGAGGAAATGACATATAATGTGCACATACCATATTTCAGAACCTCCAACAAAGATAACTGTGCTAATTGCTGTACATCTTTGTCCGGCAGCGCCAAAGCCCGCGGCAACTAAAGCACTCACAGTAGAATCCACATTTGCATCTGGCATGACAACTGTGAAATTCTTGGCTCCAGTATTGGCCTGCAAACAGTTGTTAACTAACCATAGAATAATGACTTCATCAATTTGCTGGAAACTAGTACAATCATGTAACCAAATGATGGAACTTACTTGAATGCGTTTACCACTGGCAGATGCTCTTTCATGAATGTATCTCCCAGCCTTGAAATGAAAATATAAGGTATCAAGACAAGAATACAAAAATTCAACAAAGGCATCAGCAAACTGGGAAAATCCAGCAATGACTCTATTGCAGAATATATTTTCAGTCATTAGGAACAATAAAGCATCTAAACAGCTATGCAGAAGAAACACAAGAAAGAATTGACGTACAATGTCACGTAGTTACCAGAAAAAAACATGATGTGTCATGGTGGTTGGTGGTTAGAAGAAATGTAATGTCAAGAAACTTACTGCCTGTGAACCAACAAAAGACACAGCTCTTATATTATCATCATCACAGATGAAATTAACAATATCCTGTAAGATGCACAAAAGAGTGAAATATCAGTGAGAATATATCTTGCCACATGCAAGAGGCTAAATTATTTGAAATTTAATTCAAGCAAATGACAACTGCATATAAAGGGGACTTCCCAGAAGGCGTCTAATTTTCTATAGCCAAAAGAAGGAAAATCTAATGGCAAAAGAGTGAACCAAGAGAACTGGACATAACTTTTTCAATGAAAATCCCATATATGACAGAACTTAAACTTTTCTAGACATGTATGAATAAGGATATCCTGAAGAAGAACCACAAATCAGAAATGTCAAAGCTTACATTTGTGCCATGGATAAAATTCAGAACACCATTTGGCAAACCGGCCTCCATTGCTAGTTCGCCAAGTATCAGACATGCCCCTGAAAGACCAAATAAGAAAAACTAAAGTTCAATAGTGAGAACTACAAATTCTCCATCAAACTCAAAGAAATGAATTGCAGTAAGACACAGAGCAAACATTGAAATATGGAATAGAAGACAAAATGTTACTTCGAAAGCAGTTCTAGAAACATGATTATTTGAAGGAGATGAATAATAACTTCAGAACCTGTAAAGCCCAGTGATTAAATGAACAAAAATGATGCACTGAGTTGTTCAGTTCGAACCTCAAGTTTTATTCCACTTCAAAATATCAAATATGAGATATGAGATCACCTGGAGTTTTCTCTGATGGTTTCAAGATGAAGGTGTTGCCACATGCAACTGCAATTGGAAACATCTGTGGGAAGTTTGTATGAAACAAAAAGAAGTTAGCAACCAGAGCTACGAAACACAATGGATTGGCTCCATACACAGATCAGGAAGGAAGCTGACAAACTGCTAGAAATTCGATAATATTATTCATTCAACCTAGACTAAAGAATATTTATTAACAAGATTGATCATCTTAACAATTTGAAACAATACTAAGTTCATAGGTCCTGAAGTCAAACATGTCATGAAGTCTTACCCATAGCGGAATCATTGCCGGAAAATTGTGAGGACAAATTCCAGCACAAACACCAAGAGGTTCCCGAATACTATAGGAATCAATCCCATATGATATATTTGATGCAAACTCTCCAATCTGTAGAGTTGCCATTCCACAAGCATGCTCCACAACCTCTGTAAAGAACAAGTCAGTGGCCAACATGTAGCCCTCTAATAAAAGGCATTATCTTAGACCCATTTGTGACACACAAGATAAGAATGCTAAAATAAGGGAAAGATCGTCAGATGAAATCTATTTTCAGTTTCTGGTGTTGGTGACAACTATTGCACTCATTTCTTTGAGAAATTTGGTTGTCTATCTTAATAAGTTGATTTCGTTTCACATGGTTATTCCATGTCAAATGAGACCACAAACATGAAATGGCAAGAAAATTGTGTACACCAATGGTCGTCGGTAACCGAGTCAAAACACCATCCTCTTCTGAAATTCTAGTACCATATATACCCATATTCAACAATCTAATGGATGAATTTCATAATTTTACTAAATCTGAGCTTTTACAGAAGTTTTATTCTTTATAAACAAAATAAATACAGGTTGCAACTCCAGAATGGAGAGAACCGTGTCAGTCAAGAATGACATGGAAAATAGTGTCTGGAAAAATATGCTCACCTAGGCCACGAAATACATCACCATATGCATCCTTTAATGTCTTCCCTTGTTCAGCCGTGATACTCATTGCAAGTTTCTCCTAAAACAGACAGTTTCTCCTTTTAACAAACACCCGCAGATTAGATAGGTGATGATAGCATGGATAAGACTCTCACTTACGACATCCCTTCGAATCAGTTCCTGAAGCTTGAACATAATGCGTTGGCGGGTTGTAACTGGTGTGTTCCGCCATACAGGAAAGGCCCTTTTAGCTGCAAATACTGCAGCCTTGAATTCCTCGCCAGTTGTTAAAGGGACTTGTGAGACCACTTGCTGTGTTGCCTATTTTCACTCACAAATGAGTTATAAGGCTATAATGAAAAGATACTCCCAGATTAATAGTTGGTAAAGACCTAATTTACAACAGAAGGCAAGGGGGAACCTCCAAAAAACCATTTCTTTTGGACATTAAAATCCAAATTTCTCCTAGTAATAGAACTCCCTTGCATTATTATGTTTAGCAATTGCTGAAAAGATGCTATGCAGATCTTCACTTACAGGATTTATCACATCAATTGATATTGATGACTGAGAGTCAACAAATCTTCCTCCAATGAGATTAGGGACCCTCTGCACAACATATCATAAAAAATGCGATCCATCAGATCTTGGATTCAAATTCCAAACAAGGTCAAAGTAAAAAAAAAAAAATTGCAATTTTCTCCAACCTTGGAACTAGAGGAGAAAAAAAAAAGACAGAACAATTGACAGAAGTACAGATAATTTATTACACATGCATGGCTACATATCAAAGATATAAAACATGTGGATTTTCTTTAAAATCATCGAGCTGATAACCCACAATACCTTTAATATGCTTAGAGTTGACCACTGAAGCTTGACTAAGGGCTAGATTGCTAAAATTACTTACCTAGGATATGGAAGAACATTCAGTAAAGCTCAAGAGTTCAATGCAAGATGTTCATATGATATCTTTCCGAAGAAGCATAATGCATGTTTTCCAAAGTGTTGACAAAAATGAGATTCCACAAGGCAGAGAAACTTTGCAGATAAAATCAATATATTAGTACCAGTTATCCAGCACAACTAAAAGGGATATTTAAAAAGAAAATCCATAATGAAAGAGAACATTTTGTCAAAAAATTTGAGATCGAGTCCGGATGATTTATATTGCATTGAACAAGGGAAAATTACAAAGCTTTTGTTCCCCTATACTCCATAACATACCTTATGCAGTCATTTTGGAATTTTAGAAGCAATTATGAAACCATTCAATTTTACCAGGGTCATAAAAGCAACAACAAAGGTAGTTCAAGAATAGGGAGGAGAAGGATAAGGGGGGAAATAATTCACCTAGAAGAAGTATTTTCTTTTGTTAGTTTAAGTGTTTAATAGTTCACCCTAGTTAACATATGACATGAAATTCGCCAACCATGATTGGTTGTGTTCAACATAACCCAATTTCAACAAAAATCCTTTTTAACTCTGCAGGACTTTCATAGAGTTAAACCAAGTAAAATATAACTCTTTTGAACCATAACATAACCATCTGCTTACAAGAAGTTATATTCATAAACCTCTTAAGTCTAAACAACTCAAGAAAAAGCAAGGACAAACATCATGCTGCCAAGAAAAACTTACTGGAGGGTATCGTTTCCTCCATGATGGCTCAGTAGTCTCTGAAGGATGAGAATTACCTTCTGCAGATGCAATAGGCCTCAAAGTTTTTAATCTCCTCACTGAAAATGAAGATTAAGGTAATCCATTATAGGGAACAAGAAGGTCTAGGTGATTATCTAATTTCCAAATGATTGGTATATTTATGAATGACATTTATAAAGATGTAAAAGTAACTACAAAGAGTTCAACATTCATTTTCCCTCTCTTTGATAATTAGCATTTCTTATGTACATTCCCTTATGTAACCAAATGAAGCACATGGAAATTCAAAAGAAAAGCAACACAGTCTCATTCCAACAAACATTCAAATAGTACATACTAATGAGAACACATCATTGTGGTGGATTAGGCGACAAATTGGAGATTCAGATGATTTGTGTGTTCCATTAGTAGCCCAGCAGGCAGTGATATGAGCATATTGCTTATCTGACATACTTGATCATTAACCATGCTTTAGGTTAAAAGATCATTCATTTCCAAATTGAAAGAGGCATCTGAATGATGCTTATTTGCAGAAAAAAAGACCCTCCACCCCCAGGGGGACCTAATGAGAGTATTTATTTATTTATTATGTTTTCTAGTTTCTGGCGGAAAGAATCAGACTGATCAATCTAAATATCTACAAAGAATTGAAGACATTTAAGAAATGAAATGAATAGAAATACCTGATCCATAAATCAGGAATACTAAATATTGAGATCAGATAACTTAACTACAAAAAAAGAGGAAAAAAAAAGATTTTGGGCAGGACAATAAGATGTCAACACTCACAATGAAAAAGACGGCCAACTTAACAAATAAAATAAGGCTAAAGTGTCGAAGTCTGAAAAAGTGACGATGGAACGTGATCCACCTGTCGTGTTTCCTTGTCGAAGCTTCGCTTTGACATTGTAAACATGCTTTGGCGTCGACAAAAGCTCTGGATTGCTCTGTCTTAGTCTCTTTAGGATTTGACGTGGTTTCAAACCAGCTTCTGTCATCTCTTTAATTAGTATTACTTCTTTCTCTGTGAAGCGACGAGCAGAGGGATGCTCTGAAAGGTCCTTTAGGGGTTCATGGTTGTGGGAACCATTTTTGACACTGAGAACCCATAATCCATCTTCTTTTTTTCCAATAAGTTCAAAAGGGCAATTTGTCAGGCGGGAACCAGTTTTTCTTTTTCGACCAATTTCACCAGAAGATTCATCAACAGTTTTCCGCCTATTTCGGTACACACCTCCTCTATCACAACCTAGAACTACCACTTTATCCTTCTTAGACTGTTTGATTGTAACAACATACCCCTGGGATATTGCAAACTCCCCAACATGTTGAATAAGTTCTTCACGGTCAATGAAGCTCCCTGGTGGAGGGGGGAGCATCTGTGGGGTTTCAGTTAACTCCGAGAAACTGGTCATGACCAATCATGGAAAAGAAGACCTATCGTAAAGAAAGAATCAACACAAGTTATCAAAAGAACTCCATGCATCCAATGATAATGATAGTCTGTCAAGCATACATAAGATAGCTTCGATTCACTTTTAAGATTCTACCAAGATCTACGGATATATTTCTCTATTCATTTGGAAAGAGAAAAAAAAGAACATCTTTATCTTTATATAATTCCTACATTGAAACACTAATTTTATGACCTAATGGAAGAGAAGCAGGTGATTATTCACTTTTTTGGCTTTTCATGGTTGCAGCTCACATTCCTCCTCTTGCGGCCTTGTTTCATACTCCTACAACGAAGGCCCCAATTTTTTTCACAAGAAGATAATCCATTACTCCTTTGTGGCATAAATCATTGCTTTGAACTTGTACAAAGAGCAAGGACATAATGAAAATTTCCCAACTCAATTAACCCCAAAGGTTTCACTCATGCTGAGTTCCCCCAAGAAGAGATTTTACTTCACGTGATTAACTGTCTCACACAGAAAAAAAAAATTCAAAACAGCAACTTTCAACTATAGCAAAGTTCAAATACACTTCAGCTTCAACAGCCCACATACCCTATTGGTTTTGACGAGTTAACTAACAGGAAAAAAAAAAAAAGAGTTCACAATTTTAATCATAACAACAATCGTCTTCTCTCATCGCCATGTTTATAATAATACAACTACAGAAATCAATTAGAAGAGATAGCTCGGAAAATCTCGAGGTGAATTAAAAAAAGCTCATAAAGGTTACCGGCGAAGGTGTTTACCGATGAAGGTGATCGGTCGAGGAGGTGGTGAAGGAAGTTATGCCCGTTCGGGTCTTCAATTGCAATTAAAATTTTCAAAATAAAAGAAAAAAACAAATATTTATTCAAATATTTGCCTTTTGATTTTCAGATAGCTTCGTTAAATAATTTTTCATTTTGGTTTTGTTTTCTGAAGGGCATGTTGTGTCCGATTTATACTTGGGTGAAGTATGGTTTGCTGGCCCCCACTTTTTTATGTCTTTCTTTGAAGGATAATAGTTTTTCAATGTGTGATAATTTAAAATTAAATATCTTATTTATTGAACAGGTTAAATTAATATATTTAATTTTAGATAAAAAGAGTATGACAAAAGAAAAGATTAATCCTGTAAAATTTGCAAAGTAGAATCTAGAAATGTTAAAAAGATTTACTTCTATAAAACTCGACTTGGTTGATCTTTAAGCAATTGATAATTATAGAAGAAGAGGTGACGCCACTACCCAATGAGAGAAATTGGAAAGCAGTGTAGAGACTGGTCCATTGTGCGATGTATGTGGGCTACTGGAAGATTCATTCCCATGCTTCAAGAGATTGTCATATGGTAATCCATGGAGGAAACTACTTGACCCTTCTTGGCCTCGTGAATGTTTCGATGCTCATCATGTAGCTTCCTGCGTTGATCTCAACCTTGGTTAGGAATTGGGAAAATCGTCTGTTGGTTGCCCGTGGAGTTCCAGTCTTGTAATACGCTATCTTTTATGCTGTGAAAGCAGTGTAGTCCCAAGAATCAATAGTGCTACATTGATGTATTGGATCAACTTTCCTAATACCTTTATCTCATTAGAATTTCTCGGCCATATCCTGTAGGAAGATAATTTACAAACACAGACAGGCATATGCATAGCTGCATTCAGAAGGATGCATCAATGTGGATATTTCTTTCTGCTCTAAAATCTTGCACAATAGTAAACACCACCCTTCACACCCTACAACTGCCAGTTAGAGTAAAAGATTGGTTTATCTTCCATCTTTACACCATATAATCGAATTTCTCGGTAATCAAACTGCTAATGTAACAGCAAAAGGAAAAACGTGGAGAATAATACAAAATGATTTACAGTAAAGATTAGAAAGTTTCCTGTATGGAATTCGTGTAACTAGGAATAAGCAAAAAAGAAGTGAAGAGGTAGTAAGACAGCATTATATTTGTGCCACTACAATGCAAACCTTTTTAAAAGGAAAAAGGGGCTGAGGCAAGAAGGCCACAGCAGAACATGCACAATTTCTTGTATTCATCTGTCAATGAGATCATCTAACAATGTAAAGATCAAGATATCAAACAATTTCCCTCATTTGGCAGCCACAGTATTGATCCCACAAAGGATGGCACAAAAGTAAAGACAAGTACAGGATGGAGTAAAAGTATGTAGTAGATCAATTACAAGTTCATAATGCAAAGACACTGTTGAATTTCAAAAATCATAGGTGAATTTACATTTGCGATAATAGAGAAGTTTGAAGCATCTCATTTCTTATGATTTGTGGGTTCTGTTTTCACCTGGATCTCTCTGTATACTCAATTGTATGGTAAGCTGCAGTTAGAACTTAGAACTATAAAGAAGGCAACCATTTGATGTGTTCTTCAAACACACTTACTCCAGTGACAAATCCAGGTCAAGTGAGCTACATAAACAAGGGTCAAAAGCTATATCCTCGGCATTAGCTTGCAAAGGAGTCATAAATTTCTCAATCTCTTCACATTGCTCAAATTCATCATCATCATCATCCGGCAGAAATAGTTTCAGCTTTTGCTGATATAATCTCAACTGATCTTCCAAGACAGCCCTTTCAGATTCATGCTTCAGTACAAGCCACTGCAATGAATGGATAACCTCTTGATCATGAAGTTGCTTCTCCTCAGCCAATCTTCGATGTTGATTGGATTCCATTTCAATCAAGCTCTTCTCATTCTGAAGGCGCAAAATCATTGCCATTGTCTCTTCAGCTGCAGTAGCTGAAGCCATTCTTTCCTTCTCAAGTTCCAAACAAGCAGCATTTGCCCGGAATCTTTCCTTGTGGACCAATTTCCTCAGTTCCTGGACATCAAATTCGAGATCTTCGTCATAATGCTCCTGATCCCCATCTTCATCACAATTTTCACTAGTACAGTGCTTTGTTTTCTTGTTATCAGCATTAGCATCAGAATCTACAAAATCGAGTTTCTCCAATCTAACAGCTGCGGATGGCCTGAGATTCTGCACACATCTCAACAACCAATATCTGCGAATCTTTGAACCAGGGTCCTTATCAAAATCATCTTTCGCACAAGATCCATCATCCAAAAAACTCGATTTTCCCCCAAAATCCCACAAGAATCTAGCCAAACCCTTGCAATACCAACAGAAGTTCAAGACCTTCAAACCAAAGCCAAACAACAGAAACAGACCAAATAGCTCCAAAACCTGCTTAAAACTCCCGAAGATCGAAAACCCACTTCCAAAATCACAATTATTCCCCAATACCTTCAAGAACGCATCAAGACAAGTAAGAGCTTCCATTAAAAAAAACCCCAGAAAGTAGTCCAAAAACTTTTTATAGAACTCAAAAACAGAGCAAAATATCAACAATAAGCACAATCGACTGAGAATCTGCATACGGGTCCTGCCAGTTCTGAAGTTATAAAAACTGATAAACTTCACTCGATTTTAAAAACAATCCCGGGATATTAAAATGCACCAGAAGAAACAGCAAAAACTCGGCTTTCTACATACATCAGCCCATCAATAATCTAAAAGACACTGCGTCTCACCATGCAAAGAGCAAACTGATTGGTAGAGAGAGAGAGAGAGAGAGAGAGAGACAAATCCTGAGAGTGGTGTGCTTCCCGGAAAACGACGAGAAACGCAAATTCCAAGGCAACGGGCAGTTTATCAGATAGTAGAGATGAAGTCGGTAATTGCCTATATCATAAGCATGCCGTTAGCTAAGGGCCCTGTAAGATTATGGGCATTTTAGTAATTTGGATTTCCATAGAGTGAGATTTTGGATAATTAATTAATTTATTATTCCTAATCTTGATTGATCAATTATCATAGTGTAAATGAGGTATAATTCACAGATTTCGGCAATGAATTTATATTTTCTAATTTTGTTGGTAAAATGAAAATTTTCTAATTCCTAATTTTGTCAACATAATTTCAAGAGTTCATTAATGAATTAAATTAAATTAATTTTAAATACATTTTAAAATCTTAATTATTTGCAAGTATTTTTTTAATAAGAAATTCAACAATTTTATAGAAAGATGACTAGTTTTTAAATAAAGTGTTTCTAAAGTACTTGAAAATCTCATTTGACATTTTTCTTAATTTTTTACTTTAATTATTTATATATAATCAATAGATATAAATTCGAAAACAAATAAAATCTTCAAATATATAATTATCAATATACAATGGAGATAGTACTTAGCACACAACCAAACGGATATATATTAATTAACTCATTTAAAGTAAAAAATTCAGCTCTCAAACTAATATAACTCTATTTCTACTCTAACAAAAAAAAAAAAAAAGAAAATCATTTTTTTCATAAATATTTCATTTCATTTATGACCTAATTAAATATTATGAATGTCCATCATTAGATATTATATATCTAGTCCCATATTTGATCAAGGGTATTTGAAGAGACAAGTTTGTGCATCATGATACATATAAAAGAAATATAAAATTTAAAAAATTGAAGAGGATTGATTATTATATTTTGAAAATTAAAAAGTATTAAATTATTATATTCATGATACATGTATTTATAATGTGAACACGAAATCTTCATAGTTAGTTATAATTTCTATACTCTTATGATCTTTCTTTATTTTACAACAATTAAATCCTATTATATGATGGTACCCACTCTGTCCCTAATTATAAGGTCATTTGACCTCATTTTTTTTATTCCTTATTTTAATAAAAATTTTACCCTTTTTTTTTCCCAATATTACCTCATCTTCCTTGCATTTTTATTTTTATTTTCATTTTTAATATTCTTCTCCGAATAAGAATATTAAAAATTACCTTGATATTAACAAAATAACTACAAACTATTTATAATTAAGAAGTAAGAAAGTAATTATTAATCTAATTAACAAAACGGATATATATATAGAGAGGGAGACAAATGCTATAGAGTGATACTGAATATACTTTCTAAAATGTTCCTATTAAGTTTCTAATGATCAAATAATAAAAATAAATAAATCCTCTAATAAAAATTTTTTTTTCAAACATTTTTATAAATTAAACTTAGGAATATTTGATTTTATTTTTTCAAAAATAAAAGATAATTAATTATTAAAGATTTAATTGAAATAGCTTATTCGAAACCTTATGTAATACTTTTGATAATATAAATATATATATATATATATATATATATATATATATATGTTGTTTGATTGTTACAGTGCACGGTTATCTTTCTGACCCCAAACCACAGTGCCAAGGAAGAAGACTTTTGAGGTTACTTGGAGTAGCTCATTGGCAGTCGATCTCGTCACGGTCTTATCATAAGTTGGAGTAAAAAGCCAAACTGACTGAAAAAATACTCTCTCTACGAGTGGTTGCAGTTTCTTTTTCTCGAGACAAAATAAATAGTTCGGCAAATTAAGCAAGAAATTCAGTGCCTTATAAAGCACGAGAAGGGGAGATTCTTTTTAGGTTAGATCCCATCTCATTTTCATATAAATATATATATTACATATATATCAACTCTCATTCTATCTAACCCATCAAATCAAATTAGAAATCATCCTTCAAGCCTATCCCAAAATATATAAGCGTTGATTTTTTTTTTTGTTTTGCACTGAAAGATAGAATATTTTTGTAATTATCAATATATACAATTGTTTATCTTCTAAATAAAAAATTGTAAAATATATATATATATATATTTTTTTTTAAAGCAGGGTTCAGATCAATTTATACGTATTTCGATATTTCATTTATTCGGAAGGTGTTAGTAGAATTCAAATATAAGATTTATGATCTTTATAATAATCATTTTATTCATTAGGATGTCCTTGAAGAAAGTATATGGACATTTTCAAATGTAATATAGTACTAAAGTTTTCTTTTATTTTGAGGTATATAGCTAGTTGACTATGTACTATATTTTATAATTGAACTCGGAGTGCACAAAAAACCTTTTTTTGGGACCTTTCATAAATTTGCAGATGAAGGTAATCTTAGTTAAATAAGTCTATTGAAAAGGATGAATTGGGAAAGAATAAATTTTTATTTTTTATTTTTTACACAATAAAACTAACCGATGAACAAAAAGGACACAAATGTAATAACACCCATTAAATATATGATAAATTTGTAATCAGCAATCACTAAATAATAAATGAATAAATATCAATATTTATAAATTTTGTAACTCCCATCAGCATGATGACATGAAAATATTTTTTATATATACACGAAAATATTATAGAGTGCACCATTAAGTTTCTAAAGATCAAAATTAACAATTAATTATATTTTATATTTGAAAAAAATAATAAATTTGATCTAGTATCTTTAAAGTTTACTTTATCCTTTTAGAATATAATATATAAAATATATTTACAAAAATTAGATTTTTTATTGAAGATTTTTTTAAAAAATATTGATCGTTAGAGACTTATTACTGTGAATTATATATATATATATTTATATTACCAACGACAGCAAGTCAGTTTGGTCTTTCATCACCTAAACGTGGCCCCCAAGGTGACAATCATAAAAAAATGGCCAAAAAAAAAAAGAAGGTCAAGTACTACTATTTAATTTTTACAAGTTTCATTATATGATTAATTTAATTTTTTATATTCCCTCCATCGGATTAAATATTTCAATTTAATATATACATATTTTAATAAAAAAGTTTGATTTAATTTATTAACATATTAAATTTTTTAGAAAATTTTTGCTAATTTAGGAAATAAGACATTTAATTTCGAACAATTCAAGATGAAATATGGGACATTGATTGTATTTAATAATTAATATATCCTAATTAAAATATCATCACAGGAACGTGGTGGCCAAGAATGCAAGAACATTATAATTTACGTGGTCATGTTGGCACTGTAGAAAGAGTTTCTCAGTGAGCTCCTTTTTTTCATAATCGGAGACATGGAAATTAAGAAAGGAAAAAAATCCAATCCAAAGAAGAAACCTTATTCGGAATCATCGAATCAGGCAATCTCCGGGCAGCAGCTTCTGTGGAAGCTATTGCTTTCGAGAACACTGAGTGGAATTGGATATCAACCATGCGGTGTTACCAAGTCATGGAGATCAGTTTCAAATCAATGCATTAATAATCTTAGCAATTACACTCCGCAGCTCCAACTAATTTCTCTGACTCCTTCCTGTCCGTTTGGGAAGTATCTGGTCGATCCATGGGTATTTGGATCCGATTCTGGTTCTGCTGGTAAACTCATATTCACTTATTTGGAGTTAACCGGCGTTTCTCGTCCGGCTTTTTTGATCTGGAGATCATCCCAACAGGTTGCCCGTATAGATTGCAGGATGATCATCGATCCATATGATTCGGAGAAAGAATCTATTATTTTCACTAATGCCATTGGATTCAAAGGTAAATTCTACGCGCTGAGCTTGCAGGGAGCTCTTGTTGTAATAGAAGAACAAGTTGATTCCCGTTTCGCAATAACGGCGTACAGTAAGAACAGGGCAATTCCTTCGGTTCCATGTAGACGGTTTTCGGAATATCTGTTGGAATCAAACTTGGAAATCTGGCTGGTGTTCTTAATTTGCAGAAAATTGATTTCAGTGATCGATTACGTGGAAGTATTTAAGCTGGATCTCGTTAGGCTATCGTGGGTAAAGACTAAGAGCCTGGGAGATTCTGCGCTGTTTCTGGACTGGAGTGGTATTGGTATTTCCGTCAGTGCAATGAAAGTTACTCGTAATAAAAGTAGAAAACAAGCCAGCTACATAAGAAACCATGTTTATTTTACTCATCCGGGAATTAATTGTTGGAAATCATTTGACATGGAAAGCGGTAGTATTGTGGAATATTTTCCCTAATTTAATTATGTCGTTTTATGAAATATTTCTGGACAAAATAGTCAAGAAAAGGTGAAAAAGAAAGCAAACAAGAAGTTAATCAAACTTGCAACCCGAGCTCAAACTGGTTATTTGCTCAATTGCCTCTGCTTCCCCCATTGGCCTTACAGCCGGGAGCAGACATATTGGAGATATAGTGTTCGGCTTCAATTATTTTCCCTTTTTTTTTTTTTTTTGTCAAAGGTTAAATAATTTTCTTTCACATACATTTTTAAATATTATATATATATATATATATATATATATCTAGACATTCAAGTTTTTTCGGTACCATGTGTTTGGATGTATAAAGATGAATAAAAATTTCCATACTTGCATGGGATATGGGTGCATGATGCCCATCCTTTATTATTTGATATTTTGTCAGATTGGCGATGGTGATGAAGCCGAAGACCGTTGGCGTGCCGAGTAGGTGGCTTTTGGTGGCCGTCGTACCCGGCAATAGTGGAGTGGCAGAGTCATTATGTATCTTAGTAGTTGTACGCTCTGCGGGAAACAACTTATCTATCCCAGTTAATGCCACCTCTGACATCATAATCTGACATTGGGGTTTTTATTATGTGTAATGTTGATGTTTTATTTTTATTATGTCTAATCAAATATCAATTCCGTCTATATTATTGTATTTGATGTTGAATGATTTCTTTTGATGCAAAAATTCTTTCTAATTCTATTGTTTTTATTAAAATTTCATTTATTATTCGCTTTCAGTTAATAAGGCTTAATTTTATTTAATATTTAATTAGATTTTTAAATATCAAATTCTCTCTTAGACAGTGAAGGAATTGAGATGGAATTTCTGTCACAATTTTTGTTTTTTTTGTATGTGTTAATTAAATTGTCTTGAAAATTACTGACGATTTAGTGGGGGAAGATCTATCACAAACATTTCTTATGAATTTGTGAGGGAGAATTCTTCACAAATATTTCTGACGGATCTATAAGGGAATTTCAACGGAAAGTTATTTGAATGGCTAGCTTATTAATTGCAGATTTCGTGATGGAAATTTTCTTGCAAATATTTTTGTGAGGGAAATTTTCCTTGGAGAATCGATTTTGTGGCGGAAAAGCAACGAAAAATGGAACTTTACTTAGGGATTTTCCCTCCAAAAATAGGATGATTTTTAGTAGTACAACTTGTTGAAGTAGATTTTGATAAATTTTCGTTTGCTTTAAAAGCTTAAGGCGATAGAGTGAGAGGGTTTAATTTAACCAGATCAATAAATTTCAACATGGATGCATTCATCCTCTTCCTTCTTGTTGGATCGAAACATTCCATGCAGGAATAATTTCATCCAAATTTGCCAATTTCAAATTCCTCCTTGTGGTGTGATGGTACTAACATGGCTTTCTCATCTAGCTCTTTAGCTGCTATATGGTTGGCCTGAATTGTCATTGCATTCTTACCTAGCTAGCTAACTCAGAAGAATTGGGATTCCGCTCATTGGTTGTTTCTTAAAAATTATAATTAATTAAAATTTTAATAATATATAAAAGGTCATAGATAACTAAAACATTTCATTAGCTTGGAGAACAAGCAATCTTTAACGTTACCAAGTCATTTGGCCTTTCATCTACCGCATGGTCGCCAAAGTGCAGTTCACCAGCAACAGTGTTGCAAATAAAAAATAGAGGAAGAAGAAGAAGTCAAGTAATAATTTTGATTATTATTATGAGTTTTATATTAATTCTTCTTTATCTCTTACAGTAGAAAATCGTCTCCATATAGTAATTAATATCACCTGAACGTGATAGAATCCAAGACACTATTTTACGTGGTCATATTTTCCGAGGAATAAGTGTAGTAGATTTTCCCAGCGATCCACCGGCTGAGACATATATGGCTCATAAGGGAAAGAAAGGAAGGAAATCCAGTCCAAAGAACCCGGCTTCCGACCAGCAGACAATCTCTCCGGAGCCGGACTTTCTGAACCGGATTCGACGAGATTGGAGAATCAGAAGAAACATGATCGATGGCGGATATGGCGTTACCAAATCATGGAGATCGGCATCAAAGCAATGCCTTAACAGCATCAATAATTTTGGCAACAACATTCCACAGCTCCAACTATTTTCCGGTCCCGATCAAGTTGAAGTTCAGGGCGAATCTCAGCTGCCACATCATCAACATCACTTCCTGAGAATCCCATTTCTTCCCCCAGGTTTTTCTTTTCTGTTTCTTTTTTAATTTTACTTTTTTATCCTACCCCCCTCCCTATCATCCCCTGATTTGGGGTTTCTCATTTACCCACATTCGGATTACCACTGAGCTAACTATTTCTTGTTGCAGGTTTCTATACTACTTATACGAGTAATAAATTGTCAGTATGGACTCCCTTTGGTCCCTGTCAGGATTCTTGGGTCGATCCAGAAATCTTTAAACTAGCTTCCGACAGTTTCATCAATTCAATTCACAAATACATTCCTTCTAAGGGAATTATGCTCTTAACCGGCGTTTCTCGTCCGTCTCTTCTATTTATACGACCATCCAGTAAATCTCCTGTCGACGTCCAACCTCTCGATTGCCCGATTTCCGATCCGTACGATACCGAGAAACAACCGATTATATTCACCAATGC
>JAOXNR010000029.1:4706849-4742531 GCA_028571225.1 Parsonsia alboflavescens | reverse complement strand
AGAATTTTATTGCCAGAAACTCAAAACTTAAAAACAACAATAATGTCCGCCAAAGCAAAGAAAAATCAGACTTAAATGAACCCTAGGGTAAAAGTTAGAAAATTACAAAAAGACCCCTAAAGTTTTTAAAAGGTCCAAAAGTAAATTCAGATGATTCCGGATGGCAAAAAAATGCCTTTGGTCACAGCTAAGCTGTGAGTATTGGTCTCTAGACCATTCCGGGTAGACTCGTATAATTTGAGCCCATTCTGACACTCTCACAACTTTTCATTTCTTACGTTTCAACCCCAGAAACTTTTTTCGATCATCCCCGTTTGCTTTGAAACTTCTCCTACAGCCTCTTGGACCTACGTGGGCCCTCCTGAATATCTTCGTGGGCCAGTTCTGCGTCAAACTACAATCTAACAAAGAAACTCTACCTAGGATATAATGTAAACAAATATCTATTCTAAATAAACAAAATGAGTCATCATACAAAATTGCATTATGTCAAAACTAGAGAATAGAATAAAAAAATCTGAAAAATTAGATTCCAAGAAAGATCATTAGTAGGTATGTCTCATTTCTTGCACAGATTAATATTAATCCAAGTAGCAACATGATATTCATAAAAAATAAAAAAAAAATATATATATAATAATAACACAATAAAATCATATTTCTTTGCTAATCTTGCAGTCCCGCAAAACATGCAATTCAGATTCCATAGTACAAGAACAACAACCGCAACTAGCATCATTTCTAATTCGATGGTGAAGGAGGAACGGCATTTGTCTTGAGTTTATTCCATCGGACTAGCCAAAGGAGGACTAAATACTGCAATGGAACTTTGAAAAACCAAAGGTTGCGCCATTTTTTGTCACAAGATTGAGAATCAACCCTTGCTAGTACCTTATACAAGGACTTTGTGGTAAAAATACCACTGGATAAGAGGCTCCACTTGGCATGTCCGGTTCGGCTGGCTGGGTTATGACAAGATCCAATTTGCTCATCATATTTTTGTCCATATGATACATGAATTATTTAGTTTTAAAATGTTTAAATTTGCAAAATAAGGTCCTGTTCACTAAAATATTAATCAAAACTCGAGACGGGCCCATCGCATTGCTGAATGACTCCAGTCGACCAAGAAAAGAGCGGCACTGCGCGACTCCTACAACGTCTAGTCGCGGACCGGAAAATGGCGTTATCGTTCTTGGGGAAGCTAAAATCGTCTAACTCAGCTTCACTCCTCCGAAGTTTCCGATCAGACGCGGCTCTGGAAGCCCTAGCAAAAGCTTCTCAGGCCAAAATCCCGAACCTCATTCTCTACAACTACCCTTCGTTTTCCGGTGCTTTCTCTGCACTATTTGCCCACCTCTACCACTCGCACCTCAACATCCCCTGCCTCATTCTTCCTTTTTCTTCAGTAGCTCCCTTCAGGTTAAATACTACAGTGGATTCTTTAATTAAATTGCATTTCTTCTATTTTACTTTAACGGAATCAAAAAGCTGACTTTATGCTTGAATTTTGGTTTCTTAATGTTATTTAAGTATTATTTATTTGATCCTCTTGTATTTCTTTCTGTATGTTTGTGTTGTCGTTTTTTTAGGGATGGTAAATTTCGATTCTCATATTGTCTGAAACTGCTAATAAGCTTGGATTTGGTCCAAGATGCTATTTTGATGAGCATGCCCTTTGCTCTTGCTACAAATGTACATTATCTCCAAGAAAGAAGAAGTTGAGGCAAAAAAAAAAAAAAAAGGTTTTAAGTTCTAATGTTTATTAGCATTCTTGATTAATTAATTTCCAAAGGCTTCATTGGTGTTTTATCTTGTGATTAATTTCGTTTTATCACCTTTTCTTTCTTCCTATGAATTTTCCTGTTTCTAGTTAGTATCGGTGAGTTCGTGTATTCTGGCAGATGCAGAAAGTCATCTTTGAAACAATGTGCATTTATTTTCCAATGTATTTGCTCTCAAAGTGTAAACATCCTAAGGTTAAGTTTCCTTGTAAGCTTCATTTTCTAAGCAAAATCTGGGTGTCTTTTTCTTTTTTTTTTTTTTTGTGTATGTCTGTTGATTTAGTCTTAAATTCTTTTTGTTAGAGTCAATGACATCTGTACTGAAGGACTCAAAACATGCTACTTTTTGGATTTTCTTGGACCAAGAGGATTTGCCCTGGAGCTTTCAAAAAGCACATCATGCACGTGAGTGTTGATTGGAATTCATTTTTGTTAGATTTTGGACATTGCATGAATTTTTGGTCTATTTATTCACGGAACCAGGATAATTGGATTCGAGCATCGAAAGCAATCACTTGCTGCATTCAGTTGCAAAGAAGAGTTTGATGAAAACATTATGTTTCATCTCAATCCTGACAAGAGTAGCTCTGTTGCTGCTTATGAATATTTTTCGTCCAAACTCTCTGAAATTAGATCAGATTATGTAAGTTCAAGTGACATCTTGATTCTCTACTCTGATTTCAAGTTTTGTTCAGTAGTTTTCATTCAAGTGAACTATTATAGCTCATTGATAATCCTTGGAATGTTTTGATATTGAAAACTCCTGTAAACTGTTTTCAATTTTATCCATTTTCTCATCAAGAATTCCAAATCCTTTTACACATTTCTAAATCTGTTATAATTCTTTGAATAATTTCTTCTCTTTTATATGATAGGGGCATTCTATGAGGATGCTAAATCCTAAAGATGGAGTGCGGGTCGAAACAATTCTGAAGTACATTGAAGATGTAGATCTTCGAAGATGGAATTTACCAGGCTGTAAAGAATTTAAAATTGGAATCCAAAAATGGCACTCAAAGTTGAACTGCATCATCAATCCCCACATGTATGAGCAGGTTCAAGTTCAAATCACTCATATAGTTATGTTACGTTATGTCTCAGCCACAAGCCATTGACCATCAATTTTATTGATTTTCTTAGTCATTTAAATGAGTTATTTTCTTTGTTTTTTTGGACCATCAAAGTCCAAGAACATGCATGCTGTTGCAGTAGCTCATGTTTATCTTCCTTTTTTCTCCTGTTGCTACTTAAAACCTGTATTATTATCCACATGACAGTTAATGGAGATGAGCTCCACTGATTTAATTGCTGAAGGCAACTGCAGCCTATCCACTTGTCGGGCTGCTGCAAATAAATTACTGACAAATGTGTTCAAAGTTCAGTTGGGAAGAGGATTCTATGGGGAATGCCTGGTACACCTGTGTACTTATAGCCCCACTCCCATGATGTATTTTAAAGCAAGGTCTTTTAAAGATTTAAAATTCTAGCATGTGTTAATTCTGTGCATCTTGAGTGTTTTTGCCTATGTTCTCCTTTGGAGATGTTAGTGGTTATCCTTGGATTTAGTTGTTCATAAAAGTCTTTAAGTTTATCCTTCCTCTTGAAAACATTTGAACAGATAATATATGTTTATTTAAAATTTCTGTTGATTCTTAGGGGGTAAAGTTAGATGGTAGTTCAGATTTGGTTGATGAAATTGGTAAGGAACTCAGCAAAAAGAGTGCTGCAGCTGGACTAAGGTAGTCATTTCCTGATCCTTTTTCCATTTTTTCACTGTTTCTCAATTGATATGTTAGCTCATATTGTTTGTAGCTTTGCAGTGAATGCAACTATGCAAGCATTTGGACTCTTTGTAAGTTTCAGCAAATATAAAGATCTTTAACTTGAAACAAATGCTCTTCTTTAACTGGTCAACACAATCCAATTAGCTTTAACTTTTCATAAACCCTTTGGCATTCATTAAGTACTTCTGTAGGTACCTGAAAGTATAGTTCCTCAACAAACATGACACCGCAACAAATTAGACATAACAAAAGGAAAGGAATAAAAATGAATTTACAATTATCAGCAAAATGAAAAAGTGACCACGTACATACTTCCTCTCATTATTGTTTTTTGGTTGCAACATACAGAATAGAGATGAAAATGTTTGATTTCTAACTGAAACAAGAAACAGAGAACTATTTGGTGTCTGTGATGCATGGATTCTTGAGTCGCCGCTCTCTTTGGTGCCTGCAATTATCTGATGGTTTTGAATTTTGACTAAATCTTGATTCAGGCCGATAGGAGCTGTTATACACATGCAGTGCAAGAATCTGAAAATGTGTCTGAGGAGCATTGATAAATGTACTGATACCTCTGAAGTTGCTAAGGTCTGTTACGATTACACAACTTTGTCTGTTTCTCTTCCTGTTCATTCTAGAAATATTTCTTAGAAGTTTTACTGTCTTAAAAACTTGAAGGCATATGGTGGAGGTGGCTCTCCAGGTTCAAGTTCATTCATGATTCGGATGGATGAATATAACAAGTGGATATCAAACCTCCAGACATTAAGGAACAAACTATTACAGGGAAAAGGACCTAAAAAGAAAGGTACTTATTACTCTATTTTGTGCAAATGTATGTCATGCTAGCATTTTTCTATGAAGTCTTCCTTCTTCAATACCTGAATTTCCAAATAAATTCTTTTGTCATGGTGTTCTTCCTCACTGATTCCCAAACAAGCACATGCAAATAAATGTTTTGTTGCTAGACTTTCTTGTTTCTATGTCCACATGCACAAGTTCTTATCTTATGTTCATCTATACCCTTGCTGAACTTCTTCATTCATCTTGACGAAGCATGGCCATCATTTTACTTCTCTCCTATTTTATCATGTTCTTCGCTCTGTATTCCACCCACCCCCACCCGCCCTTTTTTCTCCTCCTCTTGTCGTCTGTCTTTTGTGCTGTGAAAGCATTTGACAAAGAAAGATGACTTATATAAGACAATTTGAATAAGCAATAAGATGGATCTTGTAGGTTTAGAGTTTGATTTATGCATTAGTAAGTTTGCAGAAGACCTGCCTGCTAGCTACTGAACTGTAAGGAGAGGTGTATTGGACAATGCATCAATTCAAGATCGAGATCAATGATTTGAAGTTGACTGCTTGACAACCTAAACCTTAACACAGCTCGGCCTCATGATAACTTAATTTTAAGTGTAATTTGTGATTGGCAGCTCCTGCATCACTTGCTTGGATTCTTTGTTCTGAACATTTTAGCCAGGCTCAAAGCTTTAACCTATCCCCTAATCTACCAGTATAATGCAATAGATTCATGAACTAATGAGCTTGAGAAGTTTAAGTAGACATGCAGTTTTGGGATTAACTTAAGAGAAAAGAATAGTTTTGAGTTTCTTGTGAAATGTGAATATGATAGAAGTACAAGTTGCTTCTTTTTTTTCCTTCCATTAAGTGCAGATGTGCTAGATATAAACTTTCAATGTTAAATAAGTGTCCTCAACAAGGTTACAATTAGTTGTGATGTTGACATTCATCTTGTATGCCACCAACTTCCCATAGGGATAAATATTTTAGGTATATCACCAAATTTTATTGTAATTATTATATGGCTTTCTTCTAGGATGGAGTTGTTTCCAATAGAACAGATATGCCTGTTCATCACTTACCAATGAATTTGGAGATCATTTAATGATCAGGAACATCAATTCGTTGCATGGGAATTTGAACAAGCAATTAAATTGTTGAAGACAGCACCAAGAAGTTGACAAGAAAATGGCTGCAGTGATTTAAGTTATTACCCACCAAGATATGTATTATAAATCATCTTTGTCATTTTGCCATTTGCAAGGAGTTATTGCATTGGCAATAAGGACCTGTTTCTCGTTCTTTGTGGGGGTGGTTTGTGGGGCTGCTTCTCTTGGCAGATGGAGTAGAAAGAGTGCTGGATAAGAAATGGTAATGAAGTCAGTTACCAAGGCAAATATTGTATTATCTTCTTCGGCAGGATGAGAAGTTTGTCATTTCTCTGGGAATTTAGAAATTGTATTAGACTACTAATGACTATTAGAAATTTAAGTTGGTCTTATCCATTTTTGGCATACTCATGTTTTCTGGCTAATATTTATTCAGTGATACTCTACAAGATTTTCAGACTACAACTAGAAAGTGTGAATACATTAGTAAACTGGACACCCATCGACATTTATTCCTTTTGCTGTTGGACATGATGCCAATTCACAATGTTCGCCATTTGTTCCCCACCAAGTCAATCCTTTGTTCTCCATTCCCACTGAAAAGTACAGCAACACTGCCATGAAAGCTGCCCCAGCATCCAAAGCTGCTGAAAGAATATAGTTGTACCTTTGCCACCACCTTTTGCGGTATCGGAAGATAAAAAAGTTGAAAATTGTGCCAACTATGATCCAGGCATTGTAATTTAGAGGTGTTGCTTGTGGCATGGCAGCTGTGGCTCCCAAAAGGACAGGAAGGTTAATCAGAGGAATCCATGATTTCTCTGGAAATGCCTTGTGAAAGAGCCAAACTATGAATGGTCCAAGTGCTCCTCCAAGAAAGAACCAATTTATGGTACTGTAGTTTCCTAGACTTCCAAATATTCTTTTAGGTCCTACCAGACCCCATATAACAGATGCATCAAAGAAGACTCTCTGTCCTGGGCATGTCCAAGGACTGTCAGGTGGAAGGAGGTCATCCTGGCATATATTCTCAATGGAGTAGAGAAGCCACCATGCCATGACAATATTAATGGTACCAGCTATAATTGTTCCTATGAACTGCAATTCATCCATGCAAGAAACCATGTCAATTGGCAGGATCATGGTAAAGTTTTAAAATGTATTTAGTCCTATAACCCCATAACGCACATAAATGGGTTGTCAGTGTTTTATGTCTTCATTTCTACAGCAGGTTCCCTTGTCTTTGACATAGAGTTCATTGTAAATCCTTTTTCTTTTTTTTTTAAGTGCATAACTAAAGTATACTTTCTTGTTTCCATTCATATGGGCAAAAGTATGCCATGAATGCATGTGATGTGATTTCTTTATATGTCCAGAATTTTAGTTTCTGACTTGCTACTAGAACTGTCAAAGATAACCTACCTGAACCAAAAACATTGATCGTGGAGGAATCTTCATGTAATGGCCCAGCTTGAAATCACCAAGGAAAGAAACGGCCTGAAGCATGCTCATATAACCATACACTTTAAAGCACACATTAGCAATTGGTCTTCCAGGATATATGATACCCATTATGTACTCTGTGATAATGTTCAGGCCAGGTGTCTGTAGCAAAACCATTTAGTATCAGCATGATAGGGAAAGATTTCAAAGAGATGCCATTGAAATTGATACCTTAAATGCTTCTTAGATAGATTTCAAGAGCAAGCTGTATGTTTTAACCATGTGAGACCATCCAACTACAGGATTTTGGTTCTTTGAAGTTATAATTTATATCTGTCTGGTATTCTATGTCACTCAAACCCCTCCCTACTCAGAAGTTTTAAACAGTTAAATGATACATTAAAGAATTTGCGGTTTCGGGATAGTAATAAAACCCATACTATATAATTTGATTGAAGAAAATTACTAGTACTGATGTTACTTTGAAGGGTGTGGCTGTAGCCTATATGTTTGCACTTCACCTGATTTGTTGTGGCAGTTATGATGCTGACTGGAAGTGTAAATACAAAGGCAATGCCACTTGCAAAGAGAAGTCCCCACCATGGCATCTGAATTTGTCTATTCAATGCAGTGCAAAGTATTAAAGAGGCTGCAGTTGTAATGGCAAGCAAGACATAGAACCACCATGCAGGTATGTCCTTATATTTTCTCATTAATCTTGTATGTACATCCTCCTTTTCCTTGTATGAGGCCCGGAATCTGTCATAGATCTCCCTGCAGATGACAATTTGCCTAGGCTTATCACGAACAAATCTAGAGAGTATATGAAGTGGACCTACAAATACATGGATAGTTGTAGAGGGAAAGAAAGTTCTATCTTTTCATTAGTTCTATTAGGCAAATGATTGAATTGCAGTTTCAATAAGCAATATAAAAGCACATCAAGAATAGGAGTAATAAATTAGCTATGGAAAATCATTTCAGCTGTGTACTTAAAGGAATAAGTTCTCTAAGTTTCTTGTGTGTGATGCATGCGTTTAGAATGAACATTACCTTCCATAGAAGAAACCAACATGTGTAAGAGTGGCAGCAATTGTGGCAAAACCAAATCCGTAACTGAAAGCAAAGAACACGCTGAGATGTATCCGTCCTTGCTCCTCATATTTCGCCATATCTATCTCAAATTTGTCATTTACTACTGCTGTTATGTTGTACTTTTGACCCTGGTCTGTAAACAAGTGGGAGGAGAATAGGGGAAATCTACGCGCTTCATACAAGTCAAGCCCCCAGTAGGCTGTAGGGATAACAACATAGATTAGCAGAAAATATCCTGCAAAAACATTGGCTATGGAAAAGAAGGGACTTATTAGGGGGCTGAACAGGAATGATGCTACGGCGGACCAATCCAGTGTTAAGGCTCCAATTCCAAGACCCTTCATGCCAGACCCAATTTGCTGTGCAGTGACTGATTTGGAAAATATCCAACAAACCCATGAGATACTTGTGACTGTTGGGAAGAAGAATCCAGGGATCAGGTACCAAGAGAAGCTGCAAACCAATGCAATTAAGAAAAATTTTTCTCTTGACATGCGCTGCTCATCTTTTTCATGCAAGGCCCTGCAAAAGAATACAAGGAGATCATTGTTTTCTTGCCATTAGTTAACTTGTTCCTGACTAAGAGTACCCACTTCTACGGATAAGAAGGTAATTAAGATCATAAGACACAGATGGGGCAATTTGAATTACTAAGGAAAATAGAACTCGTAGTTTATCCCTGATTATATCAAGTATTGCTTTAGCTGCCAGTGATACATGATCATGGACGGACATTGGGAGGATTCAAGTTTTGCAAATGGCAACTTGGCTGATACTGTTGAGTTTTCCTTAGTTGCAATAATCTCTATGAACGGAATGTTCAGGACAACATGCCCCCTGTCACTCCTCTCCAATACATTTAGGACAAATGTCATTAAAAACGATATAATGCTAGAAAGTTTCAGTCTCGCAGCTATATTTTCTTGTTTGCCTTCATTTTGTACTCTCACTTGTTCAAGTTCTTGCCATCATTCTGAGTTTTAGTCAGCTGATTATGATTAGCTCTATGACAGGCCTGTTTATCTGCTGCAGCTCTAATGCTATGGGAATTCAGTCACAGTCTACGATGACTCAAACTTCTAAGGTTCATGTTCAACAAGCTGACACCCTTGTACAAAGTTCCTAGCTTTCTTAATTCTTGCTTTTCTTAACCTTGTTATCAACCTGCATCCACATTACCTGTTTTTTTGTCCTTTTTGCGGTTGAGGTTTGTAGCTTTACTTTTATCATCCTTAGCCTAAACTGTGTCAGTCCCCAGACCCATTCTGAGTGTGAAGTGGCTGACAAATGGCTGATT
The DNA here is from genome assembly GCA_028571225.1 of Parsonsia alboflavescens. Taxonomy (NCBI): domain Eukaryota; kingdom Viridiplantae; phylum Streptophyta; class Magnoliopsida; order Gentianales; family Apocynaceae; genus Parsonsia; species Parsonsia alboflavescens. The sequence continues at coordinate 4,733,216 of JAOXNR010000029.1, read as the reverse complement.
TTTGCCCACTAGGGGTTTTGTCGCCTACCAGCTCAACTTCAAATGTTCAAACTTTGGTCGCATCATCTTCTTGCTCTAAGTCCACTGCCGTGGTGTAGTCATATCATAATGCAAGGTGGCATGACTTGGTTTAAAGTGATGGCAATTTCTTACTTTCGTTAAGATAAGGAAGGAAATAATGAATTTTTTTTTCACTTTGTACGGAATTTTTATTATGCAGTTAAGTTTCTCTTTCAAGCTAGGTCAAAGACTCTACACTTGGATAAGTTTTTTTTTTTTTTTTCTTTTTCCCATTAGAATTCAACTTCAGATATAACAAATATATAAGTATTCAATTATAGATCGAGAAAATAATTAGTAGTAAAATTCAAGGGCTCTTTTTTATAAAATATATTCCTACATGAAGAAAGTCAATACTCAAGTTTAGATATACTCTGTTCTTTTGGGACACCTTAGTGAAGTGGAGGAATTGACGAGCATAGAATAAGACTCACGGAGCAAAATTTTGAAGAAAGGTTGTCAGAAAATAAAATCCTTTTGGATATAAGGCAGTACTATTTAATAATTATCAACCTGGGCAATTGACATACTATTTAAAGAAGGATTTCAACAGAGATTTTGGCATTATTAGGCAGAGATTCATTGTCTGGGGGAAGGGGAGGGGGACGAAAGCATAAAAAATAATTTTAAAACCCAAAATTCATTTTAAAAAAGAGAGGAAAATATCAAATGAACACTATATATAAATATATATATATATATATATTGCCATTATAATATATGAACTTTAATTTTTTTTAAATTTTCAATTACACTTGTAAAAAAGTCGAGAACTTATGTGTATTTGATATGATTTGTTAGGTTCACCAGATTAAAGGAGTTGTATATATATAAATTGTTTACATGACAAATCATATATATTTTGGATAGATGAACTATTTAATATAATTTATATTTCATTCTTTAAATTAGTTAAAATTTTGTTAAGACATAGATATTATTAAGTATAAAATAAATTGTGTCAATTTATTTTCTTAAAATTTATACAAATCAAAATATGACGTTCAATTCCAAACGGAGAGAGTAATATATTTTATTATTATTTCTTAAAGCTTTAAAAAATAATAACTTAATACACAAATTAGTCTAAACTTAACTTTTTTAACGGCTTAAGTGTCAATTTGATCATTAAACTTGTACCCTTTTTTTCAATTTAACCACTAAATTTCTAATTGAGTCAATTTAACCATTTTACTTTGCTGTAATGATCAATTTGATCAATGAACTTCTAATTGAGTAAATTTAGCTATTTACCTTGCGGAAATTGTTGATCGTTGAACTTCTAATGTAAGTTTAAAAAAATTTTGAATTCTTTTTATGTAAATTTAAAAGGTACAACTTTTGTTTTGAATAAAAAAATTATATACTATGCATTTATTTCATTCAAAATTTAATGCTTTTATTTTTTTAAGGTTGAACAAAATGTTTTACTTTTAAATTAATTAAAATTTTATTTAAAAAACAACATTTTAAAGTAAAAAATAAGTTAAATCATACTTTTTTTAAGAAAAAAATTATAACAAAAGTTAAAATGAGACACAGATAGAATATAGTCACGGGAATATTGTGAATATAATCTCACATTTTAGTGAAATTAATATTAAAAAAATTTAAAATTTTTTTTGGTTAAATTAAAAATCTAGTGATCGAATTGATCATTCTTGTAAAGTAAAATGATTTAATTAGAAGTTTAGAGGTCAAATCATTTCTACAAATTAAAATGATAAAATTGACTCAAATAAAAATTCAGTAATTAAATTAAAAAAAAGTAAAGTAAAATTTAATGATCATATTCATATTTAAACCTTTTTTTAACTATAGTTAGTGAGTCTAAATCTTTTTAGGTTTTGCACCGGTCCAATTCAAGCATGAGTCCGAACCTTAAAAAAATATAAACGTCGAACAAAGTTTGCATCGATCAGGTTTGGCCGTTTCAGTATACGGCGGCGCGCCCCACGGCTCTCAGTATAGTCACTAAGTTCAGTAGCGGCAGCACTGTACGAGGCGGAGATAGCTGAGCTCAGAAATGGTGAGAATCTTACCGGAAAAGCGAAACCTGTACGAGAGTACTAGGCCACCACATGTGAGCAGGTTCCACCACGTATTTCCTCAGCAATCCAGCCCATCCATAGCCTAACACCTGCAAATGTTTCAACTTCTCCAGAATCACTCCTTTAAAAACTTAAACACCAAGGAGAAATACGCAGAGGAACAAATAATCTAAAACTACTTATTCTCCTCCTCATATCAATTTTTTAAAAAAATTTTAATTAATTTAGAAAATGAAATATTCAATAATTCAAAATATAAACATATCCAAACTTCTTCGGTGTAAATGTTTCATTTAAAATATTAGTCATGGAGAATCTAGACGGAAGGAGTAATATGTACCTGCGTAGTGACAATAAGCAGCCAACCGGCGAGAAAAGAAATGCTCCGCCTATAAAAGGCTACGATAATAGTGATAATGCCAACGCCATAAGCCGAGCCATTTCCGAAATCACATCCGGCGTTGGCAAATATGGTGATGAGCACGTGCTCCTTCATATTAAACGGGCCTGGATTGAAAGAAAACTTTGGGCCTTCGGAACCAAGCCCGGGAATACGAAACTGCTTGGCTGGTAAGATGGCTGCCATGAAGTGGCCAATGGGCAAAGTGGCGACTTGGACTGTGATTTGGGTAATTACCAGTGGCTCCGTACGATAAGAAAAGAACTGGTTTAGGAATGATAATAAACAACAGGATAAAATACCCAAAAACCACATTCGGAAGGTCCATATGGGTAGAGTCGGGTCGTCCTGGTTGGATACGGTTAGCCGGACCTCTTCTATGGGAGAGTCGTCCTCGTCGGAATTCTCCTCGTGGTTGTTTTTGGCGGCGGTGGTGGAGTAGGGTGGTTCAGTTTCTACTTCTAGAGATCCCATGGTGAAGAATTGAAGAAGAAATATGGAAGGGAAGAAGGAAGGTGGTTGGTTTTTTTTTTTTTTCTTTTGGCTTCTTTGTTCATTGATTGATTTGTTGTGTATTTAATGTATGTGGATTGGTCTCCACAATCCATGTGCAGCAAAGCCGAGTAGATGTGAGGGTGGGCAGCAAGAAAAAACCTATAACGACATAAATATTTGTACCATGCATACATCTTATTTTGTATGATTAATTAAATTTTTTAAAAAAATATTTTTTTTAACTAGCTATATCCGAATTAGGATATCATAGTTAATGGACTCTTCTATTACAGGTATGGTACCTTACCAAAACTGAAGTTTACGAGAAGACCTAATCGAAATCATAACATGTGTTATGCAGGCCTTACCTCCAAATCATTCAATCACACCTTTCAATGCCTATGATTTAAATTACTAGGTACTATATATCTAGTCCCATACTTGATCAGGAGAATTTGAAGAGGCAAGTTCATATATCTTAATACATACAAGAGAAATATAAAATTTCAAAAATTAAAGAGTCTTGATTATTGTAATCTGGATATTGAAGAATCACAATTATAATATTCTTATATATGTATTTGTAGATAGAGTCAACATGAACAGAAGCTTCTCATAATCGGTTATAACTTATATAAAAAGGAAGACTTTCATTTGTAAATTAATAAATCAATTAATGAAAGATCTTTACAGTTTATTTCTCTTAAACTCTCATACTCTTTCTTTATTTTTACAACAAATCATATTTATTAGAATTTTGTTATTATCTACAAAAATTTAATTTATGGGATTTTCAAAAATCAAAGATTATATATATTAACGTAATCCATATATTTAGAGATTATGAAATAAGAAAAAATTTGAGTTTTCAATTAATTAGAGACTTAGAGTATTGGAAACTGAAATTAATTAATTATTATTAAAAGACAAGTCATATCCATTATTTTTAAAGAGAATTTTAATTTTGTTGTATCAATATTCTTAAATTATTTTTTTGCAGACAAGTGAATAGAATTCACGTATATATAATTATATTAGTTCATGTAATTTATCTTTAAATTTTCTGTATAAGATTGAAAATATGTATTTATCTGTAGAACTTGTCTCATATAAAGATTATCATATTTATACTAAAATAAAAAAATATTGATTATACACTAAAAATAATTGATAGGTTATTATTAATACTTGACAAATATTTTAGTATTATTATACACTAAAAGGATAATTCAGAATGACAATAATTTTTTTAGTGTAAAAAAAAACTTCATTTAAGGTTTTTTTTTTTTCCATTCAACTCTTTAAAAATAACTATATTGACTAACATGAATTCAATTAATTGAATTTTTCTAAAAAAATAATTAAAAAGTATTTTTTATTTTTAAATTTTTAATTTTAAAAGAGATATTAATTTGAATGGATAATGAATGACATATTAAATTATATTTTTAATTTTATTATTTTATATTTTATATAACGATGATTAATGATTTTCCAAATGTTGCACAAATTTTTATCTTAATATTGAGTTAAAGCGCTGCATAATGTGGAAAATAATTTGATCAAACAAATAGGAATTGTAACACTACGCGACAAGAGTGTGAAATATAAGATTTAGGATTTTCGATTGATGTCATACGAGAGATGGAGAAACACAACTCTTCATCATGCATCCTTATTTTTACTGCCCCATAATTTTTTGGTTGAAATTTTATAATTAGGACTAATGAAATACTCTGCTACTCAAAAGGAAAAACAAAGACGTGATATTGATGTTACGTTTAGTTCCGTATTCCAGATGCCTACGCAAGGAAATGGTTAAAGGGTGTGGATCCTAATACTTCTTCGATGCTCAAGTTAATATATTATGTGAGAATAAAGTGAGGGTAATGATACAGGTAATAAATGTCACTTATCTAAGATAGTTGATATTAAATCTTTATATAATAATGGAACAATGCAAGTCAATCCATGACATTTCAATGTGAGATGTGTAATGAACAATATCGAATTGATGAACAGTATTAAGATCCTATGTTTGATCTTACTGTTTTTGAGCTTAAATTTTTCCTTCGATATTAAGTCTCCTAGTGAGTATAATATTTCAAATTAAAACTCTCATTACATAAATCAATCTTAATATCTAGTAATTAAATACCCAATAATCTACGAAGAAATGTGGTGTATGGTATACACCATATGCCAATTTGGAAAAAGAAGGTAGGGTGGTGCCAGGTGTTTTTGCCAATAAGGCATATGCCCCTTTAAAAAAAAAGTAAACCAGGACTAAGTACTTTTACCATGAGTCTCTTAAGGACTAAGTACCAGGACTAAGTACTAAGTACTTTCTCCTGCGATATTAAGTCTCCTAGTGAGTATAATATTTCAAATTAAAACTCTCATTACATAGATCAATCTTAATATCTAGTAATTAAATACCCAATTATCTACGAAGAAATGTGGTAACACCATATGCCAATTCAGAAAAAGAAGGTAGGGTGGTGCCAGGTGTTTTTGCCAATAAGGCATATGCCCCTTTGAAAAAAAAAAGTAAACCAGGACTAAATACTTTTATCATGATACGGTTGAGGTGTCTTCGATTCGAACTTGTATTTGTTTTCACATCGATGATTCAGCTCCTGGAAGGTAGAGTAATGGCCGTACCTATGATTTGGTCATCAAAAGGTAAAGCGATGTGACAACTTGATGCAATTGTCGGTTATCAATTAGTTCTCCCGAAATATCCACATGTACAGTTAAGTGATCAGTCCGTTCAATTGGTAGATCCATATGTGTGGTTAAGATGGCCTTGACACTGGTGTCAGTCGAAAAAATGATTGCTTTTCATTTTAAAAAGGTGAAATTTGTTTTTTGCCTTCACTTTACTGTTTTCAGCTTTCAAACTTTTTCCTTGTGTTCTCTCTCCTGTTCTTCACATCGCAGCAGCAGCCGTAGTGAGATCTTTAGAGCGTTTTCATGGTGTGAATTTTTTTGCAATTTTTTACATTTGTTGATTTGGGCTTTTTATACTTGACCTAAAGCCATTTTTTTGTGCATTTAGATGTCAATTTCTGGGTAAAGTTTCCAACTTTTGAAGTTTTGTTTTCGTATTCTTTATCAACTTAATTTCAATGGCTTCAGGTACTTATGCCTTTCTCTTTGTTTGTTTCTGTGTTCCAGATGTATTTGTTGTGGGGCTATGTCTCTCTGAATATTAAAACTCTCATTTGTAAATTGATATATCAATAAATAAAATATCATTCTAGTTTATTTCTCTCAAACTCTAATGCTCTCTCTTTTTTTTTTTCTTTGCAACAAATCATACTTACTAGAATTTTTTTATTATCTATAAAAATTTAATTTATGTGACTTTCAAAAATCAAAGGTTTTATATATATAGTTACAATTTATTTTCAAAAGATTTAAGTCATTTAATGCATATATTTCTTGCATAATTAACAAAAAAAATAAAATTACTATATTCATTATTGATGTTATTTAATGATAATATTAATAATTTCTATTTCCATTATATTATACTATAAATAAATGAATAGTTTAAATAGGAATAGTAAAAATTTAATTTTTAATAATCCTTTTTATTTCAATTTAATTAACGCAATTCATATATTAGCGATGCTGAAATAAGGGGGGAAAAAAAAGAGTTTTCAATTAGTTATAGACTTCGAGTATGGCTTTTATATTGGATTGCAAACTGAAATTAATTAATTACTATTAAAAGACAAGTCATATCCATTATTTTTAGAGAGAATTTTAATTTTATTGTATCAATATTCTTAAATTATTTGTTTGCAGAAAAGTAAAGAGAATTCAAGTATATTTAATTGTATTAGTTCATGTAATTTATCTTTAGATTTTTTGTATAAGATTGAAAATATGTATTTATCTTTAGAACTTGTCTCATATAAGGATTATCATATTTATACTAAAATAAAAAAATATTTATTATACACTAAAAATAATTGATAGGTTATTATTGATAATTGACAAAATATTTTAGTATTATTAACACTAAAAGGATAATTCAGAATGACAATAATATTTCTTACGGCAAAAAAACACTTCATTCAACTCTTCAAATATAATTATATTGACTAATATGAAGTCAACCAATTGAACTTTTCTAAAAACTCATTAAAAAGTATTTCTTAAATTTTTAATTTTATACAAAATATTAATTTGAATGAATAGTGAGTGACACATTAAATTATATTTTCTATTTATATAATTATATAATTATATATTTTATACAATAATGATTAATGACTTTCCGCATATTGCGACAAGAGTGTGTGGAAGATAAGATTTAGGATTTTTTATTTATATCAAATGAGAGATGGAGAAACGGAACTCTTCACCATAAATCCTTATCTTCAATGCCCATAAATTTTTGGTTGAAATTTTATAATTAAGACCAATGAAATACTCTGATACTCAAAAGGAAAAATAAAGATGTGATATCAAATTAAATGGATGGATATGGCTATCCAATACTTTGCCCCTTATAATAAATATGCTTGTGCTTTCACATATCAACTCTTCAATAATGAAAATGATAAGAGAGAAATTTCAAACTAGACTCAAGATGAGTCTGAATCCCTTGTTACACGGTTGTGTCTTAATTCGCTGTTATACTAATAAAATATTAACAAAAATTTTATTTATAACCCTTAATTATTATATTTTAATATATTTTATATATTAAAACTTAAAAAGATAAATTAAATCCTAAGAAAATTTAATCTTTTAAAGATATTAATTAAATTTCTAATAGACATGCAATTGTCTAATAGGATATTCGAATCCAAAAATGTTGACATAAGGCTCACAAGAACCATAAATAGAATCTACCATCAAATTTCAAAGAATGAGGCACGAACCAAGTTATAATAAATTTCTCACTTTATTATTTTTGAAAATTACTTCTTGCTTTAATTTAAGTGATGAACATAATAATGTAAAGTATGAATGATTCATTTAAAAAATAATAATAATAAATGGGCCGATCCTTATAAGCGGGTCTACAGATGAATCTGGTAAAAATTGTACGGGTATTGTGTAGATCTCATACTCCGTAGATCAGACAAACGGATGTCTTAGCTCGTGGGCCACTAACAACTACTATAATATTGTGGGCTGCGCATCCATTGCATTCTTCTTTTTTTCAAGAAACATTAATGTTAATGGGTTTATTAATTATCAAAGTCAAGACCTTTGCCTTGGTCAATAACCACACCTATCATTAAAACAAGGTCTTTCGAATCAAGATAACATCCATAGTTGAATCTTTTTTTTTTTTTTCTTTTTATGGTGTCCAAATCAACTTGCATATAACTCAATTTTTCACTAGTTTAAGATGGTATTGGTAAGATTTGAACTTATAATCCGTGCACTCATTACTTCACCTACTTAAATGTCCTCAAAGGGATATAGTTGAATTTAGTTAATTACTAACATCTTAGTTTCCTTAAAAAAAAAATTATAATTACATGTCAATTTTCTTTTGAAATTAAATTTATCAAATACATGTAAAAAATTTTTATTTTCATCTAATATGTATGTACTTTATACATCGTTAGCTGTTCTTCACGAAGTAATAGAATCCAAAACTTATGTTATTTTAGTAGAATTAGCTGTTTTGATTTCCTATATATGTCTTGATTCATTTCTTAGTGTGATTAGAATTGGTTCTAGAACTGTCAATTGCGACGGGTCCAACCACAATCTCAAGGGTCAAAAAATTTAAAGGATTGAGATGGGTTAATTTCATTTTCTTAAGGGCCACCAAGATTTTAATCAAGCCTAACTCCATAAGGGACAAGGATCGGGATCAGCCATTCCTTATATATATATATATATAAACTTCTTTTTTTTACTTTTAAAAATATTTAAAATAAAATATTTTAATTTTTACACTATTTTTAAAAATGCAAAAAATAGTAAACAAAATGAATAGAAAATAAGAGAAAAATACAAAAATTAAATACAAACCAAATATAAAACAAAAAAAACTCAATTTTAGAATTCAATACTCATTACAGTCCCAAAAAATCTATAAAAAAAAAAAACTAAACAAACAATTTCAATAAAAAAAATACTACTACAAACAATACTATTGTTTTCATCTTAGTTAATCAAATTTAATAAAAAAAGGAGTAACTAATTCTTTTACATTCCCAAATGGAGTACTTCCAACATAAAAAATGTTGGAATCAGTTTTGAGAGTGAGTAAGCGGCTGAGAAGAATTGAAAAAAGCCTTTAGACAAAAAAAAATCCTAGTTAATAGTAATAAAAGGTATATATATATTAATTATAATAAATAAATTATAAAATAAAATAACTTTTTTAATATATTTGACCCAAAGGGTTTGGGCAAGGTTGACCCTTTCTAAATCCTCATTGACATTTGATCATTAAGAGATAGGTTAAAAAACACTTGTTGTAATTAAGATCGGGTTTTTCAAACCCAATCCTCAAAAATCTGAGATAGGACAAGACTGACCCCAAAAATCCATTATATTTTGACAACTCTAATTGGTTCTAATGCACCTATATGACTTAATTTTTCAAATCCTGATTCTAACTCGAATTTGCTAGTAATATAAAATGAACCGCTTTGATTCTTCTAATAATTATGCAAAAAAAAAAAAAAAAGAATTTGAATGACGGTTCCAGAAAAAAAGAAAGTGTACGTGTTAGAATTTGTAGTTTTAATTTATCTTTTGAAATTTAGGTTATAAAATAAATATGTTTAAAATTTTTTTATTGATGCAATTGTGTAATATAAAATGTGTTGTAGAAGATCTAAAACCTTTTTAATGTTCAACTAAAATACAAATCTCTATCACCTTGGGAATATCATAATAGGTGGAATGACATATGTACAAATTATAAGTATCAAGTTCGAATCCTATTAATCTCCTCCTGAATAATTGAGGTTGGTGCAAATTGAGTCGAATACTCAAAAAAAAAAAAAACTAAAATTCATATTTTTGTAATAAATAATTGTCTCAATCTGTAAATGTTTGCTTGCAAAATTAATCACTAACCAATCATTATTTTACCACTTTGTCATTAAAACTATAAAAGCTTTTTATTTAATTTAATTAATCCTAAGAGAACTTTTTATGATCCATAGACTTGCTTAATTGTCTGTGGCCCATCTTAGCCATCTTGAAAAGATTGTGATATATATTAGGAAGCTTTTCTTTCCGGAATGCGAATATTAAAAATCAAATTAGAGCCTTTAATTTCATAATCATACTCCGGCCCGGACTGCTCACCGAATTATTATTAAATATAAATAATAAAAATATTATGTGATGCCGAGTCTAACTACCAAAAATTGAATATATCTGCTAGTTGTAACATATATTTTTTTTTAAAAAAATTCTGATCAAAAAACCATTTAAATATATGTGGAATTAGATTAAATTGCAAATGGATTTCAGGATCAAGAAACATCAAAGAAATTCCCGAAACCATAAAGCGTTGAAAGTACGTGGGTCTATGTCTATCCTGTTCTAACTTCCTTGTTTTCGTCGCATGCCTTTGACATTTTACCAATTCAAATTGTTCCAGATAAACAAGAAACAAATACTATTTAGTTTGAGGTTATCTATTTTGGTTATTTTTTGTGGGCTTTGCTTTGTTAATCCGGGTTTCAACTTGTTTCAGGGCTCGGTTGGTGCCTTCTGCTGTGCTCTTTCAGGTAAGTCTCTGCCTTTTTGTTGCGTTTTGCGTGTGGCAAACATTCTTTTTTCCGTTTTCATGGTAATGAGATCAGTAATTTTTCAAGAATACAAAATTTCTGTTAGGGAATGGATAATGGGATACTTGATTTGATTCCATGGCTCTGATATGCAGTTTTTTGGCGTTGAAATTGCAAAATTTATTGAATTCTACCGGGCGGGAGGCGCATTGAGTTGTTCTGGCTGATATTATATAGAAAAAGATGGAGCTAAATAGGGAAAGAATGAATGGTGGGGATGGGGACTCAGACGAAATGGACAGAGAACCTTCCTCCCGTAGTCGTCACAGGGAAAACACATCTCGGTTACCTTATCCGGGAGTAGTTAGACAAAAAGCTTACATCTTTGATGGGCAAGGGAATTTCTATAACAAGGAATGGGATCTTGTAGAGGGTAGAGGAAAAGAGTTTTGTTGGTACCACGTAGAACTTCCAAAAGGAAATCAGAAACTATCACAATCCGCAGAATATCTAATTGATGTACTCTGTCCTCCTTTGAAGCTTCAGGATATTCTTTCACTAGCTAGCAGTGGACCCTTCTGTGGACATGTAAATGATGCTCTTGTATTTAGGGTAAATTCACCTGGTCCTGCTTCTAACAAGTTTACATTTAGGATTGCAGCCAGAATTACCGAGAATTCAGTTATTACTGTTTCATTAGGCCGTGTACCTAGGTTGGGGTTTTCTCCTGCAAATAAATCTATTCTTTCTGAGGTTCCTGTTGTAGAGAATCCTAATTATAATAAAAACGAAGCAAAAGAGACTCACAGGATTGTTATGAGCGAGCGGTTTCTTGACCTTTGCTTGAGATGGAACCATACAGAGGAGGCTGATAATCCTGTGCCTAAGTCCATTTCAAACCTTGTTGTTCACATTGTTGACACACATGTCGATCACCTCCAAGATGTCGTAACAGATCTTGAGATTGAGTTGGATGAAGTGGAGCTTGAACTTGATAGAGGTACCGTTTACTCTTACTGAATAACTGCCATCACAATGATTTGATGTACTTAAAGATGATACATTCCTGCTTTGCTTATTTGAACATCTAAGCATATATTCATCCTTGTTTTGGTTCATTTTATATCCACTGTCCCTTTCATGATATAATCATAGTTACTTGAATAGTTGAAAAATAAGTAAAACATGTAGAGGGTCAAGAATCGGTTTATTATTTTTATTAGCCAGTTTGACATGAAAAAGACATGCCATTTGGCCACCCAAGAGTGAAATTTTTTGCATTAAAACAGGCTGAGTTTATGCCAAAGGAATATATGATATGGGGGCAGAACTCTTCCTAATATTTTATCTGATTGCTATAACTTGGTGATGAATTCAACCATATGAAAAGTCTGGAAGATATTTCCATTTTCCAATCATATATTGGTGTTTTGCCATGTTTTAATCCTTTATACTTCATGTTTGTGTGCAACCTAGTGCCTGAACTAAGATCTAAACATCACTATTGCCAACTTATGAAATTTGAGGAGTAAAATATTTAGCTCTTATTTGGATATAGGTTGCTGTGTCTGTCATTTAGATATTGGCAACTAATGATAATTATCTCACCTACAAGTTTGGAATTGTAATTTCTTCAGATTATACAAGCAAAAAACTCTTTGATTTCCTAGGGTTCTTCAAACTGAAGTTAGAGATGAGAATCTTGATTTTCTCTGACAATCATCAGAGTTGTTTTCATAGATTTATGTTCTCATTCTCCATCTTCATTAAGTATATTTGATTATCCAAAACACCTAAGTTTCAATTAAATGCAGGTGGTTTTGCTGTGAAGAAACAAATGCTTGATGACAGAAGATTCCCCAAAATGCATCTTGATTTGCAGCGTCTCCTTCAGGTAGCATGCAACGTTCTCCATATCTTGAGAGATTTTTTTTTTATGGGTAACTTATTTTGATAAACATTGTTCTGTTGAAATTTCGAGATTAGTTAGTAGAGATTAAAAAGAAATTCACTTTTAAAGTGTGAGGTGGTCATTCTGCTCACTACCTTTTCCTTCTTCCTGGCCTAAATCATTGACCAAATGAAACCTTGTCATTGCAACTAAAATTGTTGTTGATTTAAATATGTTTTCTCCATACTCATAAGCCTTCATTTTGCTCTCAGCTGAAGGTTGATCCTTCGGTACCCTGAAAAAAATCATTAAACTGTGAGGGATTCAAAATTAAAATGGCAAGAATATTCTGACTGGAATTCCTGCTAATCTGTGTACGTTTAAGCAGCTTTCTGGTACAGGAACGATAAATCTAGGACAAATTGAATGTGGATGGATATCATAAAAGGTAGGTGTGGAGGTTCAGAATTCTTCGTAGTCCCATTCTTGTAATGCAGGAGCTCAAAAATACAACTGTAAGCACCTTTTTTTCTGGCTAGGAGTAGGAGCATAGGAGTGTACAATTTTTGGGCTTTTTCCCTTAAAACACTCTTTTGGATTTGATTTTTTTTGTTGATTTTTTCTTTCCCGTTTCTATAGGCACTTTGGGTAATCATGCCATTCATGTTCCTAAGAAATTGCATTATGGATAATTAATGTGTCTTTTCTTTTGCCTCTTAAGTAGTCCACAACTATTGGATAGTAGATGTGTGTTTTTTTCTACTAACATGTTCATCATCGTTGCCTCGAGATAATAACAGGTAATTGCTCATGGTGAGCAAGTATTTCCAAGAGTGAAGGAAAAATGTGCTACGAAAGATTGGTTTTCCAGTGAGGACATTAATGCCCTTGAGGAGCTAGTTGGGCGTCTCAGGAGACTAAAGGAGAATGTTGGCTTCATAGCCAATCGTGTCACAGCAGTTCAAGCAGGTCTTGACAGTTGGCAGTCAGAGCAAATAAACCGAAAACTATATTATCTTTCATTCCTCTCCATCATATTTCTTCCTCTATCAATAATCACAGGAGGTTAAGAACTTAAGATCTTTTTGTCATAAATTTCCTTTTGCATTATTCAAAATTTGTCTTCACTAATGTGTTGGTGTTCTTCGTTCACAGTTTTTGGAATGAACGTTGGAGGAGTTCCTTGGACCGGCCAAACTAAACCAGAGTTGAAGGATGGTTTTCGCAATGTGCTTTTGATCTGTGTGGCTATGCTACTTCTTGTGCTTTTCTGCTTCCTTTTCCCGTCTCTTTACAGTCGTGTAGTGGCTTGGCGGAGGAGGGCAGCCATGAGAAGAAGTTGGTCACTTAACCGAAAATCCTTCCTTAAAAGGACATTGCCTGTCAGTCAGCCAAAAGAGAAAGGAGGGTATCTGAGGCTGTTTTGAGATGAAAAGGAGATGGATAATTCTACTCGTCTTTATAGTGATTATTTTTTCTGCTTTGAGCAGATAGGCAGATTTTCTGCCAAAATAAGATCTTGAGATTCATGGAAATTGTAGAGAACTTGGGCATGGCCAGCCATGATGTGCAGGCTAAAAGGCAAATGATGTATAGTATATTACCTATTGCTACAAATGAAGCTTGAGAATGGCCAAGTTTTATTGGTTCTCCAATTTTGGACAAATTTGCCATATTGGGGTGTTGAATTTTTGAGAGTGGAGTTCATTTTGTTTCTGTTCACTAAAGCACTATTTTTTGGAAATTTTTTTAACTCTCACCAAGTATAGGAACTCCACTTTAATGCTTCGATTTTTTTTGGTCTCCCGCTTTTACCTTTCATTTGATATTCATTTATAAATGAAAAAAATATAATATATGATTACAAATATGTTTTTAGTACATTTTAATTCCAATTAGTTCTATTTGTACTATTTCGTCCATTCAGATTGAATGTCAATATTTATATTTTTAATTATTTGAAATTATATGTTTATTTTTGAGTAAAAATTTAACTTTAATTTAGCTGATCAAATAATTGTGTTTAAGGATGTGATCGAGTGGTAGAACATGCATTTGTTGTAAGTTTGACTAAGTATAATTTATTTTAAGGGTAAACATTCAATTTCTTGTCTATAAAATTAGTTTTTTTTTTTTTTGTTTAATTCATCCAAATAAATAGGATTTTTGGGGGATTCGATGGAGCAGATGAGTCTGGATCTCCTATTATTTATACGTGTGTCACTATAAATTCTTATTCATAACTTTTAATTATTATTATTTTAAAAACGTAAAAGCATTAATTAAATTTCTATTTGATCTTTTAGGAATACGTATTAAATTTTTACTGATTTAATAGAAAGGGATATACAATTGTATAACATAAAATTGTGAGCATAGTAAATTAGAATTAGTACTATGATGCCATCCGATTCAATTAAATCTTGTTGATTGATATCGGGGCTCATATTCTTCCCACACATATTTTGTGATCCATAATTCAATTCCCGTCTGTCTCACGCAGCTTTGATTGCACTGAACGTGCGTGCTTCTACACCTCAACAACACACCACCAGAATATGCCTTTTCCTTATCTCCTAAAAAAGAGAGGAAAAAAAAAAACAAAAAACTCATGACACGGGTTCTTTTTTCCCCTTTTTAAGACCAGTCGTGGATCCACATAGCTCTATAACTTCCTGAATTGTTGCGAGACTCAAAATACGACTATTACCACTCTACCTATGTGAAGAAATTGTTAGACAAGATAACACGGTAGGAGTGATATGGGAGGAGACATCCTGATCGATGAGGATTCAAATTTCGATAAGGACAATGTCCCAACCTTATTATAATTTTCTTCTCCTATTCTTTATTATCTCACGTATATCCGTCGATTTACATCCCATGATACAGGCGATCTCCATGTGTTTTCCAATAAAAAATTTTGAGTCCCTCTCCCTCTTTTATTAGAACCCAGGCAAAACTTCAGCTCCGATTTCTCTTTCCCTACCATGGCTACAGTCGTTTTGCTTAGATCTCTTCGTCGACAGGATCTTGCTTCTAGTTCTCTTTCTTCTTACAAAACAGTGCTTTTGTCTTTTACCTTCTCATATTTTTTCCCGTTGAATTGATTTTTTTATTGTATAAATTTTGTATATGTACAATCTATTTATATTTTACTCTCTTCATTTGAAATTAAATGAATTAAATGCTAACTGCAATTCAGGGTGGTATCTTTCCGGGGCAATGTAAAGAGTTGCACCTTACTCCTCTGTCATGTGTTTTTTAGTCATTTTTTAAGTTATAAAATATTTTATAAACTAAATTTTAAAAACGTAACTAACTAAAATGTAAGATATGATTCATTTATTTAAATTATTTTAAATTTTATAATTATATGAATTTTATTAATTGAATATTCATTAAATTAAAACTATTATTTTCAATCTTATTAACTTTGTAAATATTTGAGTTCAAGATACCATGATGAGGGTTGATGGGGGTATAGAGAGAAATGATTGTAAGAAAAAAACCTTTGTAAATATTAAAAATTACTCAAAAGCATCCTTTAGTTTTCTAATTTAAAAATTATATATTTTGTTTCTTAAAAACGACAGATGATTGTAATATTTTTAGTCATATTATTAATATACATAACGTACCATTAATAACTCTATACATATTATGTGGGTCTTTGGCTAGTTTGCTTTCAAAATAACACGATAATCTTATTTTCTACTAAATAACTTTTAAAAATAATTTAGTTAAATTTATGGAATTTTTTAAATTACATGAATGAATATGAAATGAAGTAAATTGAACTTTCTCTAAATTATAAATATTAGTTTCAATATCTTTTTAAAGTATAGTATAAAAAAAAGATTTTTTTTTGATAAATAAAAAATTTAGCACAAATGTTTTTTTAATTTTTTTTTTATAAAAAATATTACTTTGAATTTGTGATTAGTTACTTGTTTAGTTTTTTTTCTTTTTTCTTTTTCCAATTACATTTGTTTTTCATAATTTTGCCATCTTTGTTAATAGTACGACTAATTGATGACTTTTAAAAATAAATTATTATTTTTTTATTTTGTATTATCACTATATATACTAGTTTTATAATAATATAGGCTTATACTTATTAATTTCTTTTAAGAAAAGAATTTTATTAAGTATTCTATGACTACTAACTTTGCTTTCTTAAACCCTTCTCGACTCGGGAGGGCTCTAGAACCTCTGATGCCCGTGAGACTCAAACGACTACATTTTACCCATCTCCCCCCTATATATTACGACTGCCCCTCTTTCATCATCTCTATAAACCCTAAACCTTAGCAAGCAGCAATCTGCGTCTCTGCTCCCACAAGTAAAACCCAGCTCTGTCGTTCTCTGCCATGGCTACAGCCGTATTGCTTAGATCTCTTCGTCGGCGGGATCTTGCTTCTAGTTCTCTCTCTGCTTACAAATCTGTATGTACCCCTTTTTTTTTCATTTTTTTTTTTTTTAATATTGAATGGTCTTTTTATCATTTCCGAGCTGTGTTGATTTATTTTGGTACGTATGCTTTATATTCTGTTCAAAGGGTTTCCATAGGCAATTTTGGAGTTATATTGATATGTAAATGATTGTAGCGAAGTCTTGTTTCGTGTATAAGGTTATGTTAGTTTAGTATTTTTTTGCTGTGTAGAATCTATGTTTTAACTTCTGAGTATTAGAGCGGAAATTTTATTTTTCTTTTGATATTGTTCAGAGCTCAGAATTTGTCTATTTTAAATTTTTTGAAGATAGAAAAAGCCCTATCGTATTCTTTTCTGAATAACCTTCTTGAGTTATTGACCGTTTTCTCCATAGACTCCTCTACAGGGAAAATTTTGAAAAGAAAAAAAGAACCATACTTTATTGACAAATTCACTAAAATTCACCCCATAATGGGCTTATAAATAGGGACAGGGACTATTTGTATTCCTTGGCTAGTTTTGGATCATACATTCAGTTTTATTGTTTTTTTAGTCTTTTCTCTATTGTTTTTGTCTATAGATCTGAATTTGTGGTTTTTTGTCTTTGTGTTTTTAAATGTTCATTTGTTTCATTACATCTGTATTTTCTTTGGCCACGAAGACAAAGAGCACCGGTTTTACTACTGCCAGTAGCAGTCTTGAACAAGCAGTTATTTCCTTGCATTTACCAAATTAATGTTGCCGCTTCAAAGTTTTTGTGTTTTTTTTTAGAATCTTATTTTTATAATCTTTCAATGTAGTAGTAACCTTCTCTTTTGTTCCCGTTTATTACTGGAAATTCATGTATCATGAAATAATGAAATCTTGTGTCTTGACCTTGCATTGAATTTTTGCAGTTTGTTGGAAATGCCAAGTCATGTGCTTCACCCTACTCAGGCACATGGACTAGTCTTGCTAGGCCATTCTGGTAATAGCATTTTTAGCAACTTTTGTTTTTTGTATTTGATATATTGTAGCTTTTGATCCAGCAATATATCATTTGTTTTCTCTTTTGCAAAATACAGTTCAAGACCTGCTGCAAGTGAAGTAATAGGTATTGACTTGGGTACCACGAACTCTTGTGTAGCAGTTATGGATGGAAAGGTATTATCTCTATAAGCTTTCAATTATATGTTGACTGTTGCAGCTATCTCAATTATTTGATATATTTACTTTTTGTTGTTGTGGGTGCAGAATCCTAGGGTAATTGAGAATTCTGAAGGGTCTCGTACAACTCCATCGGTTGTCGCTTTCAATAATAAAGGAGAATTATTGGTTGGTACTCCTGCAAAACGTCAGGCTGTCACAAACCCTACCAACACACTTTTTGGAACCAAACGTTTGATTGGTAGACGATTTGATGATCCCCAGACACAGAAGGAAATGAAAATGGTGCCATTCAAAATTGTTAGGGCTCCCAATGGTGATGCTTGGGTAGAAGCAAATGGGCAACAGTATTCTCCTAGCCAAGTTGGGGCCTTTGTTTTGACTAAGATGAAGGAAACTGCAGAGGCCTTTCTGGGCAAAACAGTAACCAAAGCTGTGATTACAGTCCCAGCTTATTTTAATGATGCTCAAAGACAGGCAACAAAAGATGCTGGGCGTATTGCTGGCCTAGATGTCCAAAGAATTATAAATGAGCCTACTGCTGCTGCTCTTTCGTATGGTATGAACAACAAAGAGGGCCTTGTAGCAGTCTTTGACCTAGGGGGTGGTACTTTTGATATTTCTATCCTGGAGATATCAAATGGTGTTTTTGAGGTATGTGAATTCTAGCCTTATGAATTTCATTTTTGTTCATTTTTCCTGTCGATGATTAATTCAGTTTCTATAGGTGAAAGCCACCAACGGTGATACCTTTTTGGGAGGGGAAGACTTTGACAATGCTTTGCTAGAATTTTTGGTCAGTGAATTCAAGAAAACCGAAGGAGTTGATTTGTCTAAAGATAGGCTTGCCTTGCAAAGACTACGAGAGGCTGCTGAGAAAGCTAAAATAGAGCTCTCATCTACATCGCAGACTGATATTAGCTTACCATTTATCACGGCTGATTCTTCTGGACCAAAGCATATGAACATTACTTTGACAAGATCGAAGTTTGAAACTTTGGTGAATGACTTGATTGAAAGGACTAAACAACCTTGTAAGAATTGTTTGAAAGATGCCGGTGTATCCACTAAGGAGGTTAATGAGGTTCTTCTTGTTGGTGGAATGACACGTGTACCAAAGGTGCAGGAAATTGTGATGGAGATATTTGGCAAGAATCCAAGCAAAGGTGTGAACCCTGACGAGGCCGTGGCAATGGGAGCTGCAATTCAGGGTGGTATCCTCCGAGGTGACGTAAAAGAGTTGCTCCTTCTGGATGTGACCCCTCTGTCACTAGGTATTGAGACATTGGGAGGAATCTTTACCAGATTGATCACCCGGAATACTACAATTCCTACAAAGAAAAGTCAGGTTGGTTTCCGATCTTATTTTAAAATATTGTAAACTTTTTTTTAGCTATGCCATCTGAATTTAAGTTTTGGATATTCTATTGCAGGTCTTCTCAACAGCTGCTGATAACCAGACCCAAGTTGGTATCAAAGTATTACAAGGTGAACGTGAGATGGCTTCTGACAATAAACTTCTGGGAGAGTTTGATCTTGTCGGGATCCCACCTGCACCTAGGGGTTTACCTCAGATAGAAGTGACCTTTGATATTGATGCCAATGGCATTGTGACCGTTTCTGCCAAGGACAAGGCTACTAGCAAAGAACAGCAGATCACAATCCGTTCATCTGGTGGTTTATCAGAAGAGGAAATTGAGAAGATGGTGAAGGAATCTGAATTGCATGCAGAGAAAGATAAACAAAGGAAGGAACTCATTGATCTCAGAAACAATGCAGACACCACCATCTACAGTATTGAGAAGAGTCTGAACGAGTACAGGGAAAAGGTACCTGCTGAAGTAGTGTCTCAGATCGAGTCTGCCGTATCAGACCTGAGAGCTGCAATGCAGACAGAGAACATTGATGACATCAAGGCAAAGCTTGAGGCAGCAAACCGTGCTCAATCGAAGATCGGTGAACACATGTCTGGTTCTGGGGGCTCAAGTGGTGGTGCTTCTGGTGGTTCACAGGGTGGTGATCAGGCTCCTGAAGCAGAATATGAGGAAGTGAAGAAGTAGATGGCAATTTTCTTGATAATTTTTTTTTTTTTTTGCAATACAAGATGTCAAATTAACAGTTTTGTATCTAAATTCAACCTTGGCTATATTGTTTCTGAGATCTTGTGGGATCTTGAACTTTAGTAGTAGATTTTTAGATGGCATTTTGCATCAATGCTGGGCCAGCGGAGAGTTGAACCTATTACATGGTTTGTTGCTTTAATAAATCTTCCGTATTTTTGCACAAAAAATGAGTTTGAGATTGGGGAAGACTGAAAAAGAGGGTGGTCAAAAATTCAAATGAATATGTGCTTTAATATATAGGCACATATTCCCTAAGTAGACTCTCATCTTGTCCGGTGATTAGAGTCATAATGCAAGTTATATTATGCATCAATCGATTGGCTCATTTTGAGAATGTTCAGTTTTTAAATTTGTAAAAAATTTACCTAGTAAATTGGTAATATAATGTTTTAATAAATTAAATTAAATTTCATTTTTTTAGAATGTTTAGTTTTTAAATTAGTAAAAAGTTTACATAGTAAATTGATAACATAATGTTTTAATAAATTAAATTAAATTTTATTTTAAAAAATGTGAAAGTTAAAATTGTGTATTCAGAGGGGTAATTTTTTAGATATTTTCCAACTCTTATTCATTTTTTTAAAGTAAAGGGTTTGTCTATGAATTATTATGCAATTATAATACTTTATATTTCTTTCCCCTTTTATACAATTGTTGTGTAAGAATTTTGATTAATAGATTAAACAAGGTAATAATACTTAAAATTGAAGTTAGTTCTATAAATATAATTTTGAATGGATCAATTAAAGTAATCATATTTTATTCTCTCTTGTAAATTTAATAATTGACTATTCCATCAAATAATTAGTTAATAAATAATATTTTAAATTATTAATTAAAAACAAGATAAGAATAATTTTCAAGAAAAGGTTTAGATATTACTCCGTTATTAAATATAAGTCATTTTAATTAGCCTTTTTTTCCCATTAATTATAAGTCATTGATTTTAGTTAATTAGCTTTTTGAATGTTTTTTTTTTTTTTAATTTCTCCTTATCACTTTCTTTTCACGATATGTTGTTAGTTTGATTAATATATAAATAAGGGGCATTTTAAGAAGAAAAAAAATATTATTTTAATTTTTTCAAAATGATGATTAATGACTTATATCTTTTGGGGGAGTATATAATGGTATATTATTGAATTAAATTAATATACTTTTTTAAAATGAAAAAATATCAAATAATTTTTAAACATAAAGTAACAAGTGAAAATTAAAGATATAAGTGTACATTGTTTTTCAAAAGATTACTTAGCTTTTCTTCAATTTCCCTTTCTAAATTATTCATTAATTAGTAATAATAATGTTAATTTACATTAATTTTTAATTTATTTAAGAAATAATAGTATGACATCTTTTTTTAAATATTAAAAGTAGAAATATAAACGAAGACATTCTCTTAGAAAAGTGAAGTGTCTCCTTTGTTATTATTATTGAAACTCTTTGGTATCTTTCCATTTGACAAAAGATCCTTGGGCTGGGCGGGCCGGATACTTCAAGTGCAGAAATTTATTTATAGCAGCTCTTCTAATTAGCCCTATGCTCGCGACCGCCATCGCCAACCTAATTGCCACATTTCGCAGCTCATTAACCCCTTCTCTCTAAGCGGACTGTCTTTCCACATCCTTCTTCAGTACGAGCAAAAGTTTTCTCGATAATATATCTCAGGTAGTGGAAAGTTATTCTTACTCTTGTTTCCTAACTGCTAACGTTTGAACGCGGATTTTCTGGTTGAAGTTTATGTAGTTCTATGTTTATTTCCAATGTT
This sequence comes from Parsonsia alboflavescens, assembly GCA_028571225.1. Taxonomy (NCBI): domain Eukaryota; kingdom Viridiplantae; phylum Streptophyta; class Magnoliopsida; order Gentianales; family Apocynaceae; genus Parsonsia; species Parsonsia alboflavescens. The sequence goes on along the minus strand of JAOXNR010000029.1, from coordinate 4,711,113 downwards.
ACCTATCTTGTTCAATCTATTTTTTTCATTTTTATTGGAAGATACTGTAGGATTGCTAGAATTCTGGGCTTTTGATTGTACGTAAACAACGATTATTAGAAAGAATATAAGTTAATGAATTTGATCAAAGTGGTTAAGTTGAGCTGAACCTGAGAAACATTCTACTTGTCATGTGCTAGTGTATTTTAAATGGAGAAAAAGTACCTTAACAGTTTCCAAATTAGTAAAAGTTGATTAATTTCAGTGGTATGAAGTTCAGAGTATCTTTGAGTACCGTTAGACTGGGGTAAATAAATTTGTAGGGGATTTTGAATAAGTACTTTGAGCAGTTTATGAGTGCTTTAATTGATTCTTTTTGATTGTCCCTTGCTGTAGAGCATAAATGGGGAGTAAGAAAAGAGGCTCTTCTGTAGAAGATGAAGAAATGATTGAGAAAGAAGTGAATCCTAGCACTGATGATAAAGATTCCTTACAACATTCAAAAAAGAAATTGAAAAAGGAGAAAAGAAAGGAAAAGGAATTGGCAACTGAGGTAGAAAATGATTCTGATTCCCCATCTACCTCAGATAAGGCAATGCCTGCACAACCAATGGAAATAAAAAAGCAAAGGAAAGCTCGTGACAAAGAGAGACACCGAGCCGAGGCAGACAGTGCCGAGCCAAAACAAATGGATGTAGAGATGAAAGAAAATGATACCATAAATAAGGTGGAACTGACATCTGGGAGTGTTAATGGCTCTAGCTGCTTGTTGCCTGAGTTCCACATTGGAGTATTCAAGGACCTGGCTTCAGCTGATGCAAGTGTTAGAGAAGCAGCTGTGGAGGTATTGGTAACAGAACTACAAGAGGTTCAAAAAGCATATGATAAGCTTGAGAACAGGGAGGATGTTGAGGCTTCTATTAAACTGGAAGCTGAGAAGGATGATGGTTTGAATAACTGTGCCCCATCTGTGAGATATGCGGTCCGTAGGCTTATCCTTGGTGTTTCCTCATCAAGAGAGGTGCGATCCTTTCACCTTTTTGGCAATCCTTTTTGGTTGCCAATTCAACTTGGGACCATTTTATATAGCTGAAAAGGCGAGAAAAGAACAAAGAAAATTAATTCCCATGATCCTTGCAATATACATCTTTATCTGGGTCCATTATTTGTGTTTTTATTAGGGTGATAGGTTTCCTTGCCTATCTCTTTTGAGTCAAATTCTATTCCTTTTGAAACGAAAGAAGAGCTATTGCTCTTTTCTGGTTGTGCAATTTTTTACTCTCTTTGATGTGCATGTATCTGTCCTAGAAACTAGTGTAGAGAAACCTTGCACTCTTGATGTGCTTATGAACTAAAACAAGGGAAGTTTTCCAATGGATATATGGACTTTTTTTAATTTGTTCATGAATTCATGCTTCATTTCAGAATGGGGAAGCATACTGGTGGATGGAGTTGTTTTATTGCCCTAGGTGTATTACGTTCACCATCACTTGAGTGCCTATACATACATATAGCTGAAAATTTTTCTACAATATTTATAGAGGTTTTCCTGAACTAAACTTGTATTTACAAAAATAAATATACTTACACTGTCTGTGGTTTTTCATTGCACAGTGTGCAAGACAGGGGTTTGCACTAGGTTTGACTCTTTTGGTAGGTGCAGTTCCTAGCATCAAAGTGGATTCATTGTTGAAGCTAATTGTTAATTTGTTGGAGGTCACTTCTGCAATGAAGGGTCAGGTAGGTGAATGCATCTTGATTTTGTTATTCCAATTTCCTATCCCATTACCATTATGACATTTATCAGAATTGGTAAGCAGGAAGCAAGAGACTCCCTTCTGGGTCGGTTGTTTGCATATGGAGCTCTTGCAAGATCAGGAAGGCTAACTACAGATTGGGATCAAACCAAGAATTCTACAGACATTAAAGAATATGTTACTGCTGTCATCTCCCTTGCATCAAAGAAACGATACTTACAAGAGCCTGCTGTTTCAGTTATTTTGGAAATGGTCGAAAAGGTACTCATTTGTGGGGATTACCTATTTGATACTTTCAGTAAACAAGACCTGTAACCTTGTCTAGAATGGGTATGGGTGTAGCGATTACCACATATTCGTTGACCTGTTTTCCTGTTTTGGACTATAGCACTTTCATGTGACCTCGACTGCCTTGGTTTGCTACCAGGAAAGCATTGATTTTATTATTGAAAACTCTAATGGATCTGAAAGGAATTGATCCAATTTCAAAGCATTCTTGTGGCTTTATTGAACAGAAGATTATCCTGCATTCTTGTCATAAAAATTCATTGTTTCCTTGAGTAGACAACAGAATTAGTGATGCAGAAATGTTCTCAATTGTGAGTCTGGAATTAAACCTCTGGTCTGGTCAGTTAGGACTGTAGACTTTCAATTCTACATTATCCCTGTTTAAGAAACATTATCACAGTAATTATCTCATTTTGAACTTAACCTCTTGGTAACAACGCACATAATACACAGATGCCTTGTGCTTTTGCTTGATAGGAAATTTTGACATTCCTCTTTATAGGTGTGTTACAGATATCTGATCTTTCTTATAGATTGTGCCGGAGATCTTATTTTTCATATGCCTTGTAATTTTCATCTTTAGATTTTCTCTAGTTAGAACCTAAATGTCAATTCTTGGGTCCTTTTGCTACCTATCTAACTATACCTCTTCCTTGTACCTTTCAGTTACCTGTTGAGATCATAGTTCAAGTTCTTGAAGCTCCAGGAGTTCAGGAATGGTTTGACAGTTCACCTGAAATTGGGAATCCTGATGCGTTGCTTCTAGCACTGAATGTGCGCGAAAAAATTGGCAGTGATCATAGAGCATTTAGCAAGCTTTTACCCTCTGACTATAGTCCAAACAAGCTCTTTGCCAGTGACCATCTATCCTCAATTGCCAATTGCTTAAAGGTGATTGTGATTATTATTCCTTCCAGGAAGTAACCTTCTGAAATAGGGATCATTGTGATATATGTTGAACATCTTATCTTGTGTGATTTTGCAGGAGTCTACGTTCTGTCAGCCCCGTGTTCATAGCATCTGGCAAAATTTGATAAGTATTCTGTTACCTGATGTGGTTTCACGAGATGTGGATGCTGCACCAAGCATACAGGGATTAAAGAAGCATAAAAGAAATCGCAAGGGAAGCTCCCTTGAAGAAGATATTGAAAGGAATCTTCGATCCTTTTGCGATGTTATCATTGAAGGGTCACTTCTAACATCTTCTCATGATCGTAAACACCTAGCTTTTGATATTTTACTCCTGCTTTTCCCGAAGCTTCCAGCTTCAGGTGTTGAAATAGTATTGTCTTACAAACTTATCCAGTGCCTTATGGATGTACTCTCTACAAATGATTCTTGGCTGTACAAAGTGGCACAATATTTTCTGAAGGAACTATCAGAGTGGGCAAAGAATGATGATGTCAGAAGAGTTGCAGTGATTGTCGCCCTACAGAAGCATAGCAGTGGGAAATTTGACTGCATAACTAGAACCAAAACAGTAAAGAATTTGATGTCAGAATTCACGACTGAATCTGGTTGTACATTGTTTATCCAGAGCTTAATAAGCATGTTTCTAGATGAAGGCCAGGCATCAGAGGAACCTTCAGATCAGAGTCAGACAACAGATGACAACTCAGAGATAGGTTCTGCAGAAGATAAGGATTCTAGTGGACCTACAGGATTTACTGACTTCCTGAAAAGTTGGGTTGTTGATTCTCTTCAGTGTGTTCTAAAGCATATAAAACTAGATCCAGAATCTCGGTTCCGGGTGCAAAAAGAAATCTTGAAGTTTCTTGCTGTTCAAGGCCTTTTCTGTTCTTCTCTTGGAACTGAAGTTACTTCCTTTGAATTAGAAGAAAAGTTTAGATGGCCAAAATCGGCTATTTCAAGTGCTCTCCGTAGAATGTGCATTGAGCAGCTAGAATTATTGCTTGCAAATGCTCAAAAAGGAGAGGGACATCATGCTCTGCCAGGCGGCCTTGAGTCTAATGATCTTGGATCTTATTTTACACGGCTCCTTGGTACTTTGTGCAACATTCCTTCAGTCTCCCTGTTTAGAGTTGTGAGTGATGATGATGATAAATCATTCAAGAAACTACAGGCCATGGAAGCTCAGCTATCAAGAGAGGTATGTGTTTCATCTAAATAATTAAGTTGTTCCCAGCACTTAACCTTCTCTTCATACTTATTCTTGTCCTTTACCCTAGTTGGCACCTTGAATGATTGTATACTTGTTTGCCATTGGCTCTTTCATTCAT
>JAOXNR010000029.1:4676789-4706749 GCA_028571225.1 Parsonsia alboflavescens | reverse complement strand
ATTTGCTAGCCTCGCGGATAATTTCATTACCCTCAGCAGCAAGATCGCGCCCTTCATTACGAGCTTGTACACAAGCAACAACACCAACACCAAACCCAACCCCACCACCCCCAAAACCCCAACCCACACCAAAAACAACCCAACCACCCTCCCCGGCAGGTTATACATGTAATAACTTTGTTCTTATGTGGCCTTGGGGCAAATTCTGGATCTCTGTACTGATCTTTTGCTTTCTGCTCTTTTGCATCCATATTTTGCCACAAGACATGGAAGCCTCATTAATGTTCATTTTGCTTGTGCATTTGTTTTTACAAAATGGTTGCAGGAAAGGAACTGTGGGCTAAGCATGGATGCTAATAAATTTCATTCTCTGAGGTATTTGCTCATCCAATTGTTGCTTCAGATACTACTTCGACCAGGCGAATTCTCTGAGCCTGCAGCTGAACTTATTATATGTTGTAAGAGAGCTTTTGTGAGTTCTGATCTTCTTGACTCCTCTGGAGAAGACGAGCCAAGTGGTGAAGGAACACCTAACTTTATGGATGTACTTGTGGATACTATGCTTTCACTGCTGCCCCAGTCATCAGCTCCTCTACGCTCTGCAATTGAGCAGGTGAGTGGCAAAATACTGAATATGTTTTTTAATGCTCATCTCATTTCCTGAATCCATTTTTGAGCTATTGGTTGTTATTGACTGGTATTATTACTTATGATAGGCTAGGGAATGATGCGTTCATTTCTTATAAAATTTGTTCAACTTTTGCATTCTATATATATATAAAAGATAAGGGCACAATCCTTTTTGTTTCAGAGAATCTGGAAAACTTTTGGAAGGTTGTCTTGCATGAAATTTAGGTCAATGAATCCAATCTGTGCATGGACTTTGATGAATGCATTACGTATTTTATATGAAATTAATGGGTTTTTACAATTGACCAACTTGTTTTGCTTATCTCGTGTCTTCAGGTTTTTAAATGTTTCTGCAGTGATGTTACAGAAGATGGATTAGTTCGGATGTTAAGGGTCATAAAGAAAGACCTGAAGCCATCTAGGCATCATGAAGCTGGAAGTGATGAAGAAGATGAGGATGAGGATGATCTTCTTGGGATTGAGGAGGCAGAAGAATCAGATGAAGCAGAGACCGGTGAAACAGCTGAGAGCGATGGGCAAACAGATGACTCTGAAGCAGTTGGTGGAATTGAGTCCATAAGCACACAACTACCTGAAGCTTCCGATGATGATTCTGACAGTGGAATGGATGATGATGCGATGTTCAGAATGGACACTTATCTAGCACGGATATTTAAGGAACGGAAAAACCAGGTTGGAGGTGAAACTGCTCAATCCCAGCTTGTTCTTTTCAAACTTCGTGTTCTCTCATTGCTGGAGATCTACCTCCATGAAAATCCAGGTAAGTTTTAGTTTCTAAATTACATTGGTTTTAGGCTAAATGCCTTTTGCTGAGCATTAGCACTCTCTGGCTGCATGAATATCATGTATTCTATAAGAGTAATATAAGTTATTACCTCTCTCTTTGTTCTTGATTAAAGAGTTGCACTCCCTATCTGCGTTGAATATGGAGTTTGGTCAGTTTGAGAATCTATCAAGTACCAAAAGTGAAATGTTTGGTGTAATCTTTACTTTAATGACTCTGAATCATACTTTACACCCATAATCTCCGGTAACATGTTTTTCCTTCTGGTCACAGCCTGGTAGATTTATTTGCTGCTGTGTATGGTACTTGAATCCATGGGATAAACTTCTGTGCAGGTAAACCTCAGGTGTTGAAAGTATTGTCAAACCTGTCTCAGGCGTTTATAAACCCACATACTACAGAAGGAAGTGAGCAACTTGCTCAGCGTATTTGGGGAATTTTGCAGAAGAAAATATTTAAAGCAAAGGATTATCCCAGAGGTGAGTCTGTGCAACTATCCATACTTGAGACACTTTTAGAAAAGAACTTGAAGTTAGCAGCAAAACCATTCAAGAAAAAGAAATCTACTTCAATTGCATCAAGTAAGAAGCAGTCAGCATGGAACAGACACAAGATGATAACTTCACTTGCTCAAAATTCAACCTTTTGGATACTGAAAGTCATTGATGCAAGGAAGTTCTCTCTCTCTGATCTAGAGAAGGTTTTCGATATCCTTAAGGGTGCTTTGGCATCATACTTTGATAGCAAAAAGTCCCAAATGATATCCGAGTTCTTGAAAGAAATATTAAAAAGACGCCCACGGATTGGGCATAATGTATTGGGGTTTATGTTGGAAAAATGTGCTAGTGCAAAGTTGCAGTTTCGTCAAATAGAAGCTCTAGATCTGATTAGTGAAGTACTAAAATCAATTGTTGCTGCTAATGCTGCTGACAAAGATAGATTGGATCCCAAGAAGATGCTTAAAAAACATCTTCCATTGTTGTGCCAGCTGATTAAAAAGTTAGTACTGAATATTCCTGAAAAGCAGTCAAGGCGAGCAGATGTGCGAAAATTCTGTGGCAAGGCGTTCCAGATTTTGATGAACCTGAGCCTCTCCTCATCATTTCTTAAAGTGTTGGGACCTGATGGACGGGCTGGTTGTGAATCTCAGCTTGGGGATGTATTTCTTGCTCTGGAGAACCAGGAAAGTTAATTCTGCTAGGAGAATGTAATACCTCGGATGGTTGCTTATGGCATATTACATTTCCTTCTCTTTCTTAATTACTTCTTACTGCTGTTTGATCCTGCTTTACCAAATTGGAGATACGCTCATCATGGTGGTCCTACAAGACCATTCAATTTTGTAGTCTCTGTATTTTTAGCGTTGACAAAAGCTTGTTCACCTTGCTATATCTATTATAATATATACGTAAGCTTACTTAATATGTGATCTTAATTTCTATCTTTCCTTTTTTTCTTTTTTCTTTTGGAAAAGAAAAATTGAATGTTTACTTAATATATGATCTTAATTCAAGACGAATTATCTGATACAACTGTGGCAGGAAATGATTTGCAAAACATTCATAACAATTTTACTAGCTTGAGGTAAGAAAATTAAGTTTTAAGTGTATAAAGTTGTGAATTGTGTAAATCTTACCAAACTTAATATATATATTATATTACTTATCTATTATTTTTAAAAAAATCATATAAAACTCTTCATATATATATATATATATAAACTCCTTATATTTCTATAAAGTCCTCTATTTTTTAATAAATATTTCTTAATATACTTCTTTCTCCACATAAAAAAATATTTATAGAACGAAAAATTACTCATTAAAAACTTGGATACTTTTTAATTTAATAAAATATATCCAAGTGTGTATATATAAAATAATGTAAAAATAAAATTATAAAATTATTAATTAAATAACACGTGAATGATATGCGCGGGTCTTTACCAAGTTTTTTATAATTATCAAGCCTTTTCTAGTAAAACATAAACAACAAAAAAAAATACAACTCTTTGCTTTGCCTCTTGTACAGTTTTTGAGATCTATTGTTGGCCCAGTCCGAGTATGCTAGCTATTATCCATTATCTAACACCAATCAAAATGAAACGAGAAAGGGTATCTTTTACACAGATAATAATTACATATTTTTCGTTTAGGATAACATTATGCATTAACAACTATAGAAATCTGATCTGAAATTGTACAAGATTCTGACTATCAAATGTGTAGACAAACGAGGATTGTTTGGGTAGATCGTGTCAATTGTTTTGGAATTTCTGACTCGGTTTGTCTAGAAAATTCTAGAATCTGCCTAAGCAAAACGTGAGATCAAATGATATATAAACTGGCATATTTTTGTGAAGGCAAAATGTTGAACGGCTCTCCATTTGCTACAAAGTATATAACAAAACAAAGAAGTCGTGGCTCAAAAGTTTCTGTTCCAAGAGTCAACTTGGCCATATCTCGTGCGTTTTCTTGGAGCCCCTACTTATATGTGATTCTAATCCAATCAAAGATCTGGAAAAGTAAAATGTCTTTTCTTTCGTGACCAATTCCTTATCCCCAAGAGAAGGATCAGGGAAATAAGTTGAACCCATCATTTTCAAATCGGGAGGAAGGATCTGTAGCCATATTATTATTATGATGCTCACCACTCCCAAATTCTTCCACTTGCTTTATTAATTTAGGTTTAGTTAGTTTGTGCCCATAAAGAGTTGACGGCCATGGAAGTTGGAACCAAGGTCTTCTACGGGACATTTCCAATCCCCATCACAGCATCGCCTTCTCTTTTCGCTTGAGATTCCCTAATTCCTGAAATCCTGCTAATTCCCGATTCAACACCAATGGCAAAAACCAATTCCAATGAAAACTCATTTGATGTGTGTTTATCACAATAAGTTTCAAGGGGGGTTTCTTTAAAATATGAATGTGTTTCGTAACAGCATTTTGACGTTACTGCCTGCCGGCCCCTAGGGAAAACAACTGTAGACCCCATCAAACAAAACTGAGAAACACAGCAATCCAACTTTTTCCGTCTGCTTCTCCATCCAAAGCCATCCTCTGCATTACAGAAATGCCAACTTGGTTTCTATCGGCACGTTTCAAACAAAGTCCATCAACACTTCAGTACATGTAATTATTGATCAATGGAGCACAAACAGAAAGAATTCCACAGGATGCGATTTTTATTAAATCATTTGTTCCCCAATGCCAACCAAGAAATGGGCCATTCTATCAAATTGCTTAGCTCATTAACAGTAATAAATGATAGTACCAATTGATGCAAATTGCTCCCACAGCCCATCCAAGTTCTCTTCTACCGAAAGCACAAGCCTCTGAACTCCTCTGGAATGGCATGCTTCTTCCAGATGTATACGTGATCCTTTTCTTGGTGCCAAGTGCAATTTGCATTCACAAGAAGTTTGACGAAGACCCAACATACATTAGCAATGCAAATGCCTGAAGTGGAAAACGGAATACTTGGAAAAAATATTATATGTAATCAATTGAACTAAACAATAGTGAACTAAAACTGTACAGCGGCGGTATTCTCAACCATCTACATCCCTCAATTTCCTAACTAGTGGGGGACGGACCAAAACCAAACTGATACCTACAATTTTCCCCCCAAGTCCCCACAACTTCCTGAGGTTCCGGCTCCAGCTTGAGTTATTGTAACCTTGAATTTCCCAGATCTTAAGAGCAGCAACCGACACAATCTGATATTTCACACCCTGCAAGTTTTTTCTGTGCCTTTTCATTCAGCTCTCAACGCTCCAGTACGAGGCTCCAGGAAACAAAAGCCAAAAGAAGATTGCCTTCATACCTCATCAAAACACCACAGAATTAGGAGGAAACCAGCAAGGCAAGCCAATTCCCAAGTCAGCAATTTCCAGATTCAAGTCAAGATTGAGCATCATCTGCATCTGAATCGCTTCCAGAAGAACTTCCAGAATCCGAATCTGTAACAAATAAGCATAGAATAATAAGCACACGAAACAAATCCTTTTCACAAGCAAAACTTGTTGAACCCAAGGAAGGATTCATTACCACTGGAAGAGGAAGAATCACTACTCGAGCTACTCGAACTGCTAGAACTACTACTTGCATTGCCATTATCTTGGGGAGTAACTTCATCCTTCTCTATCTCAACTGGAGGGAAGTTTGTAGCAGGCATATCATCATCAATGTCTACATCCTCATCACCAGCTTCACCCTTTCTAGGCCTCTTACCAGAATCGTTTCTTTCACTTGTAGCACCCTATGATGCAATCAACCATCATCAATAAATGTTGAGAATTATAGCAAAAGAAACTAGCTAAAATGGCACATCGTGTATTACCACATCCACTTCAGCAGTTGAAGTGTTTGGAGCGGCAGCAGTATTGCCGTTATTCATCATCAATGCCTGCCTCTTGGTTTTGCTTACCATCTTTTTCCAGTTAGTAACAAACCGATCAAGTTCCCAAAGAGTCTCCGTGTCAAGTGCCTCAATGTCGAGCTCAATCTCGTCACCTTCTTGAGCCAAATGCTCATTCCTCTTCCTTATAATCTGTACTAACTGAGGCATCTTCTCCTGGGGCAAACTCTGCAACCCGACTCCAAGCTTATGCTTTTCCTCCATGCTCATCTCTCTCTTATTTGGATCCTTGGCCCTCGGCTTCGGCTGCTTTGGCACCGAAGTCCTAGCGACCATCTGCTGAGCCTGGGAGGCCTGTGGCTTCACAGGTGGTGCCCTCATTGGGGAGGGAGTCGGCACAGGAGACTGAGCTTTAGGAGGCATCGCAGGAGGTGGCGGATTGGACGGTGTTGAAGCACTTGAATGGGTCTGCATTCTCTCATGTTTCTTCGGGATGGGGCTAACTTTGGGCTTCTTTGGCCTCTCAGGTGTGGGAATGTGATTCCAAGAACTCCCTTGCACTTCCTCAGCCAAACCACCACCACTGCTGCCAACGGCACCAACATATTCTCTTCCTTCATTATCTATCCTTTGTTGAATCGGTCTAAACATCTCTTCAAACTTCGCAAGAAGCATCTCTGCCCAACCATTAACTTCATCTGTCTTAGGATTATACAACAAAGCATTGTTAAAAGTCAACCTTACATCGGCTGCGAAATCAGCAGCAGTGGGATACAAATTTTTGGCCAAATTAGATTTCACTGTTCCCAAATCCATAGGCCGCTTAACAATCTGATGATAATCGTGGAGTCCAAAACCCTCGGCATCCACAGGCGTGTTAAAAATCCAACTATGCTTATTTTTCATAAGCTTTGTCAATATCTGCCGGCATTGTTTCAACAAAGACTCATCCATCGGACATACGACGTTTCCAATGAGGCCATTATCGTACCCATTGGAAAATCCCTTCGGATCTTTGTCGGATCGGGAAGGGATGGGCCTTTTATTTCCAGGCAATTTCTTCGTCTTTCCCTGGGATTTGGGATTGAAGGCGTTGCCGCTGAGTTGACCAGATTCAATTCGTTCTCGCAGGTTGCGGATCTGCTCAAGCTCGGATGAGAGCCGCTTCCGTAGCTCGACAAGTTCACTTTTTGAACAAGAAGAAACATTGTATGTCAGATACCCGCCGTGATTGAATCCGTTGCGATTGATTTCGACTGGTTTCTGAATGAATGAGTAAGCATCGTCAGATGCAGTCTGCGTAAAGGCCGGTGAATCGTCCTTCTTTTGACGACCACCATTGGTTGTGTGATGAAATTGCTTTTGTTTCTTTTTTGGGTTAGGGTTAGGGTTAGGGTTCAGATAAGGTATTTTGCCCATGAATCCGCCACCAGATTGCGCCCAGCTTGATTCATTTCCGCTTGCTAAGACGGCGGACGCCATAAACTACACCGGCGCACGACAAATCTCCGGCGGATTTGATACTTATCCAGTATATTGAAAAACATGTATCTCCAAGAGCGTCAACTCCACGCGCTCGCCGGAAAATCCTCCAAAAATATTCTCCTCCAATCGGCGGAGATCTCACACTATCGCCTTGAGGATCTAATAATGAATTGTGAAAAAGACGAACAAAATAGGAAAGCCAGAGGAGGAACAAGAAGCTTAAGGTTTGGGTGGATTGAGCGAGGAATGAGAGGGGAGGCCATGGCTTCTTAAAGGCGATGAGATCTACCCGTTAGAATTAAGGGCAGTTTTTCGACCATGGATTAGAATGACGCTGTTGATCCAACGGTTAGTTTAGATTTGCTTGCTGTCCGAAGAGGCTGACCGAGATATCTGTCAAGGACGGATGAGATTTAAGATGTTGGACGCGTGGTTAAATACTGTACATTGGATGGAGGTGTTCCTTGAAAGGAGGGTGAGGGAGTAGTTTTTATCAGTTCTCAAGTCCGAAGTGAATTTGGGTAGCATGTGTCCAGAATTTAGGGTTTTTGGGGAAGGTGGGGCCCCAAAGGGTTTGGTGACGTGGCTGAGGGTATAGACGTGAACTATAAGCTAAACGCGCAATGCCATGTGGGAAGGAGAGGACGTGTCAGGGAGGAGATCATGTCAAGAATAGGGGTATCTTAGGTAATTGAACCAGAAGAAAATGTCTATTTTAGCCTCAGAAGCTTCTTGCCATCCTATTATATTTACTCTTCGGGTCCTTTTTTTTTTCTCAAAAAACAAATCTCTATTTCTATTTTCTAAATTTCTAAATATTCAAATAAATTAATTATCAAAATTTTTTAAATATTTTTAAAAACTAAATATAAGTGCAAACCAATAAAATAAATACTATAAACTTAAAAAAATGAAGAAAAAGCAAACATGTCTAGTTTTTTATACATTCTAATTTATATTTAGTATTAAAAAATCTTAATGTATGTCATTTAGGGGGGGAAAAAGACAAAGTTTATGTATGTATATTTCTCGTTTAAAAATTGTGAATAAATTGAGATAATTCACTTAATTAATTATAATTATAATGTTAGCATCACATAATAAGTGAAATACTTAAATTTCTAAATTATTGTTTAATCATATCTACGTATAAATGTTTTAAAAAATAACTTCAATATAAGCATTAAATGGTTTTCTAAGGAAATTTAAATGGTTTGATAAAAAAAAATTATACTTGCAAAAAAATATAAGTGCATGAATACAATATCAACAAGATTAAATTTTATCAATAACATACTTTATTATTTACAAAAGTACTACATGCATCATTAAAGGTAATAGATTTATTATCTTTGAACTATTCGTTTAATAAACATATTCAAACAAACTTTTAACTTCTAATCTAATTTTGTTAAAGCGCAAAACTCATTAAAAGGTATTTAAAATAATTCATGATAATAAATATCTACATTGTAATGTTTACCCTCAATCACAAAACTTCTTCATATAATTATCATTTACAAATGAAAGATAACTATTCTATAAAAAAAAAAAAAAAAAGAATTACTTTAATTAAAGTGTATTATAACTATACATAGTCCCTTCAAGGACACTTTCAATGAATAGATAAACGAACGTACAAATTATAAGTCTTTAAATTTGAATTTCACACTTTATATTCATACAATCAACACAAATTCAACTCAGTTGAATATAATGGTGAGTATATATCTTTTCATAGCATTTTTATAAGTTATGCATTGGATTATTGTATCTATCAACTTAAAATACTTTCTTTGTACGAAATTAAATATCTCAAATTGACATGTATATAATTTAATAAAATAGTTTAACTTAATTTATTAATACGTTGTATTATCATTTTTCTTAATAAGATTTTTATTAATTTAAAAAATAATACATTCAATTGTGGACAATTCAAATAAAGGACATTCAAAAATCCAAAAACACCATGTCTCTCCAAACATGTCCATTTAAAATCAAATATTTACATTTAACTTAATATAAATTTATTAATAAAAATTTAAATATAATATATTTATTGTTGAATTATGAACATTTAAATTAAAAACGAGAACATCGAGTCCAAAAAGAAAAATAAAATCAAAACAGAAAGATAAATAGGGCGAAGAAGGAAATTACCAAGATAGAGAAAGTAACATAATTCTTACGGAAAAAAAAAGTGGGCCATCGTTGACAGTTGAAAACGTAAATGAGCTATGGTTGCAGGTGGGTGGCATCAAATTACTGAGTACTCCTACAAAAACTACATTAAAAAAAGGAAAAAAAAGGGGGGAACGCAATATTAAAATCCGATGGATCAATCATCAAGGAACGGAGCCTGTTCTTTATATAATTGGTCTCCAGAACTTTCTAAACAGCACACACGCCTATATATGTTCTTGATTTTTCGTTACTTCCTTTCATTCAGACAAGTTCACATCGATCCGTGTTCTTCATTTGAACATCTGAGGAAACTTCTTTCAAATCAACTCCTTGGACATGGAAGCAATATAGGTGATGTTCCCTAATGGTTTGTTCTTTAGATCCATTCACTTATATGTATCTTTAGGTACCCACCTCACCAATTTCTCAGGCATGTGTTAATCTTGTCCATAGATTCTTCATTTGGGATGTTTGAAATCGGCTTGTTCTTTTGCAGCCTTTTTTCAGTGATTTCTTTTGGTGGGCAGAGATTCTTTCAAATTTGGATGTTTATGTGATTTCAAGAAATCTTGGGTTAGATCTGAGCCCAATCTTTGAGCTTGAATCGCAAAACTCAAGAAATCGTAAGCCTATTTCGGGAGTTTTTTGGGGATGGTTTGATTAGCAAGTGTTTTATCAAGATTTTGCCAATGATATTTCTGAACTTCATAGATGGTGAAGTGCAGCATCCTTGGTCCAAGACAGTAACTTTGGAAGAAAGAAATCAGAACCTTCAAACTCACAGATTTCAATCAAAGACTATGGCTTTAGCAGAGTTTGATGTGCATAGTTTTACATATCGTGATCTCAAGAAACAGAAAATGAAATGAAATGAGCAGATAGAAAGGCGACTAAGCTTTTAGAAATAATACTAATAAAAGCACTGCTTAGAAAACAGGCCAAAAGAGTAAGGGATCACAGCAAGCGTCCAGGAGGCAGCAGCAGCACAGCGTTGCAAGGCTGCAAATAAAAAGAAACAAAATTAACATTAAAACTGAAGAAGCCCTGAAAAAAAAAAAATTACAGATCCCAGAAAAGGAACTGTTTAAGGCACCTACCAGGCCTCAAGAAAACCTGATCTTCGGGGTGGTGGAGCAGCATACATGGGGGGTGCCATTATCGGAGGCCCTTCATAATAACCTGTTTGTGGGATTAACAGTAAGAATTTCGGATCAGTTCTTTCTGTTCATTAACATTTTTCAAAAACCCAAAAAAACCATAAATTCTTTGCAGAATATGGATTGAAAAAAGGGGCCACCACCTTGCGCAGGATAAGGGTATCCATATTTGTTTTGCCCATCTTTTACCAGGAAAAAAAAACACAGAATTCTACGAGAACCCTCTTAAATTTACGAAATCAAGAATTAAATTCAATTTACTGTTTGGGTTTTTAATTTAACTGAAGTAGGGCAGGTAGAGGCAGAGAAGAGCTGTCTCCAACTTTTACACTAATAAAAGGTCGGTCCAAGAACAAGCGAGACATACCGCTTTATCACATGTCCAAGTGACATCTGGGGCGGCTACAAACACGTGGCTATGGCTCAAAGCTCAAAAGCAAAGGGCTAATTTTCTGAGCAAAGTTTGAAGCTTTCCATTTGGAGCTTCTTCTTGAGGTCACGTTTGTTTGTTTGTTGTTTTCTTGCTTGCTTTTCTTTCTCTCTTCAACTTGAGTACGAATTTATGCCCATGTCCTTCACGACTGGACTGAAAAAGATGAACTAATGGCCACTCATTTCGAACACTTACAGCAAGAGATTAGTTGTGATAGTACCTTATTATTATTATTGTGATTTAACCATAAAAATGTTGACTGAAGTTCGAATGTAAAAGTTTTTTGACATATTAATTTGTACCTTTGTTTGGGTGAATTATGAAACACTACTGATCAGATCGAAGCTGTCATGGATGAAAAATGGAGTCACAGGTGAAAGAAGAAGCTAGCAGTTGATCCTTTATTGATAATCAGCAACCAGAGAATATGAGAGCCACTCTCACGTTTTGAAAGGCAGCCGTGTAGGAACTTTAAAAGTTTTATTCCCAAGGAGGCTACACTTTCTTTATATATCTCCCCACATATGAATGCTAAGAAGGCATTGATCTTTTCTTGAAATTTATCACAAATTAATGCAAACTTGAGTCAATCAAATATTCCCACTATCTCATTATAAATCATTTGAATTTTTTTTTTCCTTATTATAAATCATTATTTTCATCTTTCCTCTCTTTATAAAATATATTTTCTCTCTTTTATTTCTAATGTTCTTCTCTTATAAAAATATTTTAGAAAAATAACTCTATTTCAATGGTGGCTGAATAAATATAAATGACTTATAATTAGAAATGCAGAAAGGGAATAACATTTAATTATAACATTTAGTTTATAATTAGAAATGCAAGTTGGGGCACAAGTTCGAGTTTATAAGGTTTGGAACTTGTGTATTGCTACGCACCTACCTACGGGGAACAATTTTCTCTGTATCTAAACAATACTATTATGGCTTGAAGCTAAGGTTTGTTGGAACTCGGCCTGATTCTTGTGATCCTATGACCCAATCACGGGTCATCTTCAAATGGATGCTCGTGACTTCTACTACAACTAGAGGCTTCAAAAGGGATGTCATGCCAGTAAGTACAAAAACAAATTTTAAGTTGGTTCTGGTCTCTGTTTCTGGGATTCATGGCTCATAGAAACAAATGCCCAAGTGAAAATTTTATACAGGAATTTGAAATTTATTGGCACTACACAATATATATAAATATATATATATATAGAGTAAATAATACATGATTATCAGGTACAACAATGGAAGGAAGAATCAAGAATGAGACTGAAATAATAACCAGCTCCTTCCTTAGTCCACTAAGAT
This sequence comes from Parsonsia alboflavescens, assembly GCA_028571225.1. Lineage (NCBI taxonomy): Eukaryota > Viridiplantae > Streptophyta > Magnoliopsida > Gentianales > Apocynaceae > Parsonsia > Parsonsia alboflavescens. The sequence continues at coordinate 4,694,377 of JAOXNR010000029.1, read as the reverse complement.
AATCGATGGATCACAGCAACATTCATCAAGAAGGCAACAACAACATAGAGCTGCAAGACTGCAAAAAGGAAAAAAAAAAAAAAACAAACGAAATCAGGTTCAGTAATCCCCTTTTTTTTTTCTATTGGAAATAAAATGAAATCCAGAGAAAAATAAAGTAGCATACCATCCTTCAAGAAAAGTGCGTTCTCTCCTGGGTGGTGGTGGTGCAGCAGTGTACTGGGGTGGTGCCATCACTGGAGGACCCTGATAATACCCTGCAACAACTCAATGGTCAGAAAAGGCATCCCAAAAACCAGTGAAAATCAAGCAAAAATCCCCACTAAAGAAATGGTTCTTTTCTTTGGAGAAAGAGATCAAGAATCAGTTTACCTTGTGCAGGGTATGGATAAGCATACTTTGGTGGCTCATTCATATTGGAATTATCTGAAACAGAGAAGATTGGAAAGGAACAGAACAAGAAGGGTTAGAATAGAATTTGAAGAAAATGAAGTTTTTTTTTTTTGCCCTTTTTTTTGCCCTTTCTTGTGAGGCAAAGGACTTGGGATCTGTTCCTATATAGTATCATATATATAGCACAGTTTCAGGACAGAAGAAAAAAGGTGTTGAAACGGAAGTGGGGAGAATCGGATTCTTTGTGTAGAAGAAAAAAAAGAGAGAGAATGACTCTGAACATGGTTGGGAAGGAAGAAAGGCTCGAGATTTGCACTTTTTTTTCATTCGTTCATTCATTACTTATAATGGAGTTCAGAGCATCTGATCATGACCATAGAAGCTTTTGCTTTCCTGACATTGTTGAATTATTTATTCTTCCACTAGCACTACATTTTCACATTCAGACCATAATTTAACATATGTTACCTTTACAGTTTTATTATATATTAAACTCACGATTTTTTTTTTCTATTTATGGTATGAGTAAAATTAAGTATTCTTTAGTTCCTTTTTATTAATTTGTCTTAAGATATGAATTTACTTATTTTTTTTAAAAAAAAAAATGGAAATTCATTTAACTAAATACACCTTCATTAACTTTTAATATAACAATCAAATGAGGTTAAATTTATTTTTTGTCTCAAAAAAAGATTAAATACCATTCCTTCTTAACAAGATAAAATATTTTTATTTTAAATTGGATATGATCCTTTTGAAATAAGTATAGTTTTAAGTTAAAATTCTATTAAGATCCTCCTTAATCTAAACAAGGACTTTTAACCCACTTAATCTTACTTGTTTGGACTAAATTATAATATGATCTCATAAGTTTTTTTTTTTTAATTATTATGATCCTTTAATATATTATGGACAACCATTATGATCCCCTTAAACAATTTACATTTTATTACCTTACAAGTCTATACCCTTAGTTATATACTATTAATTAAAATTTAAAAGGATACTCTGGTAACAATTATGACAAGAAAAACTTAATTTTTATATGGAAGAGTATCAACTCCCTCTCGAGCAAATAATAGCAAGAATTATGCTTATTTACATGAATCCCTCTCGATCAATGTATGGAGCCTTATGGGATGAGTTGAGTTCCAAATGGAATAGTTAGAGTAGGTGCATAGGCGAAATTCGAATACCGCTTATAATCAAAATGATAAATAACAAAAAAATTTTAAAAAAACTATAAATAACTGAAAAAGGAGAAGCGATTTATTTTCTTAAGAAATTGTTATAGTTATCATACAATTCAATCATCAAACTTTAATCTTTTTAAAGATTTGGTTTTTAAATTTTTTTGTAGTGTTTATCCTCCTTAAAGTTTTTTGTTTTTGTTCTTTTTTTTAAGTCGATTTCAAAATTCGATAATTTTTTTTTAAGAATCATATCAAAAGGATTAAAATATTCAATTGTAAATTATTTAGAGACATAAAATTCAAAAAAAAAAATTTAAAAATCAAAACTTCCATAAAATTAAAATCTGAAGAATGAATTATAAAATAACCCGCAATTTGAAATATTTATCACACGAACGATGCGTAAAGGATAATGCGCAGTACGAAAAGAGAGGCAGAGTAACTGACTAGAAATGTGAACGGAGAAGTAGTAGTATTATAAAATTAAGGAATAAATAAGATTGGTGAGTGACTTGTGAGGGAACTTTTGCGGATTCATTCACGCGGTTTTTTACCCCACGCGGGGTTCGGAAAGTATAAATAGAATTATTCTCCGGAAAAAAAATAAATAAAGAAAGGGAGTTCCACAGAAACGAAAGGTTCCATTCCCTTGTACTATATGAATATCTATCTTTTTATTTACCTTTTCATTAATCATACTTTTGTTTTCTATTACTACCGCGTCCGCTACTTTTCTCGTCCCTTTAAGATTGTGTGTTTTGTCGCGTAATACATCTATTTTACAATATAAATAGTTAATTGTCATTTTATATGAATGGATTAAGAATTCTTAAATATAATTATATTACATCACAGATATCCCATTTCTTTATCTTTAATAATTATAATTTCTTTTTTTTTTTTTATAATAAATGAAATATAATATTAACGGAGAGTAAGAATGAATAATAACAAAACGAATTATTTTCTGAGATAAGAAAAAAATGTCTAACGATTTTTATTTATATTGTGAGATAGAAGGAGTATTAATTAGTTATAAACTTAATCCCTTGAATCCATTGGTGAAATGAATAGGCAATTCATGGAATGGAAGGGTCCAGAACAAGAATGAAGGGGTTGTTTCCTTTAGCTTCCTGCAAAAGAAAGGATGGGAATTTTATTTTGATGCCTTCTTGGTAACGGAAAAAAGAACTATATATAGATATTTTGTGCGAATTTTCATAAGTGTGCAAAGTTTTTTTATAAATTTTTATCTGTTTCAAAAGGTTAAGCTAATGGAGAAACGTTAATTTAATTATTTAACAAGTTTTATGAGTTATAGGTGCAAGCCCATATCAAAAGGTGATTGGTGGGATCACACTTTCGATCCAAACTTTAGTGACAAAAGTTATCCCATGGTTTTGATTTTTTAAAGATCAATTAAGAAAAACTTCTAATGGTTGATGGTGATGTTTTTTTATCATATCTCTTCTCTTGTTTCCTTCTTCACAAGTACGTTTTCGGTGAATCTTTTGTTACAATTGAATTGTGAGTTCTTTTATTACATGGAAGGGTCGATTAGTCCCTTGACACCCCAACAGGTGATGGAGTGAGGAGTGTGCGGATCGACACTAGAATAAAATGAAAAGTAAATAAACTTACATTAAACGACAATGTATTAAATTCTATTTCTAAACTAATTAAATCTACATAAAAGCCTAAAAAATAAACACAAAATAACTCTATAAAATAGAGTTAACAACCTCTCGAAATAAAAAATGAGACGTTGAACATATCATCATAAACTTAAAATTCATATAGTAGTAACGGGCCGTTCCGCTTTCCACATAATCCATCTTTGATGGCGACGAACCGTGGGAATACACATTGGATCCTGAGACCATTGTAAACCCATTATGAGAAATAAATGTTGTTTAACTTTAGATTTGGCCCACTAATTTTGGGCTTTGAGCCATGTCGCTATATGATTTATATTCCTTTTTTCTTTCCCACAACTTATGATTATTTCAATTTTCTCCGATTTTTTTATTTTTTATTTTTTATAATTAAATGCAATCACTATCCAAGAGTTCATTACATAGTCCATGGTTCGAAATTTTTTTATATGAATCTGATCCCTATCTCCATATATGAACCTTATAATCCATATTAAATTAATGGGTATTATTATTTTTTTTTATCATAAAATGATGCTTTGTGAGAAAAATATGTGATGTGGTTTAATGTGAGCCACGAGATCCAGTAAATCTAATCTATAATAAAATTATTCCGTCATTAATCATGACAACATGAAAACTTCTATAAGATTACATAAAATAGGTCAAAAGTAAATACTCGCTCACTTAATACAAAATTCAATGAGTATATCCTTAGATTAAAATATAAATATATATATATATAATTATTGAATATTCGATTTTAGATATTTTAATTTTTTTTAAAAAAAAACATTAAATTGTGTAAGAAAAAAGTGTCATTCATCCGTCAAAGTCTCGGTAAGGAAAGTGTATTTCTAACATTTTTCTTTGTTAAGTCATTTTCTAGACTATAATTGTAATTGACAAATATCAGTTGTGTATAACTGTATAGCAACTTAGTCTCGAGGACTCCTCGCAACTTGCAAATGCTAACCCCTTTCTTTTCTCATTGTATTAATGTGTAAAAGTGACATCTTTTTGACAAAAGGATCTTTAGTTATGGCATCAAATCATCATCAATCAAGTTGTAAATTTTTCCCATCTCGGGTGCTTTAGAGGCCAATCTCAAAGTTATTTGTTCAAGAATCCATGATTTCACATCACTGTTGCACTTAAATTTCTTACTTACACCCCTTAACTTGCCATGAAAACACTAAGTGTCTATTGAACAATTTACATCATGTTTTGGGTAAAGTCTCTCTATCATTTGGCTCATTTGATACGAAAGAAAAAGCCCCAGCTAATAGAAATTTGAGTTTGAGACAAATAATTATTGAAAAGAAAAAAAAGTTCTAATTATAGTAATATTATAGAATGTACTAATGTATTTTATATAAAATCTATCTACATATATTTATATAGTTAAGAAAAATCATTTTCTTATGAATTTATATATATATATATATATATATATATATATATATATATATTATTCTTTCTAATACAACTCATTTGATAGTGAAGTGATGAGCATGAAACTAAAGGTCTTCCCTCAAGCATCACATCCAAACCAGTCGAAAAGTCCATGCATTTGTTTTCCAACCATGTTGATATAGCCGAGATGTAAATTTGAATTGAAAATTTTAAGATCCAAGTTTCAAGAGAACTCATATGAAAAATAAAATGAGCTGCTTTGCGTAATTTAAATAATGATAATAAGGAGAGGGTAGAAGTGGTATTCAAAAGGACAAAAAAACCGGGGCTTCCACAAGATTGGGCGCCACGCTATCTCAAGGAGTCGTCATCGGAACAGCGACAACTGCAGCCAATTCTGGCTAAGCTAAGTGCGAATATGTGGAAACATTAAACGGAGGAGGGACCCACGCATTCTGTTCAGTATTCTTATACTAACATAATATCTTATCCCTTTTTTCTCCTTATCTAATCCTTTATTAACTACTACTAATAATTTTGCTGCTTTCAAAATATCTTCACCGTACCTCTAGCGATATAATTAACTAGTAAACTGGAAGGGAGTTGATATAGTGTTAAACTTATCTTTATATACAAGGTGTGAGATTAATTTTCATCAAGTTAAGAGATTGATTAGTTGCTTATATTGATTAAAGGATAAATTCTCTTCAGGTATTATTGAAGCACATCCATTAATTTATAAATTTCATATAACCTAAAGATGGGAATGTGTGTAGTTCTTATTTGATGAGATTTAAAAAAAAAATAAAAATATCTTCAATATGAGATGGACGTGTCTTCACGGGTTAGGAAATGGTATCAATATCTTGCTTTATAATTTTGATATATGCTTTCGAGAATACGAATCAAATCTTAGATTTACACCAGTTCAATAACGAATATTTGTAACTTAAATTAGAAACCATTTCAATATTTTTTTTTCCTTCGAAATGAATATTTATTTTTAATATAATACCACATTTCTCGATTCATAATCTTTTATTTTAATAAAAGTTAAAATATTTCCTTTCCCATTAATATCCATGATGACTTATCGATTGAGAAGTGAAACTAATAGAATAAAATATTTGTCCCTTTTTTTTTTTTTTGGCCAAGAAGAGTAAGCAGACTTGGAAGGAAATTCATAATAATGCCAACAGGTAGGTAAACCGTATGCATCGGCAGAAATTCATATCAATTTCCACGCATTTCTTTCTCATTGGCCCTTATATATTATGATTGCCCATCAACATTACCATTTCATGCTCTCATCATGTTCATGGACTACGAGAGGACAAGGAAATTGCCAAGGAATCCTACTTTCTTTACTTCACATTCTCACCTTCAACTTCCCATGGCTTGGAGATTCCGATCAAAAATTTTAAGACAAACTAATGGCAATTCTAATCTAAAGATTGATTTCTCACTAAAATTTTCTTATTTATGTGATGGATCTTCTTTCTACCATCAGTCCCATTTCTGGAAAAATTATAAATTGATGAGAGTCTATTTTAGTTTGTGAATCTTTATTACGCAATCTCTTTAGGCTAATTATTCGGAATTAGTATTGATTGAATTTGGCCAAGGCAAATAGGTTTGATCCTCAAATTTACATCGTGAATGTACCAATCCCATAAAAATCTTCTTCTTGAATGTATCAATCCTATAAAAATCCTCTTCGTTTGATCTTCATCCTTTTGTATGCATATTACATGATTTCCATCATGCATCAATCCTATAAAAATCCTCTTCGTTTGATCTTCATCCTTTTGTCTGCATATTCCACGATTTCCATCATGCTGGACTAAGAGGCCTTTGATCTCGTGAAAGGAATTTCGTTTGCAGAAATTTCCCCTAATCAAAGTATTGATTGAATTGTAATTATCCGAGCAATTTAACAATTTGGTTATGAGCATGTAAAAATTTATTATTATATCAAAATAAACAGATGCTTTCGATGGATTGACCCATTATTAAGTTTGTGAAAAATTATCACAAATGGGAGGCAGTAAATCGTAATTCAATTTCATTCCCAACTTCAATCTACAGAGTGAACGGTAAATACACTGAAACCTAAAAGAGTAGGTAATAGAAATATTTTCTCAACATCAGTAAAAGTACGGCAAAATTAAAAAGTGCAACTATAGTAGTAAAATGGGTCCGGGTGAAATATCTTTTACTTTCTCAGTTATTTTCCTCTCGACCCTTTCTACTGTGAACCGGAACTGTAACCAATCACACCGAAGCTTGCGTAGCCTTTGGAACCATCTTTCCAGCCTCCTGAGTTAACGCAACTCTCCCATCAGAAGCAGCGCCCATTCCTTGATACTGTGCTTGTGCTTGTTGCGGCGGTTGCGGTGGTGGGACCGCCATTACTCCACCCTGTGCAGTGTAATACACCTGTCTCCCAACTCCATTATCATACCCCATCTGCGGGTAACCTGCGTTATCTACAATCCCTGTAGTAGCGGGTCTCACCATCCCGTACCCGTCTGAATATGCCGCCATCTTAGGCTGGCCCTGGGCCGGAAGGCTAGGTGGAGCAGCAGCGACTGAAGGAACGGCTGACGGCATGGATGGCACCACATTGTACATCTGCTGTTCCCGATAAACCTCCGGCGGCATCCTCTGAACGGTGTAGTATCCTTGAGTTGTGGGTCCACTCATTGGTCTGACCATAGGCGCGTGATACCCACCTCCGGGAGCTGGGATCATGTACACTTGTTGATCGGTTCCTAAACTACTTGCCGGGAAAACCCCTCCCGGGACTTGCTTTTCCGGCCAGTAACCTGTAGCTGGTACCCCGACTGTCCCTTGAACGGGAACCTGTGAGACTTTTTCTGGGACCTTCTGAACATAATACTCACCGCCGGCACTTACAGGAAACCCTCCAGTGAGATTATCGTCGCTCTTCCTCCTGTACATACCTTGCTGTTCTTCAAGTCTTAGCCTCTGGAGATCCTGGATGTGTTTCTGGATCGGATCCGAAGCCATCATCCTCTCATCCAAACCCGGAACCGGAATTTCATGCTCATGCACAGGAGGATCAGAAGTCGGATCCCTCAATTTTCCAGCCATCTGAGGCGGCTGTTGTTGCTGCAACGGATGGGGAGCCATTCCCTTCTCCAGACCGAACAAGAAATCCACATTTCCAGCCTGAGGAGGAGGTGGCGCCACGGCGGAGGGAGGAGGGTGAGTATGAATAGGCCCAGAATTCAACGCCTCCACAAACCTCTCTTTCTCGGATTTGATCGCCTGATCATCAGAACCAAAACTAGTAGCGGTCACCACCACCGAGGCAGGCTGCTGGGGAATATTCGCCGGAAACAGAAACAACCTCAGCCTGGCAGGCTTGGGCGATGCCCTGTAGAGCCGATCGTACTCTCCCATCATATGTTCAAGGTCATCATCATTCGTAACCGATATCAAAGCATCAAGATCCTCCCCAGGCAACTGATACTTAAACGAAACGCTTTCACCATCGCACGCAGCCGAGAGCTTAGCAATAAGAGATGCAAACTTAATATTCCGATCAACAGCTAAGATTTTAGTCTCACCACCCATATAAGAAAGCTGATTATCATGCGGACGAGGCTGGATTTTTCCACCATAACTACACATGAATTTCACCTTATAATTCGACGGTGGGTTCTGAGAATCTTCCCATGGAGGTGGGTTTTCAAAATCAATTTCCCTAGAGCGTGGAGAGGAGTCACCGGATTCCGCATACGAATTTTGGTAAGGGTAGTTATCCATGGCCGCCGTAGGAGGAACTCGGAGTCAGAGGATCTTTTAGATGGTGGAGACGGGAGTATCTGATTACGCGTGGGCTAGAAGGAGAAAAAACGGAAGTGCAGAGACGAGGAGGAGGATTTCATCTGGCTTGATTGGGTAAAGATAACGTGTCCTTAGAGGTATGGAAATTTGTGTGCTTCCCGGGATCATGCTGATGAGGTGGTCGGGCTGAAGGAGGGCATTATGGGAGTGAAGGGTGAAATGGTGGGTCAGATTAGCGTTGCTTGTGGGCTTAGCTGTGAGTCATGGAGTGGGACCGACAGGTGAAGGGTGTGTATTTTGTGCAGTTGATTGACTAGCTTTGAATAGTGAACGGTTACGTTTGCCATGTGGAGTCTTGGTGCTTGACTCTCTCTTTTGCAAATTTGTTTAAGGATAATAATAAGGAAAAAATACTCTCAAGCATTATGCTTATTTAATTCACATGATGACCTTGTAAAATTTTTATAAAAAAGATACTCACACTTGTTTTTGAATGGAAGGGTATTTATTTCTATTTTAAATTATTTAAAATTTTATTAAGAATTTGATAATGTTAAGTTTAAAACAAACTAAGTCAAATAATTTTATTGAAATATGAGAAATCAAAATGAAATATTAAATTTTGGATAAAGAGAATAATTCTTTTCCTTTTTTGGGATCAAAGGTTCTTAATCATTTTAAAATTAATGTATTTTAAAATGATTGTTACTTAAGGTTTTTGTTCATCCAAATTAAGAAAATTGGAACATTACCTATTTTAGACAATATTGACCCACCATGAAATTGTTAAAACATTGGATTAGTGATAATATGATAGATGAGTTTTAAAATTAGAATGTGTAAATGTGATGAATGTAATAAATGTCATTGAAAAATGTTAACAAACAAACTATAATATCGATAATTCACTTACGTCTTTTTACTTTTAAACGTGTAAGTGACAATTATTTTAAAACAAATAATCTCTTATTAATTGAAAAATATTTTGAAATGAATAGAGTACTTATGTAAAATAAATATATTTAAAATGAAAGGAAAAGAGGAGAGAGGTAAATGTAAAGGATAAGTAAAATAATTAGATGTACCTATCTCTATTTTAAATATTTTTGAAATGGATGTTTTATTTTTTAAATTAATTACAATTTTTATGAAAAGAAAAATGGTGAATCCCACCAAATAAGAGCTCCACACATTCTTACTTTCTAGACTACATGGAGGTTGTGAATCAAGGGATTTACCTTAATGGGACTTGAAGAGAACTTATAATTTTCATGAAAGAATTGATATTCTTATATTTAAAATAAGGGTTTTTAGTCGATTTGATCTTACAAGTTTGGGTCAAAAAATAGTTCGGTTCCTTAAGTTTTTTTTTTCAGCCATAACTTTCCCTCAAGTTTTTACGAGCAACCAGAATGATCCAAACCACCAATTTCCGGCTACTCACATGATGGTCTGAATGGTAAAATCATCAATTCATCATTTAACTGTTTTAATTTGATTTTTTTTAAAAAAAAAAGAAGAAAAAACCCGCATATCAAATCTACCACGGCATACACCACCGTCTCCCTCACATTGTCTTCGACGATAGCCTTTTTTCCAGTTCCTTTATTGCTGCCTCAGCCTTTTCCATCAATCCTCTTTTTGATCCTTTTCCCCAATACCCTTCATCCCAAATCTGCTCCGTTTCACCATAGCAGTTCTGTTCAACAGGTGCTCCCCAATCATCACCCCAGTAATGTAGTTTAATTTTAGCCAAATTATGAACAAGGAAATGAGGGTATGGAAATGCAGACAAATCAAATCTTACATTTGATGGTTTCAACATTCGGTAAAAATCATTCTCCCTCCGTTTGAAATTCAAGGTGGATGTGGCTGCTGCCGGAGACAACGTGAGGGAAGACTGTGGTGTCCATCAGGGTAGATCCGAAATGCCTTTTTTTTTAAAAAAAATTCAAATAAAAACATTGATATGTTGAAATAACGATTTTACCCCTCAGACCACCGTACAAGTGGTCGAAAATTGATGATTTAGACCATTTCGACTGTCTGTAAAAATGTGAAGGACCGTTATGACTGGATCGAATTATTTTTTTGTCCAAACTTATAGGATCAAATCGATTAAAAACCCTATAAAATAACTAAGGAAGTGAATATGGGGAGATTGTACTTCTTTTTACCAAAGATTTTTTCTCCTCCCATTTTGAAAGGACGAGACAAATACTTAAATTATATTTAAATGTTAGTCGCTAACTTTTTACAGAATTTTTCTATTTATTATTGGGAAAGAGTGTTAGCACTCTTGACTCTACCCATGGATAGGCATAATGAGTAAGTTTAAAGTAAAAATGTTTCATAGTTCTCTTTTACACAGATTATTATCCCATAATCTCACTTTCATCAGTAAAACTAATTCATTTTCGCCTTAATTTGTGTCTCCATAATCTAATTATGACTCATAATTTGTGCCTAATAAACTTCTCCCAGTGAACTCCAAGTTAAGTAGAGATTATAAATTGAGGAATATGCCCTTCAATAGGATTTGAAGAGAATCTGCTTTTTAAATATTGTACACAAACTGTAAGGAATGAATCAATCCTATGCTTGAAAATAATCGAACTCGTACCCTACGTATAAAGATGAGGTTGATATGATATCAATTTTTGTTAAGTTTATCATTGAATTATGCTCTGAAGACTTATGTCAAATAAACTTAAATTGTTGGATTAACAAAGCACATAATTCAATTTAGAGTTTGTGCTTTTTTTAATTATTTTTTATAATGGTGAAACTCGTCATTTTATTTATTGAGATAAAATTTTTATTTACTGTTCATTTCCCATTACCGGACTCCACTATGATTTCTATTGGTGGAAGAAGAAAGTTTTGGCAAGTTACTTGTTTGACCCGTTATCCGTGACATGACATTCAAATTTATTTTCAGTTATATCATAAATGGATCCCTAAATCCCAAATCCAAAAATGTTTTTTATGGGATTTGACTTTTTTTTTTTCTGTTTTTTTTTTTGTCCTAATCCACTAATGCTCCAATTTTAAAAAGAAAAAAAAAAAGGGCGACTCTCCAGATATGTGTCTCATGCCTCTGCTGTAATGCCTCTATGGTTGGATATTCATGTACCTTAATTGGATGGGAAGGAGGGGAAACGGGTGACGCCGGTGCTGGTGGACCTTGGAAAGTGGTGGACATTGATGCCTTCGTCAACTACCTAAATAAATTTTGTAATTTTTTTTAATAATTTAGTCTTGACTAGAATTAACTTTTTAACGTTTAATTATTTTTTAATGTAAGAGTTGAACATGTAATCTGAAATTCAGATTACGTTCTTTTATAAATGACTTTCATATCCGATTCTTTGAAATTATAAAAATATGCATCAGATAATTATAATTTATGAAAGAGATACCAATTTTAGCTAAGAGAAAAAGTGAGAGTTGGGTGGCTTTTATTAAAATTAACAGTTTCCTACCAATTGTTTGAAATTTGATGTTGGGTGTGTGACTGTTCAAGCATAATTGTATGAAGAACTTGGAAGGAATGCCTATGTTGGAAAACCCAATCACTGCAAATAAAATAATTATATACCTTGGTGGTTTCGGGTTGGGTGTTTAAAATCGATCAGAATCAATTAAAGTTAATTGAATCGAACCAAATCGATGTCTAATCGATTATGATTTGTTCCAAAAAATAAGTATTCTTTGTGGTTTGATTGGGTTATTGATTACGAAAAAATTTTAATCGATTATAATCGAATCAAACCAATTAAATATAATAATATAAAAATTATAATATACGTTATATAAAAAATGAAATGTTAATCAATTATTAATTGATCTAAACTGCTATAATATACATAAAATATTATTTAATAATATACAATATATAAAGATAAACTTTATATAAAATAATAAAAATAGAAAAAAAATTAATTGGTTATTAATTAAACCAAACCGTCCATAAACCGATTACAAATGATTTGATTTGATTCGATTCGTTGTACATTAAAATTTATAATCAACAATTAAAGAATTTATAAAATCAATTACAGCTATTCGGTAACAATATTTATTGCTAACCGAATCAAACCCCGAACAACCCTAGTTTCAAGTTTCAGCTATCAAAATTGGGGTAATTTCATCACATTATTACCACTCACTTGGTTCACAATATACACGATTAAAATTTAAAATTTATGTTTATTAAAAATATTAGTTAATTTTTTAAGTGATTTGACTAATACATTTTTGTTGGTATTTTGATTTTAAACATATTTCTTTTAATATTTAGACAGTGTTAATCGTCTAAAGTATTTTTTCCTTCCAAGATTGATTGTCTATAAATTTATTATGAGTAATCCAAAATTAAATATCTTATCCTCTAAATTAGTTAAGATTTGACTGAGAAATGGACATTGAATGTGAACAATTATCTAAATTGACAATAAGGACTTCCTTAATTAATAAAATGATCTCACTTATGATTAAGAGTTAATGGGTTCAAGTCACAAAAGCAATAAATATTATCAAATTGAAGTTTATCCTTTAAAAGACCCCACTAGATTCAAGATAGCGGTTCCAAAAACCATTTAGTTACACACTTGTTCATACCTCATATTATTATGAATTTGGGTCAAGTTATGCCCGACTATTTTGAATCTAGAGAATTTTCCTGGCACTCAAATAATATTTGGTTTAAGATCTTACAATGAAATGTTACAAATGGAAATTGAAATATATATATATATATATATATATTTATTTATTTATATATATATAGGAATACTTCTGTGACTACGTAGTACTCAAATTTGTGTGCTACTGATGGAAAATGTAGCGGCAATCTTCTGCGATGTCAATTTTTTCAATATATAAAGAGAAAGTCAAGACACTGTGAGGTATGTAGATTGAAAAAAATAGACGTCGCAGAAGATTGACGTTACTTTTTCTATCAATAACACATGAATTCGTGTACTATGTAGCACGCAGAAGTATTTCTGTATAAATAAATAAATAAATATATATATATATATTTATATATGTAATTTAAACTACAACTCATAATTAAAAATAAACTTATGGTTCTAAGTTAATTGCAACTGTTTAATGAAGTCATATTTTGATATTCGTAGTGTAGATTGACAACCGATAGCATGCATGTTAAGACGAAAAATTCTGCCCTCAAGTGGGCATATTATTCCCCCATCACATGAGCATCCAAGACTTTGTGAATATTGTTGCCATGCGTTTTAAAATATTAATTAATCTGAATTTATTTAGTTTATTAAATTAAAAATAGCCTATTCTTAAACCAGGTTATTTAAAGAGTAATTCAAAACTTCTTGAGAAATTATATATAGAGATTAGTACAGACAGTGATCTTAAAAAAGTTAATAAATAAAATAATTTGCATTAATTTTACTCCCTTTTTTCCTTTCTATTTATTCTGCATGGAAATCTTCCATTATAGTGACTCTCTCAATTATACTAATGAAAACTTACAAGTGTCCATAAAGAACAAATACCCTTAGGATTTAATTTATTTTTTTAAGATTTAGTTCATAAAATATATTTATAAAAAAGACAAGTGTAAGTTTTTTAAATTTTATTCCTTAAGAAAAACTAAACATAGATTCCGAATCTTTTAGTAAACATCCATCTGACACTCTTTAGTATATAAAAAAATTACACGTGCCTTAAAATAATAAGTATTTTTAAAGTTTAGTTTATCATTTTGAAATTTAATTTATAAAATAAATCGACAAAATAATAATACAAGTAATTCTTTTATTAGTATATTAAAGAGTAATAAAACTAAAAATTATGCTAAAAGATCCCGATCCAAACAAAGCCTTAATAAAAGAACAATTTTATAAGCCAAACAAAGCCTTAATGAAAGAGCAATTCTATAAGCGGGAAAAGACTAATGGGAAACGTAGTGTAACTCCAGGAAACAGCGGGTCAGAACTAGTGCTTGAAACATGTGATTTATGAGTGAAGACTTCAAATTTGAACTTTACTGTCCTTAAAAGTCAGAACTTGAAGGAATAGCAATTAATTAATAACTAGTTGATCAAACCCACCTTAAAACCATCAAAATCCATGGGGAATTATCCTTCTATTTCTTTTTAAAAATCGTTTTAGTCCACAAATTTTATTTTAAAATAAAGGTTATTTTGTATTTCTCAATGATCATTTTTATTTTTAAATAAATATTTAATGGAAAATTTTTTTTTCCACATAACCTTCTAATCACATTAAATGTTTGGATTATATTAATATGAACTTATTTAATAAAAGGGGTATTTTAATTTAAAAAAAAAATTAATTATTAAATCAATCAATATCATGGTTAGTGTTTCAAAAACTCAAACGACTTCTAAGAAGAAACAGAGGGTAAGGAAGTAGGATTTAGGAATCAGCTAATGATGATAACAAAACTCGTAAAAAATTAATGTCTTCTGATTTTATATTGTTTTTACCTTTTTTTTTAATATTTTTTTTAGTGATATTCGGATCAGTTTACAGGTATATCCATATTCCGCTAATCCAGAATGTATTGATGAGATTCAAACTCGAATCTTATGATCCAATAAAAAACATTAAAAAAAAGAAGTAAAATTCAATATAAAATCAAAAGACATTAATTTCTTATGAGTTTTGTTTTCATCATTGGCTGATTCCTAAATTCTACTCCCTCACCCTTAGTTTCTTCTTAGAAATCGTTTAAATCTTTGCAACACAAACCATGGTATTAATTGCTTTAATAATTAATATTTTGTGAAGGAGTAGGATTTAGAAATCAGCCAATGATGATAACAAAACTCGTATGAAAAACCAAGAAGCGGAGAGACAAAAGCCATGCCCAACTCATTTTCTCGACACCATTCTGGGCGACAATACCTCCATGAGAGATGGCATGTGAAGAGGAAGATTCCAAATAATGCATTAAATCTTTGATTTCTCCGATCTCTTCCGAGTTTTACCCTTTCCTTTCCATGACAAAAGAGAGTTGGCATGTGAAGAGGAAGATTTCAAATAATGCTTCTAAATTTCAAGAGATTAGTTTTTTTTTTTTTTTTAATGGTTAGGGGATTGGGTGGGAGGTGCTATCAGCAAGACTCGAATCTGAGACCTCTGATAGCGGATATCAAGTGGATTTGCCACTAGGGCAAGCCAATTTAATAAGAGTGTAATTTATAATAATATTTTTTAAAAAATCACACCTTTTGTTCTTCTATATATATATATATATATATATAAATATAAATTTTGAATTGGTAAGTAGACTCATTTGATTTAACTAATTCGATAGACCGATGGATTATTAAAGAATAAACTTCAACCATACTATATTGTTGTTGTCATTGCTCGAACCATAACCTCTTATTCACTTTCTAAAATGTATTTTGTTATTAATAATTTAAAATTTTAAAGAATGAATGTAAATTTTCATAATAGATGGAAAAAAGATTCAGAGGATTTTTTCTTCTTCTTCTTTTTACACTCATCCCTCTCCAAACCCTAACTTATATCCATTCTCACAATAATCAATGGTAGCATCCTACCTATCCTCATCATGTTTCAAACTTGAAATCTCTTATTACAAGCATTGTTGCTTAATACTAAGCTAACGATTTTTTATTCGAAGGATAATATGTGAAAAGAAGTCCTACGTATCAATAATCACATATCTTATATTTGTAGCTAATAAAAGATATAACTAAAGGCTTATATTTGTGATTAAGTGATTAGTATTAGTGACCATCACGGACACCTCAATTGGTGGAATTCCACCAATACATTCCTAGATTAACGAGATGTCGATATGTGTATCAATTGACCCGAACATCATTAAATAAAAAGTGAAAATCAATATAATGGTGTATATCCCTAAAGAATACCAGCCATGTTGGAAAAATCCAATTAATGCACAATTTTTTTCTTAAATGTGATAAAATATTGAAACAAATTCAAATGCGAACTATATAAATAAAATATAAATAAATAAATATATATTTATATATTCCCTTGAAATTTCTCAATATATATAACTTTAAAAAAAAGTAATATTTCAATCCTTTTCCTTAGTTTTGGCGAAAGAAATTCACTTTCCCCATTGGACTCGTCTCGAACTTTGAAAAATCCATTGAACTTTTGGGTTTTGCATGAAGACTGAAGTAAAGATGTGATGGTATTGGACCTCTTGGTTGGGCTTGGGCTCGGGCTCACAGTCCAAACTACGAAAAATCATTTCGCATTTAATGCTTCATTCCAATTTCCATCGTGTATGTAAGTTAAAGGTATATTTACCTTCTTCTTCTTTATTTTTTTGCAAGGAAAAGAAAAAGAAAAAGAAAAGGTTATACAATTAAACAAAATACAAACTCCCTCATTCAGAATTAAATGTTTCATTTTAACTTTTAAGTATTTTAAAAAAAGTTCCATTTAGTTAAATTTAATCTTGTCATGTCACACTTTTTTAATAAAAATTTAACGATATTAAAAAACAAAATATTCAATTATGAATAACTCGAGATGGAAAATGAAATTAATTTTGGATGTTTCTGAGTATTTGATAAACAAAAGTTTTCCCTATTGGCTATGGATTTTATCCTCTTGGAAACCATTGTATAATTGGATTAAGTAGTAAGACAAATTATGATTTTTAGCAATTTGTCACCGAGAAATTCGACAGAATCAATTAAGTGTCGGAGCGCGCTGGAATCGGCATGAAGAAAATGGCAGAATTTTTAAGGAAAAGAAGGGGATTGGTTAATAATGCGCAATTATATATAAT
Source organism: Parsonsia alboflavescens (assembly GCA_028571225.1). NCBI lineage: Eukaryota > Viridiplantae > Streptophyta > Magnoliopsida > Gentianales > Apocynaceae > Parsonsia > Parsonsia alboflavescens. Next base: position 4,677,092 of record JAOXNR010000029.1, on the reverse strand, counting down.
TACTACTGTAAATAAGAATTCAATTCAATCATTGAAATTAATGTTAAATAAAATATTTAATATATATTCAGTGTATTATAAATGTGTAATAAAAAAAAAATTAGAGTGATATAAAAAAAAAAAAAAAAATATATATATATATATATAAAATATGTATTTTGTATTAAGATATGCTTAATTCAGTGCTTTATTTCTTCAATTAATGAAATTTTATGTAGTTATAAAAAAAAATCATTTTTTTAAAAAACTATTTAAAATAGAATAATTCATTCAATTTTAATAAAAAAATTATTTTGTCCCTTC
>JAOXNR010000029.1:4662281-4676689 GCA_028571225.1 Parsonsia alboflavescens | reverse complement strand
TTTATAAAAAATATAATTTTATATTTATTATTTATAAAAATAATTTTATTTTTTTTATAATAAATTTAAAATAACTTTAAATGAAGAGTAAATTTTTAAAAAAATTGCAAATAAATATTGATAATTATAAAACTATCAAATATTGACATTGTGACAAACTATTTATATTTTGAAAAGGAAATTATTTTCTCGATCTATTTTAAAAATTGTGATTTATGAATTATAACCATCAAATTAAATGATTCTTTTTTTTTTTTTTTTGGTTTTTTAGTAGAGAAAAGACAAAATCGCCTATTTAGTCATCAAAACACCAAAAATACCCTCAATATCTTAAATACATTCAATAATTATTGTATTACTAAATAGGGTAAAAAATTGTTAATGAATAATAACATACTTAAAATGTCCTTGATATATTTTTTTAAAAAATTTTTTAAGACAAAAATGTCCTGAACCAGTATTTTCTTGATGAAAAGGATTTAGACGGTCTTCCCATAAAAAATTAGAGGACTTCCAATGGAAAAAAAAATAAATTTAAACCTACCGTAATCAATAAATAAAAGTAATAAGATTGAATGGGTCATTTTGCTTAAAAAATTCATATATTAGTTCCCACTCCCAGGCCCCCACATCGGTCTTATGTTATTTATTGGAAAAAACAACCGGCAGCTGACCAACTCCAATCACTTCCCGTTTTATTTGCATAGAGAAAACATAAGCGTAACTGATCTTCCAAAGCTCTCAGTCACTAGTCAATGCTCACTAGACGATAGTTTCCACCCACCCGTTCCCGCTCGCAACCGCCTCCATTACTGCACCCTGTATCAGTATTCTGGAAATATTCACTATAAATAGACAAACCAAGTAGTTGACCTGAGCGTTTCCAACTCTACCAATCTCTCTTCTTCGGTCTACAACTCTCTCAGACGAAACTCCTCTGAGAAATTGAATTCCGCAGAATTCAAAGGTATGTAAATTTCAAACGCCAACTGTATTCAGAGAAGATATTTGATTCTCAGTACGTTGAATTCATTTTTTCTTTTATATTGGAAAAGGATGGGGAAGAAGCGAGTGATGTTGCCGGCGAGTGAAGTTGACATGATGGCGGTGAAATACAATCCAGAACAAATTCAAGGTCTCTTCTTCTTCTTCTTCTCATTTGTTAATTTTTGTTTTGGTGCATTTGATATAAATTTTGAAGTTGAATGAGTTGAACTCTATTGTAGCTCCGCACTTGACTGGATTTTGGTTGAAGTTCTTCGTGAAATTAATTGAAGCACCAGGTGTTGGTTCGTTGATGATTTCTCATATGAAGAATCAGAACAAAATGATCGAGGTTTGTAATTTGGTGTCGTGTTGTTTGGCTTTTCGTGTACGATCCGAGAACTTGATCTGTCTGAATGATCATAACATCGTAATTCTGAAAGTATGAGAGTCTAAGTCATGAATTGATTTATGTTTCTTCCTTCGACATGATTGGCAGATGTTGAAAAATACTGTGATACCTGAGGCTCCAATGTTTAAACCTGAGTTTCCTCCTCAAGGTGCATTCCGACGCTTGCGTGACTATGTGATTTTATGTTTTGGTAGTGTTGTTATCGAATTTGGTGAATTGATGCATCAAAATCTATTCCTTCATATTATCGAGTATAGTTTAATATTTGATGTAATGCCTTCGTTTGCAAATTACTTGATATTTCTAATGTTTGTCTGTTTGTTTTTTTTCCTTCTTGTTTTCTGGTTCTAAGCAATGAAAAAGCATAGAAATGGGAGCACTGATGTAAAAACAACTATATACAACATTTCTGCCAGTCCAATTCCTGAATAGAATTGAGTACAGAGTAAAAATGGAAAATACAAGACGCCAATAGTTGAAATGTTGACTGATACATTAGTTGACCAATCTCTGTTTCCTCTGGTGTCCATTTTTTGAGATCCTAATTTTTCAACTGTTATCCTTTAATTGTTCCGTTATTGTGCATAATTTTCCTATGAAGTTGGGCAAATTCTTCTAGAATGATGATCTCTTAATCATTCCCTGCAAAAGAGTATGACTGTAAGAGTTCCTTCATAAACCGGGGCCATAGAAAACTGTCTGTTACACTTGGATTCAAGTTAATAGTCTTACATATTTGGCAGATGTATTAATCAAGTTATTTTGACTTTTGACTTTAGAACCAGAATCTGGTGTTGTTCTCCTGAAAGAGGATGAAAAACTAGAAGAGAGGGTTGAGTTAGCATTGCAATGTCTCCCAAAGTATGACCCTGCTGAGACTTGGACAGCCGATACTGGTGCATCTTTCCGCTATTGGAAAATTCGTGATTATGCATATGCATACAGAACCAAACTTACCACTCCATCTGTTGTAAGTCCATTCGATAATGAGGTTTCAAATCTCTGCAAACTTCATACAATGGAATTAGTGTCTAATGATTATGTTTTCTAGGTTGCCGAGCGCTTCATTACAGCCATGGAAGAATTTAACAGTAAGAAGCCCCCAGCACCATTACTAATTTCTTTTGACCCTGAAGAAGTGAGAAAGCAGGCTGCAGCTTCAACACAAAGGTTTGAGGAAGGTTTGTTTAAACTAATCTTAATTTTATTATATATTAAAGACTATGTACCATGGTGCTTGTGACACCTGAATCAGGATTTTAAGTTATGTAATTGATATGCTTATTCTTCTTGTGGTAGCTCAAGATTGATTCCTCCTCTGTTGGTTGTGCAGGAAAACCACTTTCAATGCTGGATGGAACTTTTATGGCTATTAAGGATGATATCGATTGCTGTCCTTATCCCTCAAATGGTATGCATTTTACTAGTCATACATTGGATTTTATTTGATAAATCTGCAACCAACTGGGTGCTGCATCACAAAAGGAGGAACAACATGGTTTGATGAGGTGCGTGAGGCTGAAGAGGATGCAGTTTCTGTATCAAGGCTGCGCAGATGTGGAGTAGTCTTGGTTGGAAAGGCAAATATGCATGAATTTGGACTAGGGACTACTGGAAATAATCCAAATCATGGGTAAGTCGAAAACTTCTAAAGACTAAAGTTATAAAGACAGAATCATCATTGCATATGAGATTTATGCTTCAGGATTAAGAAATTTGCTCGCATTTACTAGTATAATCTATAAATATGAGTAGGGACATGGTCATGATTTTTTTTTTTTGGTCCATTTTGTAAGGAAACACAGTTCTGTTGATGATAATTCTTAGATTCATTTAGGACATTCTAACAGCTTTCCTAGTGTCAAGAATTGCTATCTATTTGCAAATCTACTTAATACCAACCACCAGTATTACAAATTAGCAAAACTTTTCTGTTCTGATGTTTAGATAGCATCTATCGAATTTTATCCCTTTGCTGAAAGAAATTTAGTCTTGTTTCGCAGGAAAAGCTAATTTTGCTGGGTGTTTTTTGAACATTTTTGTTATTTTACCACGTGATAAATAAAGCAGTGGACATGTAGAATTTCATTTTTAGTTTTCTCAAGTAATTTTAGATTTGTAGCCTTCAATTTGGTCACAAGATAGCTGCGAGCCATGTGTTATATGATAAGCATTATGGACAAATACATCTCACCTTCCTCTTCTCCTCCCAAAGGAAGCGAGAGGAGGAGAGGGTACAATTTCTTTCCACTTTCCATCATGATCATAACCCAACACTTAGTTCTTTTTCTTTTTACGTATGTATTTATTTGTATCTCATTTATGTTTCAGTTTGGTGATCTTTAAGTTCTTTTTTCTACATTATCATGATGTGCTAGTGAAAAAATACAGAACTGCAAGAAATCCGCATGATCCAGATCGGTATACAGGGGGATCCTCATCAGGCCCTGCAGCAATTGTTGCTTCTGGGCTGTGTTCAGCGGCATTGGGAACAGATGGTGGAGGTTGTAAAATGATAACTCAAATGGCCTGTGATTGATTTTTTATTCTCTTTTATGACCTTGTGCTAACATTTTCTGGTTAATGCAAAAGGCAGGTTCAGTTCGTATTCCTTCTTCCCTTTGTGGTGTGGTTGGGCTGAAGACAACATACGGACGAACTGATATGCGAGGGTAAATAATTACAATGTGATCATTTCCTCTTGTTTTGCTGTTTCTCCTTTCTGTAGTTACAGTCAGGAGAGTTCTATTTTAGTCCATGAAGTCAATTGATTCCACGTGGTAACCTATGCATTTTGATACTTGAGATTAATGTTGCTTTCCAACTTCATGCCTCACAAGAAACTCATTTGTCTTTACACATTTTTTATTTTATTTTATTTATTTATTTATTTTGTACACACTACAAGTATTATCGAAGATGTGCTCTTCTGTCCCATTACCTCATAGACCCAAGAAATGATTCCAGATCATTAATGAATCGTAGGAACTTCTAAGTCCAACAGAAGAGTCATCTTGGGCAGAAAATATGATTTGAATTTCAATGCTTATTAAGGGAGAGTAAAGTTTTATTTATTTATCCAATTCATATTCATATATTGGTTAGTTATGAATTTGTCAAAAGCATGCTAGGCCAAAGGAAAAAAGTGAAAAGCATATTGATTTGTTGAAGATCTGAAGATAGCGGTTCCATTTTGGGTCTGTTGAGAATCCCACATCAGGTTTGTGTAAGGGTCAATTGTAATATATAGGGCCTTGGGCAATCCTCCCCCCTTGAGCTAGCTTTTGAGGTTGAGTTAGGTTCAAGCCCATATTTTAACATGGTATCAGAGCCCGGTTTGTTTGTGTTTGTGTGTGATTGTTTGTTGATGTTGGGCCCCCATATTGAGCTAGCTTTTGGGGTTGAGTTAAGCCCAAGCCCATATTTTAACAGGGTCATTCTTACTTTTTGCTGGGAAAATTTTCTCTTTCAGAGCATTATGTGATTCAGGGAAAATTTTCTCTTTCAGAGCATTATGTGATTCAGGGACTGTGGAGATCATTGGGCCTATAACATCAACAGTTGAGGATGCCATACTTGTGTAAGTGGTTCATATGTTTATAATTCCATCTTTCCGTTTCCAAGTTTCATGCATGACTGTTGAAATTCGTTCTGTATATGTATAAATGAAGCTGAAAAACTATCTACGAATAAGTGAAAGAAGTAAGAAGCACTAGAATTCTAAAGAGGAAAGAATAGAGAAGATTGGGTGATAAGCTAACCAAACAAAAAGTCGATGTCTGGAAATAATCCTGAGCTAACTGAAGGAAAGAAGTTTTGAGATGTTAGAACATGGGCATCCAGCGTATAACTAATTAGATATGGGTGATGCAGTTCAGTGGAAAGAAGTTTTGAGATGTTAGAACATGGGCATCCAGCGTAGAACTAATTAGATATGGGTGATGCAGTTCAGTGGGACCTTTATCTGGTGGGTTTGACATCCTTAGACAATTGATTTTAACTTTTCCCTATTTGTATATCTTTCTTCTTTTCAGAAATAGAATGAAAGCCTTCATAATATTCAAGGTATTTACTTGATGAGGAAGCTGATGGTTTTTATTTTGATGACTTTTCAGGTATGCTGCAATCTTGGGATCCTCTCCTGCGGATCAAATTGCTTTGAGACCGGTAATCACCCAGATTGCTTTATTTAGTTAGTTCACGTATGATCCAATGTTCTTGAGAGAATTATTTCTACTTGATGCAAAAAAATTTCACTTGCTTCTTAATTTTTACATTTGACGCAAAGTAAAGCAATTGTCAAATGTACAAGTACACCAAATTCTTTGAGAAACATGTCAGGGTGGGGGATAGGGGATGGAGAGGGATAATAGAGATATATCTAGTCTTTAGAGCTCTTTTCTCTGGGCTGCAAGTTCCAGAATAGTATTTGCAGGGATTGCATGAATCTGTGTTCTGTTCTGCATAAGTTTGGGTAACAAAAATATTCAAAGCAACTATAAATTTGAATGAATTATTGAAATAAATTTCCTAGCAAATTGAAATGAACCATTCCTTTGATGGCTATTTGATGTTGAACATTACTGTTATTAAGGAGTACACTAAATTGTAGCATTTAACAATACTTGAAATGAACATAGTGATAGTTTACATTACTCTTTGGAGAAGTAGGTGCTCTTGAAATTATATGGTATCTATTACTTCTATAGTTCAAATCTAGTTGGCTTCTGCTTACTTCATATCCATGGCGGATGCTCTAGATAGTATCATGAGAATTTCATAAATTACATAGATTGTTTTTTTTCTCACAATTTTTATATCCTGGTATTTGTCCTGTACATCACATTTTCTGATATTTTTGCAGTCTCTCCCATGTTTACCAAATTTATATTCTGATGAACATCTGGATGCCCTAGGATCCCTAAGGTTTGGAAAATACACAGAGGTAAATGCTCTCTTCCTTTTTTAATTTATGTTATTTAATCACTCTCAAATGTTCTATCATGACCTTAATGCTTTCCCATGTAGTGGTTCAATGATGTCTTCTCAACTGTTATCTCTGCGAAGTGTGGGGAAATTCTCAGTCGACTATCAGAAAAGCATGGGTGCAAAGTAAGTTACATTTTCAGAAAACCTAGTATTTGTTGCAACAATATAGGGCTGAAACTGATTACTACGCATAAAGTGATTTCGGTTCCATGCTTCTGATTCCTTTCCACCTCTTCAAGATGGTAGAGATTGCTATACCAGAACTTAATGAGATGCGCACGGCTCACATTGTGTCAATTGGTTCTGAATCACTTGCCTCTTTAACTCCTGATTTTGAGGATGGGTATGCTTTTTGATCTTTAGATCTTAAGGGCACAAAAATTTCTTTACTTTGTTTAGATGTAGATTGTGCTTTGCAGGGTAATTTACAAATACAGTTCTTGGTTAAGGATTTTTTTGGATGGTCATGATTGCTTTGTTTGACTCTCTGTCTTTTTGTTCAGGAAAGGGGAATACTTTTCATATGACACTCGGACGAATCTGGCACTTTTCCGATCTTTCTCAGCTTCAGATTATGTTGCTGCACAGTGTCTTAGGTAAGCATAATTTAAAAATGTCTCTGAGAAATGATATCTTTATTTGGTTGTTGAATTGATTTTAGAACACTATTCAGATTGTTCTCTTTTCACTGTGTGGATTCATATGTAAGATATACTTTCTGATGGGACAAACTTCAGAACTTTCTGGATAAAGTTCCTGTAACTTTTTCTGACCAATGATTGCATTATTTGGTGATCGGCATGGTTTTAGGAACACTATCTTATTCTCTTTTCACTACTAGGATTCATTTGTAAGATATACTTTCTAGTTTCTTCCAGCACAAACTTAAGATTTAAGAACTTTAGCACACTGATCCCCTGTTTTAGGACTTTCTTTTTCTGTGATCTGGACATGCTAGAATCCCAGCACTGAGATTCAAAGTCCATCTGAATCAGATATACAAATTTCTTTAATCTGTCAGTTATGCCATTCTATGAGGGTGACATTGCAATTAATTTCAGGATAATTGTCAGAGTAGTTTTATTTTGCTGAACTGTAAACTGTTTTGTCTAGGGAGTCGGGGGTTTTCTAGTGTCATTTGCAATCCTTATCGCATGAAGTCAAGCAAAATGGTCTTACAATTCCGAATGCAAAATTGATGGAATTGTTGAACTCAGCTTAATCATTTTACAATTCTTGCTATCCCGATACAAAATAGTTGCAGCTGTTATCTTGTTTTATTGCAGCATATATCTCAGTGTTCATCTTGATTAAAAATGCAGACGCAGGTTAATGCACTATCATATGGAAATTTTTAAGAAGGTGGATGTCATTGTGACACCCACAACAGGGTATGTAGAAACGTCCTTCTATCTCAATATGATGAGAATTTTTGTCTCTATAGTTGTAGTCGATCTTCACATGACCATGAGTGCCTTCTCAGATGCTTCAGCATTTTGTTCACTGCTACAATGGCAATGTCCTTCGAAAGTTAACTCTTAATAACAAAATATGACACCTTTCTTTTTCAGCATGACGGCACCTTTAATACCTCCAGCAGCCCTTAAATCGGGAGAGACAGACCTACAAGTCTCAGGTTAGCATACTTCCTCCAGTCATTTCAGACCTAATCTTTCCCCTGGAAATTATCATTTTAGGCTTTCCACTTGCGAGTAATTTTTGGTTTTTCACCATGTGTCTTGCTTAACTTCTCACCTTGATTTTGCTTATTCTCATGTTAATTTATAAAATGGCTAAATGCCTTTTGCTAGAAATTTATGAGCAATACGGCTGCAGAGTGAAACCGAAAGCAACTGTGATTTTATGAGGATGGGCGACAGGATCCATATCATGCATTGTCTTCGTATTGTCACACCCGCACAGACACACAATTCATATATATAGAGCATATGCTTTGGTGATCAACATGGCAAATGTTCAGCAAGGAAAGTTTTATATGGTTGGCTCCAGGGGCTCGCTTATTTACGAAACTATATCTATTCAAATAGCGACTTCACTTATCCTACTAGGATTTAGTTGTAGATTCCGTGTTTGAGAAGTAATAGAACATTCAGTATTAGGTACTGTATTGTAGTGTTAAATGAATGATGAATGCTTAAAATGAGTCGTTGGATCAGCAGCTTATGTGTTAGATGATTATTGGTCACAATTCATTGTTTATTTTAGAATAGTCTTCAAGTTTCCGGGAATATCCTTGAGTTGATGTTCTGGAAAATCTCTAGACCTTATGCCCAGAATCTGTTCCTATTTTGCATTTGTGCCATGAAATTCACTTATTGACGCATATGCATTCTTCTTTTTTCAGGAAATCTCATGCGATTTGTTGTACCAGCTAACCTACTTGGACTGCCCGCCATTTCTGTCCCTGTAAGATGTTATATCATTTCCTGATTTGATAGGAAAAATAGCGATATGAATTACTTTATATCCATATTTAATATGGGTTATTCTTGCTATACATATTTTGCACGTGCATGGATGTTTAAGGCCCCGTTCTTTCTTCACTTTCTCAATTTCTTTGAAATGGAAGGAGGCCGATCTCACTTCCTTTTGCATGACACGTTATACTTAAAACTCTAGGTGGGATATGATAAGCAAGGATTACCAATTGGACTCCAACTTCTGGGTCGTCCTTGGGGAGAGGCCTCAATTTTACGTTTAGCTGCTGCCATTGAGGTATACCAGTTCCATCCCATTGAGGAATAACATCTGATGTTGTCATATTTACTCTGAAATGCTAATAACCGTTCTTTGATCATATGTAGGAGCTTTGCCCGGATCCTAAGAAGAAGCCGGTGCAATTCTATAACATGTTGAAAGGGAACTGAGAAATCAAGATTCATGTTTGGTTCTGATGTGCTGATTATTCCGTCTGTCCCAAGAAGAGCTTTTTAAGCTTCTGAATCTGATTAAATATTTTCAATTGTGCAGCAGGATGGCTTCCCGGAAGCAGTTGGATTTTCACGAGTCCATCAAGAGAAATGGTTTCGGAGTTAAAAACTTCAGCAAATAATAAACATTGGTAAATCCCGTCTGTTAGATGAAAAATGCATTCCAGTACAGCTGATGTTTGCCATTTTTTCTCCGAGGCCATATTTGGTTTGACTTTTTTGAAAAATAAACAACCCCCCCCCCCCCCCCCCCCCCAAAAAAAAAAAAAAAAACACTTAAAAAGAAAAATGAAACAAAACATGTTTGTTCAAACATTTTCATCCTTTCTATTTTTATTTTCATTTTTCCATTTTAACCCTTTTTTTTCTTTCTTATTCTTTCTTTAGTTTTCGTTATTTATTTTTTCCTTTCTTTTTCTGGTTCTTTCCAAATTTCCCCCTGTTCTCTCTCTTTTTCCTTTTCTTTAACACATTATTTGAATATTTATTTTTACTTAGAAAATCATACACATTTTTTTATGCATTTGTGACCAATGAAAAATAATGCCACAACATTTCGGGTTTTTATAGATCTTGATCAAATAGGGAACTTTTTCAAAAATAAAATAAAATATATATGTGTGTATGTATATATATACGGTTTTGCTAAGGGGCGCTCCAACCATTACCGTAATGGAATTGTTACTACAGTGCTCATATAGTCAACCAAGTAGAGCAACAATTTCGTTACGGTAACCGTTGAAGTACACAGAACGCACCTTAACAAATCCGTGTATATATATATATATATATATATATATATATATATAGAGAGAGAGAGAGAGAGAGGAGCTGAGGGCATAAAATATATGACGTACGATCAATAAATATTTTGTCCAAGTTTGATCCTTAATATTTTCTAATCTGTTTTGATCTCTTTATTTTTAATGCAATTGATCCTTGGATTGAAAATCATGTTTTTCTAAGTTTTTTTAACTAGTCAAAGAGGGGTATTTTTGAAATTTTATCCACTTTCAAATTGAATTATTAAAGATGATAAGATTTTACGAGTTACCTACTTTATTCTTTTTGTTAAAAACTTTATATTTTATCCATTATTTGAGTCACGGAAGATTGTCATCTCTAGTTGATAAAATTTTAAGTTTATCAATTTTAGTCATCAAACTTTTTATGAATTACATACTTCATCTTTTTAGTTAAAAATTAAATTTCTCTTATTTTTCCTTTTTAGTTAAAAACTTTATGTTTTAAGAAGTTTCTCAACTTTATTTTCAAACTTTTTATGACTCACATACGTCATCATTTTTCTATTAAAAATGAACTTTTTCTTATTTTTTGTTAGAACAGTAGCATTTAAGTCCTCAAAGTGTCAAATTTTAGATAGGAAGTGAAAATTTCATTTTTCATTTATATTTTAGCAAAATCATCGAAGCACGTGCTCTTATTTAAACGACTAATAAATAGATTTCAAATGAAAATTTTAAATTTTAAGTTTTTTGTTCAACATTTTAACCAAAAACTCTTAGTTCACAAATTTTAAGTCCATTCTTATATGTAAAACTTAAAATTCATTTGAAGAGCACAAGTCACTTCAATAAAATTGATGATTTGGCTAAAATATATGAAAAATGAATTTCATTTCCTATTTAAAATATGATATTTTGAAGAACTAAATGCTACTATTTTAACCAAAAAAAAAAACGAAAAAGTTGATTTTTAATAGAAAAAAGACAAAGTAGCAACTCGTGAAAAGTTTGAAAAATTGAAATTGACAAACTTAAAAACTTTATCGACTTGAAAAACTAATGGATAAAATATAAAATATCAAAAATATCCCTCTCCATCAACCTAAAAAAAGGAAAAGAAGAAACACGAGTTCTGTCGAAAGGATTGATTGTGCCAAATATAAAAAGATAAGAGGGCCAAAAACACAAAAATTATAATGGACCAAACTAGAAAAAGGAAAAAAGTTAGAGGACCAAAAGTGACAATATTAATTAAAAATATATAGTTTTAAATATATTTTAAAATAATAATAATAATAATAATACATATACTTAAAAATACAATAACTGAAATCGAGTTAAAGTTGAATCAAGTCCCGTTGGATATTTTCAAAAAGGGTTGTTTTTTTTTTTTTCTTTTTTGCATGACTTTTTATATAAATAATTTTCTTAAATTAAGTTGTTTAGTGTTTTGAGTATAGAAATTTAAAACTACAAAATTGTTTGAATCAAATTTTATACATTTTTTTCATTTTTTGAAAGAACTGATAATAATATTTATATTAAGCATAAATATTTAATAAAACTTCAAATTTTAAAAACTAAATTATTTTATCTTAAGAAAAAAAATAATATGAATTCAATATAGATAAAAAAAGGATAATTGGACATTATCCTATTTGATTAAAATCTGAACAAGAAAGAAGTATTGGACCTTTCGGTATTTTTTATTTGCCACAAAACAAAATTTAAGATATTTATATGACCTTTGTTGTAAAAATATGAAGTTAATGATAAATCTTCAAAACAATACATTGAGGGAGAGAAAAGGAAGGACACGAAAATAATGAAAAAAGAGAAGAAAGTATGAAAAAAAAAAACACAGAATAAAGATTAAAGAAGAATGAGAATGGAAAAGAAAAGGTGGGTTTAGAAGTTAAGAGAGCTTCTAGAAACTACTTTTCTTAGATCCAAAGAAAAAAAATCAAATTTATAACTTTTTTTTTCCAGCTCATGCTCTTTTCTGAAAAGCCCGACGAAACACACATTAATGCTTATTTCCAAAAATAAGCTAATCCAAAAAATGCCTAAGTGTTTTTTTTTTTACCTTGATTCAATCCAATTCAATTTCACCCAACAAACCTAATAAAATAGTGAAATAGTACCAGACAAAGGGTTTTTTTTTTATTTTTTACTTATAGTTTTATAATCTATGTCAATTGGGAAAGAAACCTAACTGGACCTTACCTCGATTTTGAATCGATATTACGAGCTCAAATTGCACTATAAATAGCCTTTAGCAAGTTTAAATCACGCTCAAATTGAAATAAAATCAACTCAAACTAAAACCAAACGGAAATGATTCTTTTAATGATTTTATTTCATAATTATATATCTGAATAAAATTGTGTTTAAATTAGATATGATTATATATACATTTTGATTATAAGAATATGATACAAAGTCTAATAATTTCTTTAGGAAAGAAAGAAATAAATTATGAAAGAAATTTAAAATACACATTAAAGTTTACCACTGATTACATTAGTTATAAAAATAATTTAATAACTTAGACCAAGATTAAAGACAATTCTTAATTTTTAAGACAAAAATACAGTTCTCCTGACAGACGAAGTAACATATATCATATGGTGTCATTATATATGGGGGAAAAAACTACATAATAAGAGTAATTTTAAACACAAAATAACTTCTTTTTAATGCAAGTAAACTAATTAATAATATTGAAAAAACAATGATATAATAAAATTAATTAATATATATAACTGCATACAATATATTTATATTAAATACAAAAAAATGATATCAAATTAACTCATGAGCTAATAATAAGTTGAAGATATCAAAGCTCATTGCCGCTATTAAGGAGTTCAGTTCCTAAACTGAAGTTCACGGGCATTGGATGTACGGATTATTGAGCTATTAACAGCTCGACTCGACTCATTGCTAGCCTGCCATACCCACTCGATTTTAATCAGAATTGGGGGTGAAGTAGGTATGTTCCAAAGAAGTAGAGTTGACTAATTTGAGGAAAAAGAAACAGCAAAAATCACTAGAAAAAAGAAAACTTTCTAAATTTCATGATGTGGTCGACAGATAACAGCAAAAATCTCAAACCAGTTTTTCTAAGGTATGAATATGGGTTGGCTCAAAATATGTGGTATGAACCAATAAACAAAATCTCCTCAACTTTTCTTCTGGTTTGAACTAGTTAATGACAACCTCCACATAGGTATTGATTTAAGATTGTGCTTAAACTGACAAAAATAGTTAATCTGTAATATTATTTTTGTGAGAAATTCACAAGTGCAGCAACTACCAAAAGATAAGCTCACCTATGAAGCTGCCATGACCTTAAAGGCAATCATCTTTATGAAGTGCCGGTCCCTCCATTTTCTATGTTCATTTCATCTGCAATGTCACTAGATAAATCTGGCCCAGAAGGAAGCCTTCCAGGATAATTAGTTGCAGAAGAACCTGATCCAATCATACTGGCCAATAATGAAAATTAACAGATATCAGGAGCAGAAAAGGAAACCTTGGAGGACCACAGACCATGAAAACTAGTTTACCTTTTATCCACAATGACCATTGACCGAAGCTCACAATTTGTGAATCTGCAACACATGAATGAATCAGTGTATTTTTCTTTTATTTACCGTGGATAAATGAAATGTCAGAACAGCTGAGTGTCTTTGGTTGCCTTATAAACTTTGGGATTTAATTTGTTTAAGTTTTAGTATGAAGTTTGATTTTATGGAGATAAGTCACTGCTTTTCATATAGGTTTGAAATGACTAAAATACAGAGAAATCACAAAAGAGGGGAAAATATCAAAATCCAATGTGGAGCAGAAGAAGCAAAATCTGGGACCTATATTCTCTCTTATTTCATATGGTTCAACATAAGATGCATTTTTTTAACAATAGAAGATGAATCCAAATTCAAAGATAACAAGAAGGACATCATGTGTCCTTATCATTTACTTGTAGTTTAGCACATAATCCTAAATGGCATTTGATTTATATGATAACTTACGATTTTGAAATTTCCTTTTTCACCAGAGGGTGACAATCATTGCCGAATGCTCTAAGTGTATGAGACAAGTATCCCCGATGAGTGACAATAGCTATCTCCTCCTCTTTTCGGGTCCATAACCTGCAATATATATATATATATATATATAGGAATTCTATTATGTGCATCTGTTTATGTGCACCTGTGTGCACCATTAGTGAAACGACGTCGTTTCACTTATCTGTTTCACGTCGTTTCATTTATACAGATAAGTGAAACGATGTCGTTTCACAGGTGCACATAAACAGAT
>JAOXNR010000029.1:4647462-4662181 GCA_028571225.1 Parsonsia alboflavescens | reverse complement strand
ATAAGTGAAACGATGTCGTTTCACAGGTGCACATAAACAGATGCACATAATAGAATTCCTGTATATATGTATATATATATATATATTTATATTTTGAGAAGGATGATTTAGAGGTATTTTAAGTATTGCAATTGAGACCTATGTTCTAATATTAACATAAATAACTTTACATGACTAAGTATCTCTACGCATGACACAATTTCCTAAAAGAACTACAGTATACATTAAAGAAAGAAGAAAAAGAGTGATTATGTTTCTCCTATGAGAAATATGAGGCAGATTCAAGGGAGCAGGTAGCGGGAAGATCATACCCTAAAACTGAAATTTTGTTTACTTTAAATTGAGCTTGTTTATGAGGATGGATTGACCAATTAAGACAAAAATGTCCTTCGTGTGCGTATAGATGCTTATACAAGTGGCAACAAGACTGTCATTCTAGTTCAATAACAATAAAGTAATTCACCATTTCATGAAGCTCATTCCCCTTGCAGCAACTTCTTCCTTTGTCTCCCTGATATTTGCTTCCCACAAAGTGTCTTCATCACTTTCTATCTAAACACAAGCCAAGAATTTAGTGAGGTTCCGACAAAAAAATCATTTAGAATTTTTCCATCAGGGAAAAGTATAGCTGTCAGCACATTTTATAACCATCAGACAAATCGGTAACAGATGCTTGGGGACTTGCCAATGAAAAATCAATTGCAGGAAAAAGGCATTGATACTCGCTGACGCTTCTTCTCCTATCACATGGATGAACACCCTGCAACATCAGTTTTTTTTTTTTTTTTTTGGAAAAAAAAAAGAAAAAGAAGGAGTCAGGATAAAATGAAATCATGAAAAGTATGTGAAAGGATACTGGACCGAGGAAGATCAAATGTTTTCCAAGTCATATCTCACTAAATGAATTTTCTGAATTTGTGGGAAAAATATCATTGGCTAACATATATAAAAACTGTAGAGCCAAAATCCTTAATTTTACCAACCAAGTGCTCTCGACAAAGCTCAAGAGCAACAATAGGAGGGCAATTGAGGCTTGAAATTGCATCACAGTTACTATTTCCTGCATTTGCCACCATTAGTGGTAATGTATCCATCCTATCAGTGTAGCCACCACCACCAAATACACCAGCAGCTGTTTGCATAGTCCTGCAGTATCATATCAAAATCATGGGAACCCAGTGTGTGAAAAGAGTATTTCAGAGAAATATGCCAAAATAATCATATAAATTCATGTCCAGTATGTTAATCGGATTATCAGTGAGTATTTGGTGTACAGTATTTTTGAACTGAAATGAAGCCAACATTACTCAACCCCCTCCCCTCACCGAAAACAAAAACAAAAACAAAGAAGGAAAAGAAAGAAATGAATGAGAAATTTAATCAGAGGCATTATACAAGAACAGTACTTAAGTAGTTTGAAGTTAAGTATATTATGCAGCCTGTTGCACACTTGGATATGCTAAAAACAATTGATTTCTTATTTCAATAAAACATATATTCATGCTATCAGAAAAAAAAAAAAAAAAAACATCAAAACATGGCTGAAAGAGGTTAATCTGAAAAAACATTACAGGATGATTGCTAACAAACCAAAAACTGAAGGAACGATACCTCATCAAAGGCGACGTGACAACCAAATCAATCTTCTTGAAAAGACCACTTGACTGCACATGCTTGCGCAAATTATCAACCTTGACATGAGAGCTAAAAGATTGTCATGTCATAGCATTTCTGTTTAGAGTGTTTTTCTAGACTAATGGAGTGAAATAAGTAGAAGAGATTCACTAATGGAAACATCTTAGTTGTTTCCCTACCTGTTGCCAACCAAGTGGAGTAAGTTCTGCATCAAAATATTCAGGAGACATGTATGCTTTATAATTTTTATCTCCTTCAACATTGTGAATCCCTTGGGCATGCCTAACCTGGAGATCAACAAGACACAATAACAGTGCAATTTAAGATATAGAACTGCAGCCTTGGATACCAGGGCATCAAAATATCACTACTACCCAGACAAAACTTTAGTACCTACCAGGTGAATAGTTTTGCTACGATGCAGGTGATATAAACAAGGAAGTTCACTGCCAGCCATGCTTGCACCTATATTAACCATTGCCATAAAAAGGAAAAACTTCTATATAAGATAAAACTTAATTTTGTGACTTAGCTAAGAGATAGGTCAGAAAATGACTTTTAAGAGAAAAACTTATGATCTACATTGAATATGAAAACTATTCCACAGATTCTGCAAGGTTTCTACAAAATCTAGTTTAATATGATTTTGACCATGTTCTCTGGATACAAAGTATGAAATGCACACAAAGTCATGCTAATCATGCTGATATTTCCTCATCCAGTTAAATAGAAATTTCATTCAACTATCCATCATTCTGCAAAAAGTATACACTATCTAATAACTGATAATACATATTAAATCTCACACCAATACCACAACTTAATGCAACTTCAGCCTTTCACTAACTGTATCTCATCAGCATTACCAATCAGCTTGGTTAGTTCTGATCACGATTTTATACCATGGAAATCTCTCTTGAATCGTGTTCTCTCTAAAAGTTGTGGAAAAAAAATCTAAAAACAAAAACAGAATTGAGATGAGCATCACAGAAATTTCGATCTCCAAATTATGTAGTGCTATATTAATAGTCAAACAATTAGAATATGAATCATGTCCAATTGTTCATATTTTCATCGAACGTATCTCAAATAAATAAAAAAACTAGAACACTGCCACCACCTCACACAGATCGGGAGGTAGAATATTACACGAAGATCAGCTGCTTAACTTCTAAGATTTCACTTACCGTAGTGAAGAGATGAATGAGGCAAGTAAACACTATGTAATAACTAATAATACATATTAAATCGCAAACAAAATATCACAAATGCAACTTCAATTGGTTAGTTCTCGTCG
Organism: Parsonsia alboflavescens; assembly: GCA_028571225.1. Lineage (NCBI taxonomy): Eukaryota > Viridiplantae > Streptophyta > Magnoliopsida > Gentianales > Apocynaceae > Parsonsia > Parsonsia alboflavescens. Next base: position 4,659,249 of record JAOXNR010000029.1, on the reverse strand, counting down.
TGATTTATTCCATGGCAATCTCTCTACTCTCATATATCGTTCCTCTCTAATTTTATTTTATTTTTGAAAAAAAGTAATCGGAATACAAAAGCAGAATTGAGATGAGCATTATGGAAATTTCGATCTCCAAATTACGTGATGCTATGTTAATGTAGAATCAATTAGAACATGAATCATGCATGATTGTTGATTTTTTCCTCAAATGCATCTCAAATAAAACAAAAAATTAGAACAAAGCCACCACTTCACACAGATCGGAAAGTAGAATATTACACAAAGTGCGTAACGGGTGAGTTTTCATTTACCGCAGCGGAGAAACGAATGAGGCAGAGGAATTGACGAGACAGAAGATCGAATTTCGAAATGGAATCGGAATCTCAACGACGAAGTAGAAGTATAAGTATAAGAAGAAGAAGGAGATGAGATAAACAATCGAAAATTTGAAGCGCCTCCGCCACCACTAATGGTGGAATTGCTTAATTTGATGGTGGCGCTTATATTCATACGAAAAGTGCCAGTTGTCGATCGCTATCACCCTCCACTTTTAAACAGAGGTGAGAGCATCTCCTTTACCTTTAGCCAATTTGAGATGTCTCTAATAAATTATTCCATGCAGTCCTTATATTATATATTTAGAGAGGTGAAGTGATATTTCTTTAGCCATTTTAAAAATAGTACAAAACTTCAATCTATACGTATATTTTAAATGCACATTTTAATTTCTCAATTAATAAATAATTTTATATATAAATTAAAAAATCATAACAAGGTAAAAAGTAACAAATTTAAAATTTACACTTACACGATTCCACTAGTTTAATCATATATTTTTAACATATTAAATGTTAGATAAAAAGAATTATGTATAAAATAATTCAAAATAAACATATATTTAGCTTTTTTAGAACCAATTATTTATTAAATATAATATTTATTATCCTAAATAATGACAATTACGTTTATTATAAAACGTATATCATTATTTTCAATCTTTTTTTTTTTATTTCCCTTGAATATACCTTTAATTCGAGAAAAATAGTTTTATTAAGGTAAGAATAAAAAGTTTTATATGATATTGATATTTAGATATAATCAATTTAAAATACTATGAAGGAAGGATGGTCTGGAGAATTTAGGAAGAGAAATGACGTCGTTTGGCACAGTTTCAACGGCTTCGATTATATTTCGCAGAGAGTGTGGCAGTTCGCCGGAGGACTGAAGCTCCGAGAACGATTAGCAATGGCGTCTAAGTCCACTCCGACACTCTTCACTTGTATAATCTTACCAACTTTCATCCTTCTCTTCCTGTACTCAACTACTCTTCTTTACTCTCCTTCACAGCCCTCTACAGAATCTCCGCTCAAAGTTTCATCCCAACGTCCATGCAACCTCTTTAAAGGCCATTGGGTCTACGATCCTGACCGGAAGCCCATGTACAATGAGAGCTGCCCCTTCCACAGAAATGCCTGGAATTGTCTAAGAAATCAAAGAAATCACATGGATCAGATCAATTCTTGGAGATGGATACCCAACGAGTGTGATTTGCACCGGGTGGATCCGGTTGGGTTTCTGGGTAGAATGAGGAACAAGAACATTGGTTTTGTGGGGGACTCGTTGAATGAAAACTTTTTGGTTTCGTTTCTGTGTGTTTTGAGGGTGGCTGATACTGGTGCTAAGAAGTGGAAGAGGAAAGGGGCTTGGAGAGGGGCTTATTTTCCAAAATTTAATGTTACTGTGGCTTATCATCGTGCTGTTTTGCTGTCGAAATACCAGTTTAGTACCCTTATCTACTTCTTCTTCTTTCTTCTAAAGAATTTCTTTGATGAAATTTCTCTATTTTTTCTGTGTTCTACTAGATGCAAACGTGATAAAGAACTGTGTTTATTGTTTATAGTTGGTTCTTGACATTTGATAAGTTGCTAAAATGTGAGCACTCCTAATCTTTATTTGGATTCTTTTTAGCTGTGATGAAATTTTGCATTTTTGATACATGTTTTCTGGTTGTGTATATGTATCAAGAACAGTAACGAACAACTACCCATTCCCCAAGACAATTACATACCCACGGAAGGAGGTTGTCACTGCACCCCTGTTCTATTTGTTGAAAGAGTTATTGATTTTGATGATATACTTGTTTCCATCATTTCGATGCTGCTAGGTGAAGCATGAACCTTTAAATAGCATCTCACTGTTCTAAATTGCTGATTTTGATGATGCCTCTTGAATAGCTCTTCGTTGAAGCCATGTTTAGGGTCTAATGAGTCTTCGATCTCTGTTTAATTTAGTAAATGCTGCACAATCACCTTTTAGTTGTTGAGATAATGGCCGCACCACGATCTAGATTATTGTAAAAAATGCTGCTAATGCAACATTTCTGTTATCAGCTATTCGATTTGGCTTGGTATTAGGCAAGTGAGAGGGACAGTCTTGCATTTTCTTTGTGGCAGTGAATAAATGGTTATTAGTTGCATTAGTTATTAAAAACCTGTTGAAAGCGTCTACCAATGTAAAAGCTGAATTACTCAGTACATCTCCTTGATTTTCTTCCAATGGATTTGAATCATAAAACAAACTATTCTAATCCTTAAAAATCTTTTGTGTTCACATTTTTCCTTAACTCTGTTTCAAACCTTGTTCTCAGAGGTTGCTAATGAACCTTACTTGGATTTAGCTATTTTACTGCTAAAAGTAATTCTTGTTACCTCTAATTTGTTTGAAGCTTTAGTTTGTATGTTTTTGAATACGGCGGCTTACTTGCTCGTTATGATTAACAAAGGTGGCAGCCCAAACAGTCTGAGTTGCCTGATCAAGATGGAGTAAAAGGAGTATATCAAGTAGATGTCGATGTTCCAGCTGATGATTGGGCAAATGTTGCAGATTTCTATGATGTTTTGGTTTTCAATACTGGTCATTGGTAATTCTCTGTTTCTTTATTTCTTTTCCTATCTGATCTTCCCACTCAACTTATGGTAGTTTTACATTTTTGTGCTGTTTTATTAGGAATTTGTCATTACTGTCATGTGAGATATCTAATTTTAAAATTTGCAGCAATGTCTTCCCTTGAGGGATGGCAAGATGCAAAGATTGTGACGACATTATGTTTTACTTATTTGCTGCTGTCCTGACTGTTGTTTGCTTATCTACTCCAGGTGGGGCTATGACAAATTCCCAAAAGAAACTCCACTTATGTTTTACAAGGCAGGAAAGCCAATACATCCTCCTCTGGATATGTTTGATGGGCTTAGTGTCGTGCTTAAGCATACAGCTGCTCACATACAAAAACTGTTCCCCAGAAAGACATTAAAATTTTGGCGATTACAGTCACCAAGGCATTTTCATGGTGGTGAGTGGAATCAAAATGGCAGTTGCTTGAACACTGAGCCCCTTGAAGACTTCCAGGTATAAAGTGGCTGATGTTCCGAAGCATTAGTGAAGTTTCTCTTTAAAGCGAAAGATTTTGCATTAATGAACGCAAAAAATTGTCTGAATTTTGTAAAGTTATATCTACTTCTTATATTCCTCATAAACTGCAATTAATGCAACTCTCTAAGGCTCAAGCTATCTACACCTGAACAGCTAGACTCATGGTTTGATCCCAGCAACAATGGTGTCAACAAAGAAGCCCGAATAGTTAATCAACTCATTGAGGAGGCACTGAAAGGCACTGAGATCAGAGCACTTGATCTGACTCATCTGAGCGAGTATCGGGCAGATGCTCATCCAGCAATTTGGTTAGGGAAGAAGGATGCGGTTGCTGTCTGGGGTCAAGACTGTATGCATTGGTGTCTTCCAGGTGTTCCTGATACATGGGTGGATATATTGTCGCAACTTATCATTTACCACTTGTTGATGGGCTGATTGCTGCAGATGTTGTGATCAAAATGATCGCTAAATGTTTTGAACATGTTTCCAGAAAATCTCAGTGACCAGATCATGGTGAGATGCTATTTTCAAGTAAACATCGTCACCTTCAGATTGCCACTGGTATCTCTTCAAAATGTCACTGCTATTCCAATGTCTGAAGGAAGAAGCTTGGTTGGAATATTTCTTCTAGTTTTGGGTTTTTCTTTTGCCACATTTTACATTTTCCAGTTCCATTTCAGAAGGACAATACAGATATACCAATGGAGCAGATAATTAGGCCAAACATTCTTGGGGATTTGAGTGGAGAAAACGCCAAGTACATTGTAAACTAACAAAGGCTGGCTAGATTTGAGAGTGCTAGTATATGCACTCATTATTTCATTGTTCTTTATATATTCATACCGATCCCTTAGTATATACACAATGCAATTTGATTCAAACAGTAATTATTAACCAATAAAGATTTTTTAGCTTTTTCAAGAATTTCTTTAACTATTTCTTACTATATCACTCGCAAGTGTTTGTGATAGTTTACCTAATTGCAGTGTTTGAATGTTATCTGTGCGAATGGAAGCCTCCAGAACATGAAGTGTGGCATCCATAACCTTCCTCGTACCCCCACTCCCAAGGATGAACAATGGATTCTCATCTACTCTCATTTCATACTTACTTCGATCTTGATTCTGTCTATTTCAAACATATTCACTTATTAATTTCAAATATTACTGTTTATTACTAATTTGAAATTGATTAAATAAAATATAAGACAAAATATTAAGTAGTTAATTAAGATTAATATCTTATTTACTTTAATTGTATCTTGAATATTTGAATTATTAGTTTCAAGTACTACTACTTATCATTAATTTAATATGATTTAATAAAATATAAGGCAAAATATCAAGTATTTAATCAAAATGAAATATCGATGAAATTTTTTTGAAAGAATTTAACTCAAATTATTTTATCCATGACCATATCAATTCTTTTATAAAATTAACATTTTAATTAACTTAAAAAATAAAATATTCATTAATTCGCACTTTACTTTTGTCAATGCTTACCATACCGGCACTATAAGGAGGGGCATGCTAGCGGAACTCGGAACTCTTGAGAGGCGCCATATAAATTTGGCCGCCGCAGTCCGAGACGGAGGTGAGGACCGAATTGAATTGGTCAGAATCACAGTACTCTAAGCAAGACTCCATGGATGTAGTTCTAAGTGCCCCAACTTTCAACCTAATGCCCAAACAGCAAATGGCACTCAGAATCCATCTTTTTCTCCAAAACCCATCCCATATTTCTCAAGAGCCAAGAAATCACCCTCAAGGCTCCAAATTTCACTCTCATGCACCAAAAACAATCGCTTCACGGATTCCCAGCTTGCCTTGGAGTTAGCTGCAGAGGTTGAAAAAATAAGTACACAAATGGTGCAAAGAGAGGAAGCCATGAACAAGAGCAGGGAACTTCTGTTCAGAGAGTTGTGTAATTACTTGAGCTTGGAAGCTCAGGAAGTGAAGAAAAGATGGATGCAAATGAGTGAAGCTGACAAATGTGTTTTGGTCAAAGGTTTTGTTTCAGATTGGGGTTCCAATTTTCATCCCTTGTCAGCTAAATCTGTCAAAGGGTTGGTTGATGAGTACTTGGTTAAGAACATACCTGTTCAAAGTGGTTCTACTGGGGTGCTTCTTCCCAGCTTGAAAAGATTATAGGATTTTCACAGAATCATAGTGGATGAGATTCTTTCTGGCTTTGCTTTTGAGAATTCTTGACTTATTGGAAATAAAATTTTTTGCACAAGTAGTTCTTTCTTTTTTAATAGTACGTGGCATTGAAATGTTCATATGAGCAAAATCCTTCAATTTTGAGCAATGATTTTGTTCATCCTCTTTATATATGTACATATAACCTTGGTTTATTTAAATAAGGTCCCGCAGCGGCTTGATGTTGTGCCCACGCTAGGTCGTCAAATCCTTAAGACTCCGAGCTCTAAGGATTGGGCTTATACTTTTAAACGGATAAAAATTTATGATGATATCAAAGCAAAAATTCTAATCTAAGTTCAACTCTGAATCAATCTCTTTCTATAAACTTACGCTTTTAAATAAAACAGGAAAAATTAATCATCGAAAAGGTGGTACCACCTTTCCATCAAATCCAGTTCTGGGCAGAAAACAGGGGAAATTATAACATATCAAATAAGTCAAGAACTTAAAATATTTCAAGGCGTGAAGAGTAGAGAGGCCAGCAGACAATTCCATGCCATTACTTAAAAGTTAGCAACTCATTTACTATTATAACTTAATTGATTGAAAGCAGCTAAAAGTAAGCTCAATCTAGTAAAGAATTGTGCAATGGAGAAGGGGCACCAACCTAATAAAGAATTACTGTACACATCCAAGAGAAGGGTAACATTTAGTAACCAGAAACCTTCAAGGAAAAGATAGCAGTGATTGATAGATATTATTATTGTAAATTAGGTTAGAAAAAGAGCTGTTTGCACTGTGCAACGGTAGCATCGAGGGGGCAGTATGGACACTTGAAGGGCCGGATGCTGCTTTTGGAGAGCTTATGGATTGATTGTTTGCAGAGGACATGGCCACATGGCAATAACATGGGCGGATTCTCATCACTCCCTTGATCTCTACTAACAGGGCAAACAAAAACAGAATGGAACTGAAATTCTTTCCCCAATTCCACTGGAACTGGTAATTGCTTCATTGCTTGAAACTCCTGCTTCTTTGCAGCCATCACATTAGCCAGCTTTAACAAAGTAGGCAACCCTTCAATGCCAGCAGCTACAGCCACACTCAAAGGGCTACGCAAAGACTGCCCCAAGAAACGGCAGAATTCCTCGATCAGTTCCTTAGTCAGCTTCTGCCATTGGTTTGGAGCAACAAACTCAAAATAAGGTGATCTTTCTATCTTTCCTGCCCACAAGAGGCAACCCATGAGCTTCTGAATTTCATCCATGTGTGCAGAAGCAAAAGGAGCAAGATATGCTCTGATATAATTTAGAGCAGCCCTTTGACTTCCTTTCTGCAAAATATCAATATATTGCTGCTTATGAAGTTTGAGCTCTAGATTCGTACCACTCTCTTTCAATCTTTCACGGTTTTCAGAAACCCATGTGAGAGCAGGTTCCAGGTTCTTAGATTTCATAGCTTCAAGTATACGATGCATTTCTACAAACTGCAATCTAAGGGAAATGGCCTCTGGTTCTCCAGCATCATTCACTAAGCAGTCAGCAATATCAAACAAACGTTCGTGATAGAAATGGCTTATAATAATCTGGTGCAAGATGTGTTTATCAAACTCAACATTTATATAGGCCTTTGATATATCAGGATTCAGTGCCTTCTCAAGGGCCTTCTGGTACTTACTCAGACTAATGTTCAGCTCTTTCTGTGATCCCTCCAGCTGCTTGAGGAGGCCAACCACATTGAGCTTACTTTTAAGGTCAGCAAGAATTGATTTCTGATAACTAGGAGGGGCAGGGCCATTATCTGACTGAATGTCTAGCAATGCTCGCTCAATATCATGGAGAACCTGGTCAATCATTTCCTGGGATTTGGAGGTTGATAACTTTTGCTTCTTAGCAGCTCGATCAAATGCATCCCTCATAGAACTAAGCTCCATTCTTTCTGACTGAAAAATGCTGCAATGACTGGAGGATCTATTTTGTTCAGAATGACAATTATGTTATGGAAAATCAAATTGAAAAAAGTAAGAACCCAGCTTAAAACTCTTGCCATCACAGTTTACAGGTTGCTTAGGTAAAAGCCCATAAAAGTAATCCCAACCATGTTAACAATCCCTGCTCCCAAATTCGTCACAGAGCTGGTTTATAAATCAAAAGAGTGCATAACTGGTGTAAGTAAAAACTTTGCATGCAATGAAACCCCATGTAAGCCAACCAGCAGAAGCTAGATATATGGACATCAGGCAACCAGATAGAATGCATTTTCTCATGCTCAATCAAACACAAGTTGTAGATGAAATACCCTACTTAGAAGACTACAGAAAATGGGCAGTAGAAAATTGATGAATTGCAGGTCATCATTTTTCTGTCTTTTGTAGGCAATATATACTGTAAACTCCTGAGTACTTCACAACCAGCAGGTTGTACATTAACATTAGGCAACTAATTAAAACACAGTACAAATGCTATATATATATAGTCCTTCAAATTTAAATATCCTCAGATTAGACAGTTCCTCTAGATGTCACAGTACGTAAAGCCTTGTGTGCAAATAAATTAACATGATATCTAGTATATTTAGGAAAACACATCTACAGCTTTTTAAGAACACGTGTCATTATGGACATTGGTAAGACAAGTTACCAACTTCCGGTATCTTATCATGTGACTTAACATGAAGGGTGAGACAACCAAAGAATTCTAGTTTACATGACCAAGCTACAGTTCCAACTAAAAGAAGCAACTAAGTGCAGACTTAGAGAAATTCCAACCGGATTTTACAGACATTAACATTTAAAGGTAACAGTCCATAATTTGCAAAGGCAAGCGGGAGATTTAAAGGCCAGCTGCACTACTTCATTCCTCCATAATTCCCAACTAAGCACTTTCACTGAGCCACTAGCCAGGGATGTCGGCCAAGATCAGAAGAAATTAGGACATTTTCAGCATCCCAGCCACGGTTTGTTGTCTTTTCAATGAAATCTAACACTTCTTGTTTTCTTCTTTTTCCAAAATCAAGATGTAGTCCAGACACTATTTACTAGTGATGACAAACTTTAAGCTGGTTTTTGAGCTACCTAGGCTTTGAATCCACTCACCTGCTGGAATTCACTTCAAGACAGTTTAATAGATTAATTATCTCTTGTCTATTTATATCTACAGGAAACGTGTTTTTCTATCATTAGGAATGGATAACTGCTCCTGTGATGAGGATTGTAACATCAACGGTCAGTCCTCCCCAATGCAGTGTTCTAGAATTTATAAGTAGAAATTTTCAATCTTTTCATTGATATGTACAAGCATTGATTTCCCATCAAACTGCACACAAGAATAGATATGTGTTTTCTCAATAACCACATTAATTTAGTTCTTAATGAAACTGCAGGAACAGAGTATTTCTTCAGATTTTGAAGTTTAACCTGAAATCATCCAATACATCTTTTGGATATTTGGAGATCTTCAAGAAGCAGGGATCCGCACCCTTATAGCAATCATAAATTTCCTCAATGGATTTTAGAAGATCATCAAGAATTTAGATAGAGAAAAGAGAAGAATACACCCTACTAGAGGAGAATGAAGTAACTGCTGAATAAATATTGAACACTAGATAAAAGTTGTAACCAGCATATATCATATCATCACATTTACAACTTGATAACAGTACTTGTAAAAGTAAATAATTAATTTAACATTCCTATTCATTTTTAAGTGTTAATTCCTTTCAATGAGTATCTGAAAATAAATCCAAACTATCGATATTAAAATGTTCACAGTATGTTAAATAGTTTTGAAAACTAACACAATTTTATTTAGTTTACTAAGTGAGAGAGATGGAGATAAATCATCTCACATTAGAATTCAGAGGCTGCAAATGAACAAGGAGCTTCAATTAGAGATCTTTGAGTATTTGGAAAATATCTAAGTACATCAAATTGAGCTCCGTTTTTCTTTGGGAAACAAATAAGATCATTCTAACTCCCTAACAAATATTCTCCAAATGCATTTCCCCTCTTAAAATCACATTTATTTCTGGGTCTTGCACCGATCCTAATGCTCTAAATTCTTGAATTTCTTTTAATACGAAAATCAAAACCCTTGATTCACCGTGCCCACATGCCATCCACTGAAACAGAGACAACCCATAGGCCATAAAAAAAATGCAGAAACATAACAATTTTAATATGATAACAGATAACAGAAACAAAACCAAATTTAAAGCAAATTTTGCCATAGGAAGAGGAGCAAACTCAAAATACGATTTTGAAAAATCAGATACTGCTCCATTCCAAATGAAAAAAATAAATGCAGATGAAATGATTCAGAACAACAAAGAAAATTCCCCCAATTATCATTTTGACAAAAAAAAATAAATAATCAAAGAGTACAAAATCCTGCAATTTGCAATTAAGTACAACAAATTGAAATTGAAGAATCATTTTCAACTAGCAATAGCCGTACTATCTATCCTAGCGGTGGAATGTCAAAACCCTGATTCAAATTATGGAGATTTCAAGGAAATAAAACGATTCTGAAGATAAAATTGAACACTGAAAATTCAAAATCAATACCGATTAGGTCGAAGCTCTGGCGGTTGGGGAGTTCTTCAGAGAAATGACGAGGACAGTGACTTACGAGGGAAGCATTATTATAGTTAAACAAACTAAGAAGCTGGTAGAAATATGTTAAGTTTCGACATAGTAACTTGTTTAGTGTACTTTCCAATTATTTACCCAATAAGTATTTCCAAACATTCCCTTTTCTTTTCTTTTCTTTTCTTTTTTTTTTTTTCTAATTAAAAAGTTTCATTAAACAGAAATATCATTAAATTACACCAATGGGATAAAATCCCATAATAATAAGAAAAGTATCACATCCCAGTCAAACTAAGTGGGTAAGATACAACTCTTTCAGTCTTTCACCTTTATATTTTTTTATTTTTCATCAAAATTTTAAATTATGAAGTTATATTTATTGGACTTAAATATATTTTTATTAAACCAATTAGGATTACATTGAATAGGAAAAAAAATTAATTTAATAATATAGTAATATAAATTTATGAATCAAGTTTTGCGAAATTTATTCTTTATCAATAAAAATTAAATTATAATATTCCCTTCAATCAAAATTGAATGTTTCATTTTAACTTGATCAAAAATTTAAAAATACATTACTAATTTATCATTTTTGTTAATTTAATTAGTAATAGTAGTTTTGGACAAATGGATATAAATTCTTAAATTAAACAATTTATTAGTGAAAATTTATATTGTAAAAATTGGATATTTAATTCCGAATACCTAAAATAAAAAGAAAGGCATTCAATTTTGACAAAAGGAAGTATCTATTGTATATATTTAAAGCATAAACCTTGAAAGAAATGAAGCCTCAAGAAATTTGAAATCTTTTAATTTCAAATAGCAACCTATTTTTGTTGAAAATTTAGATATTAATAAAATATAATATATTCATATCCAATAACACAATCTTTCATATTTTTAAAATTTTTTATTCATGTTCAATAAACATATTCCTTCATAATTAAAAGGCCACATTTTTAAAAAATTTTTTGTTTTGTTTACATACAATAAAAGTAACCTTTCATAAACTAAATTGAAACAAAACTTTTTATAACATAATTTTTCATAATCTATTTTATTATATTATAGTATTATATATATATATATAGAGAGAGAGAGAGAGATTGACTAGAGAAAGCAACCAAAAAAAGCAACCAAAAAACGCAACGCCAAAAACAACGTCGTTTTGTGTGGCTTTTCAGACAAAAAAAAATTAAAGCCAAAAACGAATTTCATTCCCGCGATCGGCTCTCTCTCTACATCAGCTCTCACGGCGCAGCGTTCCCGCGATCGGCTTTCATTCCAGCGGCGGCGGCATCTTCCAGCGGCGGCATTGATTTGTGTCGTTGCTTCTCCAACAAAACCGAACTAAGAAGGCCCGACATTGTGTTGGTACAGAAAAAAAAAAGAATCTGAGAAAAAAAAAGAATCGTCGGAGCTGAAACCATCTGAGGTCGCCGCCTCTACTCCACTGCCGAACCCGACATTGTGTTGGTACAGAAAGTCTGAGAAGGTGAGTTCCCGAGCTTCACCTCGTCTCTTCTTTGGGATTCTTTTGACATTTTTACTGCTAAGGAAATTAGGGCTTCAGCTTGTGCTTTTTTGTTTTGCTTGGGATTACAGTCCTGATGAGATTGATTT
>JAOXNR010000029.1:4572889-4623800 GCA_028571225.1 Parsonsia alboflavescens | reverse complement strand
AACTTGAATTTCGTTAGTATTGGATCAGAAAATCTCACAGCTCTGGAGCACTTAACCATTATGTACTGTCAAAGTCTGGCATCTTTCCTTGATGGTTCACAGCAGCTCCCCTCCCTCAGGACCTTGAGCATTTTAAGCTGCCCTGAGATTGCATTCCTGCCTGAGGGGCTGAAGCACGCCACACAGCTCCAGAGGCTGGAAGTTCGAAGCTGTCCCAAGTTAACAGCTTTGCCAGAATGGCTTGACAATCTTTCATCATTAAGATCATTAGCCATCTCAGATTGCCCCCGTTTGACATCTTTACCGGTAGCTGTTCGACACCTTGCTGCTCTCCAGCACATCTCTGTTCAAGACTGCCCTGATCTTCAAAGGCGTTGCCAGCAGGATAGAGGAGCAGATTGGCGGAAAATTGCTCATATCCCATACAGATATACCTTCTTGACTCAGCCAGAGCAACTCAGTCGTGCTTCCACCTCCTCAAATTGACGCTGTAAAATTTCTAGCCTCACCTTTTGAATATAACTTCCAATCATATGTTTCTCAATCAGCTACTGAAGTTGCAATTTTGGGGTTTACCATTTACAAAATCTTTTGACCATTCTGTATTCAGGCTTGGAAGAGAATGTCATACTGTTATTCTTATCATTTTATTGTAAGGGCATATGAGGTTTCATTCTTGGCTGATTTACTTCTGTGGTTTCGTAAGAGAAGGGGAAAAAGAACTGGAAAGTTTGTTTCTGTTATAACACTCTGATGAATGATACTAAAATTCTTCTAAGAAACTTCTTTCATGCTAAGGAATAGTCAAAATGGCATAGATGACGTTGAATCCTAGCAAAAGTAAAATAGTGGAAGTTGCTTATATTAGAATCAGCATACCGGCTTCCAATCGCAAGTCGCTAAAGTGAATATACTCAGGGTGTCCAGTTTCATTTTAAGGCTTCTTAATATGACCAAAAAAAGCATAACTTGGAAAAAAGGAACATAAGCATTAGTTTTGTTCTCAGTTCCAAAAAGAAAATGCAGAAAAAAGCTTCTTTTTTTAAAAGGCGCAGGCTATGGCACTGAATACTGATACAAAAAGACAAAGGACTGGAGATCTCTACACAGGAAATTACAAGAAATTTTAACTTAATCTATCATGTTCCACGGCCATCTTCCAAATTTCAATCACCCGACGTAGATGTGTGGAATATGAGCAATTTTCTGCCACTCTGTGCCTCTGTTAGTACAAAGTCTTGAAAGATGAGGGCAATCTTGAATTGATAAGTGTTGAAGCGCGCTCAGGCATTTCAATCCTTCAGGTAAAGATTTTAGATATTTGCAATTTGAAATTGCCAAAGATCGAAGAGAAGAAAATTTACACAACCAGTCAGGCAAATCTGTCAGACCAGGGCAAGTGTGAAGAACCGGGCTTTGAATTGTGGTGACATGTTGTAGACTCACTGGTAGAGATACTAGCCCAGGACAGGATACAATATTCAAGCTTCAAAGGGCGGAAAAATCTCTGAAGCTGTCAGGCAATGAAGTTATCTCTGTACAACTCATGATTGACAACTGCTCAAGAGCTTTGAGATGATGGAATCCACTTAAAGATTTCACACTCGCAATTTTCAATTGAAAACATTCTGAGGGAACCTGAGGCTCCAATTCCTTCTTGCGGCAAAAAGGTTAAGCCATGGCAGCCTGAGATTTCAAAGAATTGTAAAAATTTGAGCTTATGCAATCCTGGTGGTAATTGGGATAGCTTTTCACAGCAGCTGATTATCAGGGACTTCAGAACAGAGACATTTTGTATCTCTGAAGGCAGAAAATGGAGATTTTGGCACGAGATTATCTCCAACGATGCCATAGAACTATTATTTTCTAGCAATCGACTTGAAAGATGCAGTAAGGCGGGAAATGTGTCAATGACAAGATGGGAAAGTGAAGTAATATTTTCCAACGAATTCATTATCTCTGCATTGCAATTCCGAACAGATGGAAAAGTTGGTGCAGATCTCAAGTTAGGACAGTTGTCGATAATTAGCATTTTCAAGCAAGGAAATGCTGGTCTTTTGTGGCTGGACCATTCTTCCAAGCATGGAAAATCCCTGACAGTTAAATCTTTGGGAGAGGGAAATGGCTTGACATTTCCTGTACCATAGAATTCTTCTGAAAAGCATTCAATTGCATCCATCCCTTGCAGGAGTAGACTCTGTAGCAATGAAAGCTGCCCAAGAGAAGGCATACTTTTCCAACTTCTGCAGTTGACCATAACAACCACAACCAGATGGGGAAGATCCCAAGAAGGGAACTTTCTACCTGGATAACCTTTGATATAAAACCTTTTAAGATTTTTATAGGGCTCAAGAGAGCCAAGAATTTCTTCAACATCGTCTGGAGGTAAAGATTTCAGTGAACACTGACTTGGTCTGTGTGTTACCTCTGTTGAAGTTGTTGCCTTTTCAGATTTCAAACTTGGAACTTCGCTGGTGCTTCCCCATTCAAATCTCAATGATTGGAGGTGTTTCTTCTCCCTCAAATTAGACATTTTGGCTTCTTCGGCATTTCTGACATTCTCCAGGCACTTTATTGTCAGCCCATCCCTTAGCTTCAGATTGTTAAGTTCAGCAATGCTAAAGCCAGATCCCTTTCCCACAATAAACAAAGGCAAGGTTTGAAGATGAACCAGATTTCCTATCCCTGGAGGCATGCATGTCAGTGCTTCACACCCCTTTATGTCAAGATGCCTCAGGCTAATTACTCTAGCCATTCCATAGGGTAGCTCCACCAGGTTACAGCATCCTGATAGGTTCAAAGTCTGCAAATTACAAAGGTTACAAATAGAAAGGGGAAGTTCTAGGATAGGACTGTTTGAGAGGTCAAGGTATCTCAAACAGATAAGAGCACCAATTGATTCATCCAGTGATTTAACAGCACATCTGCTCAAGTCCAGGACACGTAAGTAAATAAAACTAGGTAAAAAAGGAGGAATTTTTTCAGAAGAACCTCCAGAACACAGTAAAAGGAGTGTTCTTAGGCGTTCATGATCAAATGAGTTGCCCTGGAAAGATGGATGATAGATAGAAACTATTGTCAAGTGACGAAGTTGTGCTTGCATGTTGGGGGCTAAACCATGGCCAAGAATTGCAAAATCATTCCCTCCAATACTTCGAGAAAGATCGTGAATTAGATCATGCATCTTATACACTTTACTGCCACCATCACATTTATCAATTTCTTCCAAGAATGACAGTCGCAACAACTCACTAAAATAACCATTGGCTATGTCTTCTAGTTGTCTGGCTCCTCCATCTGGTAGAATCAATCCTTCAGCAATCCATATATATATCAGCTTTTCCTTCTTGATTTCATAGTTCTTGGGAAACAAAGAACAGAATACAAAACATTGTTTGAGATGCAAAGGCAGGTTAGTGTAACTCAACTTAAGAGCTGGCAAGATGCCACTCCTTAGACATTCTTCGTGATTCCAAAGTTCACTTTCTTGAACATTGAACCAATCTTTCTCTTCTCTTTTGAATCTCAGTAGACTTTCCAAAGTTTTTGCTGCTAATGGCAAGCCACCACACTTCTTGATAATCATTTTACCTATCGCCAGCAAAGTGGGATATGAATCTTCTTCTTCAGGGCCAAAGGCTTGTTGCTTGAACAAAATCCAGCAGGCATCCTCTGTCAATCCTTTGAGATGGTACACTACAGTAACACCCATGATTGAGGCAACTCCACTACTTCGTGACTCTGCTTCCTTCTGCCCCACATTTCAGCAGGTCTCCCAATTTGTCCCACTCTTCTTCCTCTTCATTCCACAAGTCGTCCAGAACAATAAAAAATCTCATCCCACTCAATGAGTCCTGAAGTTGAGATTCAAGTAGATTCATAGACCGGAGTTCAAATTTCTTCTTAGTAGCAGATTCTATGATATTCACCATGATCTTCCTTCTATCAAAATTTTTAGACACATGAATCCAAATCCTCAAATTAAAATAATTGCTCACTGTTTCATCATTGTAAACAAGCTGAGCCATAGTTGTTTTGCCAATTCCTCCTATACCAACTATTGGAACAACTAGAACATCCCTTATAATTTCACCTCTGTCTGAAGGTAACAGGAACTCAGAATTTTCTGTTTATCCATCTCTCTTCCAACAATTTTGGTTTCAAGTACAGATGAGCCAGTTTCTGTGCTGCAAAAGCTTTTGGAAAGCTTTTCTGAAACCTTCTCTCTTAGATTTAAGGTTGAACCACCCTGCTTGATGATGTCATCTAATTCTTGAAGCTTGTTTTGAAGATTTTGTGCAAGATCAAAAAGATGATTTGATGGTCTAAAAGGCCAAAAGAAACTTGTAACCTTGAAGGGATTGCAACTCCACCGTTGGCACATCTCAGCTTCCACTGAAATCTCATCCAGTATGTCCTCAGACTCATAAGCTTTGTCTTTGAGCTTCAACAACCAATCTTCAACAGCTTTTTCCCTCGTTTGCCGCTCTAGTGCATCTTCCAGTAAAGCACGAGCAGTTGGTAATGACAGCTGCAGTTTTCTGACATTCTCCTTCAAATTATACAGGTCATGAAATTTCTCCAAGAAGGGAGAAGCAAGCTTGTCAATGATCAACTGTAAAAGTGGATTCAAAACAAGCTCTGCCATATGGAGAACTTAAAACTTCCAGGGAATCAAAGAGGACCAAAGAGGTGAAGGATACTAACTTGATAGGCTGCTTAGAAATCTTTGATGAACTAATTCACTGAAATTCATTTGGGAATGAAAATGACGAACAATTGAGCAAGAAGCCTATCCAGAAGACACATATATAACATGAATTGCACAACCACACAGCTTGAAGGCATAGAAATTCTCACCATTCTTTTGCATTATTAATACATACAAGTTGGCTTGCAAGATTTACTCATTGCATTGTGAATTAGGTGATTCCGGGGACATGATACAATAGAAAAACAACAAAAAGAAACAATTGAAAATGCTCCTAGGAATATAAACTATTTGAAATTAAAAAGAAATATATACCTATTTGAAGAATCCAAAGAAAATGCCGGCTTCCTTCATCTTCTCAATCGCTGGACCTCAGATATTTCCAAAGAAAGCAGCCTGCTTTTCCCGATAGTTACTTTGCTGGTCACCGTCACCCCCAAATCTGCATTTTTCATATTCTTGCCTGCTTAATACTTTCCAGTTTCCATAGTAAACAAAACCTGCCAAACTACCAGAAGCCAAGAAGTTAATAAACCAGGAAAAGAAAACCTTTATTCACTCTTTGCTATTTTTCTTGCATCTAAACGGACTCCGTGCAAATGCCCTATCGAGCTGGAAAGTGCATTGAACTTTGAGAAATGATTTTAATGCCCTATCAGTAGAAAAGGGAAAAAATGATGTTTCAATTTTTCAAGGTAATTTGTGATATAAATTTATATTCCCTGTAATTAATTTTTCTTTTCATTGAATATGAGTGACGAATTTTAATTTTTATAAAATAATAATTGATAATTTATATTTAGTAATAGAAAGTAAATGATTTCACTAAAATATTATCAAACCCGTACAAATTCTTTTTCATATTTTTTTTAAATTTAAAAAATAAATAAAGGAAAATGAATTCTAACTCAAAGTCTGAACCTCTTTCTATAGGATATTATCGATTTCATAGGTATTATAATTACAGAAAAAGAAAACCCTAATTCAAATTGAAGAGTTTATGAGAAATTAGAAAGGTTTTAATTCCAAAGAGACATTGAAAGATCGAGTTGATATCCCTAAAAAAATATTTCTTGAACCTATAAATTTATATATTTACTTTACAAATAAATATTAATTTTAAATATTTTTACATATAAGAAATTTATTTTTAACTGATTTTTTTTTAATTGATTGAGCATATTAGGAAACTTTACCAATTAGTATGACCTTAGAGGTCGTGTTGGAGTCAATGAAAAATACAAATGTCCTAAAAGGATTAAAACTTCTGATGATGAGTAACCATAAGTTCAAAGTATTTATATGTAAAAAAAAAAAAAGACAGGAAGGAGATAACATCGGTGTATGATCCAAAATTCCTGGAAAGATCCCAATTCAGTTACTGTTAATTCACTCCAAGCATACAAAATTCCTTCAGTTACAGTTCAATCATATTTCGAGCACACCAAATTCAGAACAAGAACCTGTAAGTGATAAATGAAGAAAATTAGCGAAAAAAGCATATTTATGGAACCTTTTTAACAGCAGCAGTAAAAAAAAGACAAAGGTGCAGAGGTCCCTGATAAGGACAACTTGTCTTCGCCAGGTACCTGACCAAAATACCGGTCAATTTCCAATAAATTACTCATCCACTCTCTTCTAAATGGGAGACGAAGAAAAAGAGCCAAAGCCAGCAGGGGACGTATCAAAGCAAGAAGAGGCTTCAACAGTTGATGTATCCAGGGAGATAAAGATAGACGTAGCTCCAACTCCAGCAATGCTTCCTTCTAAGCCTTCTTGGTTTACTCCCAAAAGGTACGATTTTTATATTTTCTTTGCGTGTAAATCGAATAGTTGGTGGTCATGAACTTATTGGGATTAGGGATTTCATGCGAACTTGGAAAGTTGGAAATTTTGGAATCTTGAAAGTGGGTCTCTGTAGAGATTTGGAAAATTTTTGCTCAGTGTGGAAGACTTTTTGCCATTTAAGATAAAAGAAAATTTTATCTGTCATCTGGGTTGCGGGGAATAAATATGCATAGTGGAAGCCACTCTTATGGGTTTGATCACTTTTGTTTCTTCATGTAGATATTCTAATCATTTTGCAAAAAAGTTCTCTGTTGAATTTGAATATCAACTCACCAGGGGTCAAGGTTACGATTTTTCCCAATTTCTTGATTCTTTTTCTGACTTTTAATGCTGTCAATATGTAATAACTAGGAAGGATGATCCTGCCCATTTAAATTGGGACTGGCCACTTATATTATAGATTTTAGGAAGAATTTCACGATTTACTCTCTGTTGGTTTTATTATTAGCACATTCAATAACCCACTCCGTTGCTTCTTTCAGGTTGCTTGTTATATTTTGTGTAATTAACTTAATAAATTATGTTGATCGGGGAGCTATAGCAAGCAATGGTGTTAATGGGAGTCGCAGAACTTGCACGAAGAGTGGTACATGTTCTGCTGGCAGTGGAATTCAGTAAGTTTGCAATTCTACCACTTTCTCTTTATTGCATTTATCAGCATTTAGTTTGTTTTTGGTTTCCGTGTTTACCTAACCTGGGACTAGAATTAGGTTTTTTTATAAGGGTCAAATCTGCAGTTGTCTTTAATTAGAAGGGACTTTGTGGATGTTTCTTCTGTCAGTCGAGGTTTCTCGTTCTAAAGGACAAGATATTAGCCATATAACTCCTCCAAATTTTCTGCTAGATGTGATTATGCAGGTTTACTGATGTATATTGAAATTTTACCTAATTTCTGTGGAGAAATTCTTGGCTTTCTAAATTTTTGTATGCAACAGGGGTGATTTTAACTTGAACAACTTTGAGGATGGAGTCATATCATCGGCTTTCATGGTTGGACTCTTGATAGCATCACCAATTTTTGCATCCTTGGCCAAGAGGTATTTTGAATTTACGTAGAATTATGTCGTTGATGTCCTATGCCAGATAAAAAGAAAACCTCATCCATTATCTGTACACTTTTTTTGATTGTGCGGATCTAAATATCAAACAAACCAGACTAGAAGTTGAGCATCTCAATTGAATCCTTGTATATCTCATGCATTCTTTATGATGATAAGAAGTGCAATGATACAGGGAAAATGGCCTCAAATAGATTGAACCTTTGAATTCTTGATCGTTCTTTGGCCCTCAGGATTGTTTCTGGAAGAAATTCTTAATTCTGGAGAAAGTTTCATGTGTAAACAGCCAACTGGTGCATATTATCATCAATGAAAGGAGTTGCAAGACCAAGACTTATATACGAAGCATTGCAACACTGATGAAACTAATTCAAGGAAAACTTTAAATATTGAACAAAATTTAACTAAAGTAAGAAACGAACATGCATTGCTTTGCAGCATTCAGATTGTTTATGGTTACTGCTGTAATTGATGCTTCAACTTGTCTTGCTTAGGCACTATACAAATGAGATTGCAGTGACCTCCATTGGTTGCAAATTGCAAACTAATGAATGTCATGAGATGCAAGTAGAATCTCATTTCTAACGGTGATGTTTTGTAGTTTAATCCATCCCTAGTAGAGGCTTTGGGAACTAAATTTATTTTTTGAACTATGTTGCTTGAAACAAGTTAAACCATGTTCCCTATATTGAAAATTCTTTCTACTCATCCTTGGTTTGCTTTTTCTTGTCAATGTTTTTGCAGCATCAATCCTTTCAGACTTATTGGAACTGGTTTGACAGTATGGACTATTGCTACCGCTGGTTGTGGTTTCTCTATTGATTTCTGGTCAATTGCCATCTGTCGCATGTGAGTTGAATACAGAAATAATCTAAATGCTCTGCAATGTTGCCTGTCCTTTGTCTCTTAGTGACTGTATACTGTTTCATTCCCTGTTGTTTGTTCTCTTTTAGGTTTGTTGGTGTTGGGGAGGCCTCATTTATAAGTCTTGCAGCTCCTTTCATTGATGATAATGCCCCAGTTGCTCAGGTATGTTACTTCTTCTCTTTCTTTAGCCAAAGAAATGTACAGACCTGAAGAACCTCTTAGTTGTGACAGTCATTCTTTTGTCACTAATACCTTTTTAAATGCTTCATCACAGTTTTTTTTTTCCCCTTAAAGATTTTTTACTTATGTTCGTTATCTTTTTAATTCAGAAAACAGCCTGGCTAGGAATATTCTACATGTGTATACCAACTGGTGTTGCACTTGGATATGTCTATGGTGGATTAGTAAGTTTGAGTTTGCCCAATTTTAGAAGCACTTCTCCTTTCTTAATTTAGCATTTTTTTATTAATTTTGGCACACTTTGAATGAAGTATTGCAACTATGCTTATTTATTTAATTGTTGACATATTTTTCTTGCATTGTTTGATCCGTTGCTACCTTAATTTTTTACATTTGTTCTTGCATTATTTTGATACTATCTCCTTTCAACTTCATCTTGGTTACTTATTAGTTAATAACATTCACCTTTTTGTCCAATAGGTTGGAGACAATATTGGTTGGCGTTATGCATTTTGGGGGGAGGCAATTTTGATGCTTCCTTTTGCTGTATTAGGTTTTGTCATGAAACCTTTGCAGCTTAAAGGTGCATATTCTGCATAGATCCTTTTTGTTATGAATTTGTCCACGACTTCTATGTGTTCACCATTTGTGAATGCAGGCTTTGCTGAAGCTCGATCAGAAAAGGGATTGGCTACTGGAGGGACAGCTGCAGTAGAAGCTCAAGGTGCCATGCAATCATATCCACAAAGTAGTTTCAGTTAGTTTTCTAAGAAATATATTGCTCCAGGAGATTGATAATCCTGCATAACAAAATATGCTATTAGTTCATGTAGATAAATATTTTCTTCAGATGAATATCTAATAAAAAAAATTGTGCATAATAAACTCCTGTAGGACTTTTAGTTATACAAACCAATCAATCAAGATTGCTGAACAAATGAACCTAATAGACTCTACCAAGTGAAATTTGACTTGCATTATGATTACAAGGGAATTTAATCATTTTTTGTAGACATTATCCTACTTTTAAAATATGATTCTCATTCCATTCGGAAAATAGTGATCAGTGAAAACTTCTTTACTTTAAGCAATAACGGGACAATAGCCGCTAATATATCTAACTGGTTACTTTAAGACGTGGATATCTGATACATGGTATCTGTATAACTGCAAGCTTTGGGAACATATCTTTTTTGTCAAATGTTTTCCAAATTCCAAGGCTACTTATAATATGGCATAAGCATTCATGAATCAAATTGTTAAGTCAAGTTTAAGTAACTGTTTACATGCTTTTGAAATTTTGAGATGTCTTTCCTTCACTTAATGTAATGGCTCTACTGGTGATATCAGGGGGTTGAAAAAATTGATTTTTACAAGTCCTAACTCCTATCCCTACTTTGAGTTCGGTTCTGATTATTCTTTTTTAGGTTATATTACGCCAATTACTTTGGCATGAAAATTTTATCTTGCATTTCTTCTGAATGCTATTTCTTTCATATGGTAAAGGTGCTGAAACTTTGACAGAAGGGTTCACTGACCAAAACTCAAGAACTGCTAGGTACAGTATTCGTCTTAGCATAGTTCATCTATGATTCTGATTGCATTGTGCAATTTTATGTTGTGGACAACAGTGGAGAGCCTTTGATTTTTTTTTTTTTTCCCCCCTAAAATGAATGTCACTATATGCCAATTGGGTTTTTATGCTGCAGGTCAAGAACAAGTACTTTAGACAGGGTGACAAGATTTTTGCAAGATTTCAAGCTTCTTTTGCTTGAGAAGGTTTATGTCGTGAATGTTCTAGGTGTGTCTGCTTTGAAAGTTGATAATTCCTTTCTAATAAGATTAATTATTTAACAAGTTTAACTAAGTAACACTCAATTTTTCCTGTCCACCAGTTCTATAATATTCGATAGTTGCAATTGCGTTAATAATAATTACTTCTAAGGTGCACTTGGAACAGATGCTATAATTAACTGTATTCACTGCTTTGTTTGCCATGTAATATTTCTGATTGGCTTTTTGCAGGTTACATAGCATACAATTTCGTCATAGGTGCATATTCATATTGGGGTCCAAAGGCTGGTTATAACATATATCACATGGTAAGGTACAGATTAGCTGAAATGATGTTTGTAAAAATGCTTATTTTTTCAGATTAGTGATTTGATTTTATTCCTCATTCTTCACTGATGTTGGGAACTATTCCTTGAAATTAAACAGATGTTTTTTCTTAAACTGATTCTTTGAGTGGTTTTGTTCTACTGCAGAAAAGTGCGGATATGACATTTGGAGCTATTACAATTGTTTGTGGAATAGTCGGAACAATAGCTGGTGGTTTTGTTTTGGACTGGATGACTTCCACAATTTCAAATGCTTTTAAGGTAAACAGGTTGTAACTATTGGCATGTTGAGCTATTAATGCTTTGTTCATTTTTATTGCCAGAAGAGAAGAAGAAAAAGTTAAGTTTGAGATTTCAGTCTATATGCACATGGATACCCTGGGGTTGGTGGTTGGAGGCTGCATTCAATCTTTACAGGAGCTTTTCATTCTCATTCTTGTATCTCTGGGCACTGCAGGGCAGTTTCTTGTTAGTTTCCAAAGAAAATATTTAGAGAGCTTCAGAATGTCATCAGGCTTGTGCCTTGCACTCTCTGCTGATGCTTACATAGAAATTGCTCAGCCCAATAAATACTTAGCCCAAGTTTCTATGATCGTAATGGAGTTTCTGTGTGCGGGTGCGGGTGCGGGTGCGGGTGCGTGTGTGCATGTTTATGTACAAAACATACATATCATGATTAGTGCTAAAGAAAAAGTGGTTACCAAACTCACGTTTACGATTACCAGGATGCTTCAAATTGGTCAGGAATAATACTTCTGGCGATCAAGTAGAGTTGGACATTTATAATTGGAAACTCTGTTGAAGTTGAGCTCAAATTTGAGTGTTGTGTTTGTTGATTTGGTTAGTGTAAAAAATTTATATGCTACTCAGGTATTGACCCTAGTTTATGGTAATATTAACTTTTGAGTTGGCCATCATTCTCTCGAGTAGAACTTGGAAATAGTTTCATAAGTTGCTCTGTGTTTCTGTGGTCTCTCCATAGAAATAATGTTTAAATGTGAAAAGTGAACCATGTCATCATATTATTTCTTCTTCCACACATCATCATCATATTCTTTTTCTTCTTTTTTTTCCTAAGAAATCATCATCATATTCTTGGTTCTTATTTATGTGTACTTTTTTGTAGCTTCTTGCTGTGGCAACCTTTTTTGGGGGAATATTTTGTTTTGCCTCCTTTTGTTTCAAGAGCCTATATGTATTTATAGCTCTTTTCTCAATTGGAGAGCTGCTAGTTTTTGCCACTCAGGTAAACCTTGAATAAAGTAAAGCTTTCTGGTTCTTTAACTTAAATATTTTGACTTGTATGGCCATTTCATGAATTTAAATAGTTGTTTTGTTCAATAACAAGAACTTTATTTTATTAAAACTGAAATTATGGACTGAGTGGTTGGTATAACCATCACTTGAACATTTATTTCCAGTTGGGACGCAAATATGCCTCGTGAATTGTGATCTTTGTCTGCCTCCTCCAGCACCTTTAAATTTGTATTAATATTTTGTACTTCTATTCTGGAATTAGAACATGTAGACTTCAAATTAGCTAAACCATTATATTAAGGCTTGAATTACTTGAGGCCCTTTTCAGTGTATGCCCAAAATTTCAATCCTTTAATGGATTGATCCCATTCAACCAGGACCAACATAGGCTTATTCTGCTTCATTTTCTGAGCTTCACACTATTAGAAATGGTATTCACATCTATGAAATAAAAAAAAAAAACAATGGTGTATGTTGGAAACCTGTTTGAAATCATTACTCTTCTTATCTTTATTAGTATTGGCTAGATTTAACCCAAAAGCAGTTGTCCGTAGTAATTTATTTTAAGCTTGCAACTATTGACGATCTATCATATCAAAATTCTGGAGATTTCACCCTGCAGGGTCCTGTAAACTTTATATGTCTCCATTGTGTCAAGCCCAGTTTGAGACCCTTATCTATGGCGATGTCTACGGTCTCAATTCACATCTTTGGTGACGTGCCTTCCTCTCCTCTAGTTGGTGTTCTACAGGTATACATTCCAGTTCTTACTTTTTATCTCTACTGGTGTATCTCTTGATTGTTGCTCCAGTTGTGAATTGCACTCATAATTGATACTGGATCAGGACTTTATTTCATTTGCATTGGTTCTATCTAAAAACATTTTGCTTTGTAAAGCAGCTAGAGGGAATCAAATGGCAAAGCTATACATTAATGAAAACAGATGTCCTTATTTTGCATTTTCAAATGACTCTAGAATCAAATGAATTGGCAAGATTTCCTTCACTATATCTACACTCATACACTTTCACATACGCTGCAGAATTTTTTATTTTTTTAAAAATTTTTTTTGTATATTACTTTACTATTCATGTACAAGACATGCAAAAATATTATCTTGATTTTATTATTATCTTTCATTCTTGTTCCTGTGTTGTTGTATTTTGTATAAGCCATTTGAAAAGACAAAAGTTGACAAGAATGCTGTCTCAGTTCATTGAGAATTAGACTAGGTGGTTTTTAAAAGGTTGATTATAAAACAAGTGCTTTCGTTATGCAGGATCATGTCCACAATTGGAGGACTACAGCTTTGGCTCTAACATCTATCCTGTTTCTGGCAGCTATTATATGGTTCATAGGTAGTATATATATATATTGAGTCGTTCATTGAAAAGGGTAATTCTACCTTTCTGCTTCATTTGAGACTGTTTTTTTCCTGCAGGTATCTTTCTGCATAGTGTTGACAGATTTAACGAAGACAGTGAGCTTCCGACTACAATTGAAAGGTCAAACATTATGCCATTGCTTGGAGATAGACCGTCGCCTCAAGAAACAAAATCAGCCATAGATTCTTGTTAGGTAATCATCACAAACCATTGTTGGGCGTTGCTACTTTGCATATGGTTGAAATGTATATATATTCTCTGGTTTCAGGAGATTTATACGGTGTAAATGATTTCTTGGGTTCTTTTTGAAATGCACAGATATTCTCTTATAAATTCCAAGAAATGTTTGAAAATTATAACAGTTGTTCTGGTAAACAGCCAGGATTGATTTGTGTTATAAGACATTTCTTCCACCTTGTGGTAGCTTAATTTCAGGTTCAATATTATGTATGAATTGAAAGAACCTTTCCAGACATTGCTTGGGCTTAATATTTGATCTCTAGACCTAGATTTCAAATTAATTAATTTCTATTTTAAATGTATTTTAGTGTTAGATTATATTATTTGAAATAAAATATTTTTGATAAGTAGTAAGTATTGATGAGATCCACATTTGGAATACAATAAAACTAGAGTTTTTAAGTTAATCAAATAATTTTCTGCACATTTACTTTGTAAGACTTTAATTATTATTTTTTCTCTTATTATTATACTCAAATTTCAGAATTATGTAGTCCTTACTAATAGCTTACCAATTCTCTTCTATTTTTAAAAAGTATTACATGGTTTGTACAAATTTGTTTAAAAGAATTCTTTTAATTAGAGGTAAACTTTTAAAATGACCATTAATTTGCTCTTCACTTTCTAATAAAAGATAAAATGGGATAAAAATTTTACTAATAATAAAACATATAAAGTGAGATGAGGAATTATACTCTCATCTGACAAAAATTTTGGAGGAATTTTTCTCCTTTTGAATGTAATCATAACTTCACAAATTATTTTTCTTTTTTTTTTTAAAGAAAATGGACCACTATATTAAATTCAAAATAATGTAATAAAAAATAGAACTATCTTTATTGGATAGATGAGCAAGAATGTAGATAAAAAGCCCTAACTAGAATCTGTTTTATACACAACCCCAAGGATGATAGAGAGAAAGAACTATCATGAACGTGGTAATTTCATCATTACCAAATTAAAGAAAGAATTTCTTCAAACAATGACATTCTATGGGATAACCAAATTTTCTCTGCAAAGATCTTGTGTAAGGTTTAAATCAATTCATTCTATCAATAGCATTAGTCTCATCTCTTAAAATCAAGAGAAAGGATTCGGGATCACAATAACAAATATCGCAATAGAGATCACATTGAATATGTCCAAAGCTAACTGAAAATCCCATGACATTGTCAAATTATCGTTAGAAGTGGTCGTTAAGAATATAATGTAAAAAAATTGAGACTTAAAAAGTCAAAAAAAAATTTGAAGACCATAATCAGGAATCATCAAAATTTTGGGGACTAATTTTACAATTTTCCAAAAATATTTAAAAGAAAACAGGAACAGAACAAGCCCATCAAAAGAGATTTTATCCAAAGCCCACCAAATATGATCGCAAAAATTATCTCAAAAGTCACTGGATAAACTTTTGAGTCCCACAGAAAACACCAAACAAGCAAACATTGCCCCCAGTTTTTGGTTGCTATACCACCAACAATAACCGTTTATTTGCATATTCCCGTTGCAAATCTTCATCTTCATCAATGCAATTTCTGATGCTTTTGTATTGTTCTACTGATTTCTTCTGAATAAAATTTTGTTGGGTTCTTTCTTTTCTTGGAGTACTTGAAGTTTTCTGTTTTTCTCAATGGCACCCACAGCAGCAATGCTCATCTTAAGCCGTCAGAGAAAAGCTCCCTCTTCAAAGACGACCCCCTCTGTTCCATCACCATCTTCTACTGCTGCTTCATTTCGTGAGATGAATGATTCAGTGAAGAGGTGGTTTTCAGAGAGGAGCACCGCCTTTTATGCAAAGATCAGAAGTAAAGAAGTTAAATGAGAATCTACCGTCTCCAGAACTCCACGACATCTTCTGATCAGTCCCTGTTGCGAAAATGGGTTCTTGAAGTCCAAGATCAGTGGTGGTGTTAACTATAATCCCGTAGAGAGAAATGGAGCCCTCCACCTCCTCCGGGGAGGGATTTTGTCTGCAAATTCTGATGTCTTAGCTAATTGGACCGTAACTTTTAGTGAAAAAGTTGTGTTTTTTGAATTATATATGTATCAAAAAAATTGTTCATATATATATACCCTGTGTTCTACATGACTTCTGTGAAGTTTCAAACTGCAATTTCTGTGCATTTTAAGATTTTTTTTTATCGGTTTTAATAATAGGAAGTGACACGCCTGCACTACTCCCTCCACACAACATGCACACGCACCCCTCTCGCATTCGCCACACAACTCTAGTTCAATCAACAGACACACGCCTCGCCTCGCAGCAGTTATCGAGATTCACAATAGCTGCATACTCACGCCAACCATCTTCACGCAAACAGAGTCCACACGTTGCCACCAATGGTTACTTTAGTTTCCACTGTCCTGATCACATGGGAGCTGTGAACTATAAAGACCTTCAAAATGGTAATGATACTACTACACCCGTTGGAATCATATTTGTTAGTTGATTTGCTTCGAGGGTTTTGTATTTTGAGGTTTGATGGCACTAACAGCAGCAATGCTCATGCTAAGTTACAGGAGAAGAGCAGCACCCTCAAAGAAACCATCTTGTGGAAAGATGTCTTCTTCTCCAGAAGTGTCTCAATTTAAAACAACAGTTCAGAAGTGGCTTTCGAGTGGCAATTACGGTGAGAATCAGTCACCCAAGTTTCCCTTCAGGAAGTGATTCAACTCTGGAGCCTTTGATGCCTGTCTCCAGTTGGATCAATATGAAAGGCCATCAAGTATCAACCTTTAGGGGAAAAAAGAAAGAAAGAAAGAAAGAAATCTATGTATTTGCCTGTACTTTCAAATTATTTCACTGTGAAATTAATTCTAGCTTCCACACTGTAGTTTGTGGAAAAGATGCCCTGTTGTGTGCTTCAACTATGTTCTTTCCCCCCACATAATAGCAAGAGACCTTTTCTCCATCTATGTGAACACCACAGTTCACAAAGGGCCAAATGCATCTGAGATCAATTTAAATGTTCCACCTGAAAAAATAAAACCCAACTTCCCAAAACCTGCCTCAAGTCCTGTACTCTATTTCACATCAGAAATCCCAGAGAATTTACCAAGAAATGCAGTAACTAAGAAGTTGTAAATTATAGCTAAAAAGATTTTTAATTCATATTGCAATCTCGGGTGCCAATAGTCCTCTCAGGTGACATATTTTGGCTAATGAGGAGATGACAAAGTTGAAAATTTAAAGATATCCCCATCATAAATTCCCCTTCAAAAGAAGTCTGCAGCAAAAGTACATTTCAAGTCACAGTACAAATGCAGAAAAATTCATACTCATCTCCAGCGACAGTTATCAGGAGGCTCAACTATCAGATGGTCTATTTTTCCTCCTGGATAGCACAGGCTGAGGAGCTAAAGCTAAAAGAAACGAATTTACACAAGAGAAAGCTCACCAGAAGAAATAGATCTTTTTACAAGTTTTTCCCACGACTCATTGGTTTCCTTGATCACTTTAAGGGCATAGTCCTATCAGATAAAATAAACATTTGTCAGCATAAAATGGTGTCATACGGTGAATAAGGATCGCAAGGAACGCACAGAAACAAAAACAGATAAATTTTGCCAGCTTCTCCATTCCCTTATCATTCTTCTAGATCTTTTGACTGCTTTTTTTTCCAATCTCCTCCCTCACTCTCTAGAGTTTTCCTATACCCATCAAGGCAAGACAATCTTGATTTTGCACTTTTACACTCTTTGATTGATTTAGGTTGCTCAAGACTTGAAGAAACTCATGTGCAAGTTTATTCATTTTTGTAACCTTGATTTTGCACTTTTACACTCTTTGAATGATTTAGGTTGCTCAAGACTTGAAGAAACTCATGTGCAAGTTTATTCATTTTTGTAACCATACATTAATTTCAATTGAACTGATTGTAATAATTGTACACAAGAATTACCAGCTGAGACTTTGCCTGATCAAATTAACTCTTTTTACTTCAATAAATCTATATATAAATAATGCACCAACAAAGAAATGCACGACTTTCACTGGAATCAACATGCAGAGAAACCAAAAGCCCTCACTTGAAGTCTAACAAGCCACATCATGTATGTAATACTTGATGAAGAACCCTAGAGATGGAAATAGGCAAAGTTATCATGGCTTAATATAAGCATTTTTCCCCCTTCAGCTTTTAGCTCTTTTGAGCTGTTTTTGTTGCTTTTCAATTCTGAGAAAACTACCCCAGAGATACTTTTCAAGCAACTATTGCTTATTAATGTTCTGAAACATAAAAACGTTATATTAATTTCTAAAAATATTGTTTTTGAAGGCATTTTTTCTCCAGCTTAAAAAAGCACCAGCGATCAAGAACAGGCCCTAGATACTCTATTACATATGCAACGACTGCTTTGAAAGTTATCATTTAGTTGTCAACCTCGGGAAACCCCCAGGCATTCCACTTGTCCAAATCCCATCATCTGTTCAGGACTTCTACTAAAGCAAGACAAAATACACATTTAGTTGTTTAGTAACACCATTTCCACTTTTCAGTGTCTTCCCAACCAAAAGAATTAAGTCAGCAAATGTGCACCAATAGGTGCAGTATGGACTGTAGGGTATGTAGCAGTCCAGTAAGAAACACGAATGCGAACTGATTACAAGGTGTAGATCAATGAGTATTAAAATGGAAGGTAGTTGCAAGGCATCAGGCAATTATGGACAGGCTTTCAAGAAACAAGAACTTGATAACCAAGAAAACTAATCCAGAACATACCGAGGCATAATCAACTGAACTCAAATCAAACAGAAATTTCCTGAACAGTAGCTATAAATGTACAACTGAATACCTTATTTGCTGGTTCGTTCCCAAGACCAAACTTGTTAGCAGACTTCCCATCAGGGATCTTGTAGTCTCTAAACCAGTCCCTGATTGCAGTAAGTGTGCCCTGAACAAAACATGCTTAGCATGAGTGTCCACAGTCTGAAACTTAAGCAAATCAACTTCTAGATACTTTGTCATATGTTACTACATCGGACACATTTTACATTGATTGAGCATCAATACAGCATTTCCAAACATGGACAAAAACTTTCCTCAAACTCCTTTCTAGTTTCTACCCGCACAGACTGACCCAAGTGTTTCTGTCTCTCTCTCTCCAAAAACAGCACGGAGAAGAACATCGATCTCCAGGACACTTAATGTTTAACAGAATTAAGCCTGATTAAGTAAAATAAACAAGGACAGCCATAGGAAATAACACAAGAAAACAAATTCACACTTAATGTATCAATGAAGACACCAGACATATTAATATATTAATAACAAATTAAAACGTGAAAGCCCAAGCAAAGGAAATTCCAAAAGGTATCTCACATCATCACATGGCTATCTCTAAAAATGCATATCAGATGTCAAAAGAAGTTTTCTCCATTTAAGCATACCGGAAAATGCTTTTCAACATCGTCGACATCATTAACAAGTGAAGCTCTGGGGTCGTCCAAAGAGATTGCAACTATCTTCCAGTCAAGTTCACCTTCATCAATCATCGCAAGCGCTGCTAATGGCTTAACCTTCACAACCTCGCCAATTTTGCCACGGGTTTCTCCAATTTCAACAACATCAACTGCAGATAAGAGGAATCATTTGATAATCAGTTTCCTTTCTACTGAAACTTTTAAACAGATTTTCTTAGACAAATGACGTGATCACAGTATGGTTGGAAAATTGATATACTACCAGGATCATTATCCCCAAATGCCCCTTCAACTTCTGAATTTGCAAGAGAAGGGTCTTCCCACGTTTGTGGGAGCAATCCATAATTCCAATTAATGTTGTACCTGCAAAAGACACACCGTGAACATAAAAGCCACAGTAGAGACAATATCATGCAGTAAAAGAGGATCAAATTGCAACACAAGTAGAAGAATGTTTCTATGAATAAGCTGAACAAATAGATAAGGTAAATATGTCTGTTGAAAAAGAGTCTTTATCTGTTGATTTCCAACCTCAGAGCCTGGAGATCAAGCAAATCTGCTATTAAGTACTTCTCCCATTTAAAGTTAAAATCCCATTTTATCTTGACACAAATATTTTGGAGAGTCATTAAACCATAAGTAAATTGCCACATTACCCTTGTGGATTGAAGTGATTACGGGTCACCAATATTGTTTAACATTAAAAAATTAATATTTAATACCATTATTATTTTGTGGTATTCTTTTTCTTTAAATGTTAAAATTATTAATATTGTTATATTAAATAATCAATAGTTTTTTCCTTGAAAATGATGTTAAATTTATTGATTTGTGTGATTAATGTTATTTTATATGTTTTCTTTTATAATTTAATAAATGCTCTGTTGAGTTAATTAATTTATATCAGGTTATTGTAAAGCTTTGGAACCCAGTACATGCACACGTAGTATTGCCACGAGATTGTAGTTCCTTCTGGTTAAAAACTACCGTCACATGCCACCTTACCCTTGTGGATTGAAGTGATTACGGGTGGAATCATGTGCTTGGGGGATTCACATCATTTGAATTAAGGAGGTTAATTGTGGAACTTTGAATGCAAAATATGTTCAACTTAGAAATAATATATTCACTTTTTGTCATTCCATAAACATAAATAGAAGAAGAATTAGGCAGAAAAGCATTAAAACTTCGGAGAACTCAGAGTTTCGCAAACATAATCCAGCTACAAGTTGGAGTCTTTTATTCAGAAATGGCACAATGCTTATAGTAATGATACTGTTGTTTATTAGAAATTCTGCCTATAAGTTTCGCCAGATGCACACAGAACTCCAGAAGAAACAGCAACTCGACGACAGTCACAACTCTTCAAGGAGGTGCAAAGAATGCAGACTGAGCTCATAGGTTTCTCATATTCATTCAACTTGATCAAAAGCCAAGTGATGATTCAGCAAACTTTTGGTGTCATTTTAATGGCTGAAATTCTACTGTTATGTGCTAACAGATAAGTGAAAGAAATCTAACAGAAGATCAAAAAATAAAAATTCTAAATCGGTGATATTAATGTACTTTCTTGATCCAATCCAACCATCTAGGTAATGCAAGCTCATTATACAAAACAAGGTATGAGCCAAAGTCCAAGAATCAAGGCTGACTACTGAAGATAAAGGCTAAGAGGACTAATTACAAGCAATCAAGGTATAACATGAGTTTATCTGTTGCTGAACTGTAGCAAACGGTTCGAGAAAGAGAAAAGAATAAAAAAATTTCTAATGTAACTACCTGAATCTAAAGCAGATGTGTCTATGAAACAAAACTTTATCAAACAATTAGCATTTGGGATTCTAATTAGGTTGCAGGAACATCAAGAAGTTGACTAAAAAGTAACTGCAGTGTCTTACGGGTAATATCTAAGCTTCCCTTTTTTTGTATCTTGTTTTATTGGGGTAAATTGCTCATCAGTTGCCACCTCCATCTTAGCACTTGACTCTTTGGGAATTTCAACAATAAAATTGAAAACACCATCCCCCAAGTGTAGCGGAATGTCATGCCATGGAGAAACCTACTCAATAAATACACAACAAGCATTACGGCAATGTACGAAGTAGGCCAAGAAAAGGAACAAAAAAATGCCCCCACATGGTGCATCCCACTCTAATTACCCCTTAATTTCAGAAAATCCTCCCTTGCCCAGGATGTCCGCAATCATTCTGCATCTTCATGTCAGCTTTGTATCCAAAAAATTATAGGCATTGGTTTTTAAATTGTGCAATTTTCCCAACCATTTTTTTGATAAATGTGATTTCAGGACATAAAAGTTTGAAAATACCAACAATGAAATGGATTTCATTTTCAAATTTAGAATGTCATCTTATCTCTCTCTCAAGCCAAGCCAAAACACCAGAACTGTTACTCCCAATGTTACACAAATGATGTTCATTAACTCCCAATTCAAACTATATGACGGCCCTCAGAATACAACCTTTTCGACAAAGCATCAAACAATACATCTTGGAATTTATTGCATCAATGACAACATTATGCATTAAACCAACAAACCAACATAAAAAAATTTTAAAAAAAATATTAAAAAAAAAAAAAAGAAAAAGCAATTGCTCCACCATCAACGACGTTAGTAGTAAATACCTTTTTGCCAGAATTATCAAGAAAAAAGACTCTATAATCAAGTGTTTCAGGCTGCCCTTCTTCTTTGATCAGAACCTGTGGATTGTAAATTGCAGCGCAAGTGAACAGCCGCCTGTTCTGTAAAACAAACCTGTTTCTGTTGTTCTTGAAGCAAAGACTGAAACTTTTGGGACTCCGCAAAGGACCCTTTTGCAGGAGAGAAGTAGCAATAGTGTTGCTAGCTGATACTATCACTCTGGTGGCCGCCATTGCTGATGATGGTGATTCCTTAGATATGAGTTGGACGGATGATTGGGTACGGACAGTGAAAAAAGCAGCAGCTGCAGCAACTCCTTCAGGCTTTTACTGCTTCTTGCAATGGTTCATTTTTGTCCACAGACCCAGCCGGTGGGAACTATGGTTGACTTGGGCCCGTGTGGCTGGGTTCCGATCCCTTGCGATTCCCCCGGTGAAACTTTTGACATGGACCAAATTCATTTCCTCTACGAATCTCTTGGACACAACAAATCTTAATATTTTTAATTTCATTATTGATTTAGCCTAATATTGCTTTATTTGTGGGCATATAAATCGGTCCATATCAAATTTTACCGGGTAATGCTTCTTACCCCATACATTCATCATTTTCCAATAAATGAAAATAAAATACATAATTAAAAGTTTGTAATCTATATAAATAACCATAAGAGTATTTTCTCAAATTGAGATTGTTGAATTTTAACATTTTTTAGTTTTTTATGTGTAATAAATTATGAATTTAGACTTTTGGACTTTATTTTATTGATACTTCTATATAAGTTTGAGATATTTGTTTGTTTTAGTTTCTATGAGATACATTTATTTTATTTTAAAGATAGATTAATTGTTTAAAATATATTTAATTTGTATGAATTATGATAATCCCCCCACCCTTGCCTTCTCTCCATGACTTCTAAATTATAATTTTTTTTTCTCTATTCATTTGTATATTTGAGATACTTATTTGTTCAATAAAAATCATAAGGTGTGATTAGGTGTGGTAATTATTTAGTGAGCAAACAATATCACTATAAATGAAAATGAATCAAGTACCATAGAATTTATAGTAGGTAGATGAATGATCAAGTAATTACTTGGTAATAACATAAAAAAAATATAGGTTGTATATTATATACAACTTTTATTTATCAATATTTTAACATAGAAGAAAATTGAAATGTAAGAATCATTTTTGTGCACCAAAATGGATGTTTTATATTTCAATCATATGATGTATGGAAATAATGTATTTTTTTAATAAATATATTTTTAATCTAAAATTCATCTAAACACCTTTCTTAATTTAAGACACACGTATCCACAAATATGTGATTATACGACAGAATATATTAATAGTAAGGATACTTTAATTTGCTTTAGTAGTGAAGTAATATCATTTATAATTGAGAAGTTATGGGTTAACATTGTTAAAAGATTATGACTGCGAGGTTATATATTTTTTTTCTCCATAAAAGGAAAAAAATATTTTACAATTTAATGCTATTTTAAAAAACATGTGAAATTGTATAAGATAATTGGAGTATATAAGTATTATATATATATATATATATATTTATTTATTTATTTATTTATAGATATTTATATCAAATTGAACATTATTACAACAAATAAGGATAGCTCTGCCAGATGCTTGATTTACTCTTTAAATTTGGTTATAGGTAAATTCATTCTTTTCAAACCAAACAACAAACACTCATGCATAGAAATGAGTTGGAATACAAAATTTGATTTACTCTTTAGTTTGTAAATTTTTTAAAAAAGGGACTTAATTGGTTGAAAATGTAAAAATTGAAGACAATTGATAATTTTGTGCACAGTGATTTGGCCATTTTGCCCCTAGTGGGTTGACTAAAGAAGAGTCATTGACTAAAAAAAATTGACCTGATTGGTAATTTTCTCGAGCAAAGAAAAAAGGATCTAATTGACAGATCACAAAAAGATTGGGGACTTGAATAAATAAAAAAAGAAGTTGGTCTTAATGGGAGGACAAGTCAAGGTTAGGGACAAAGTAGCAGATTTTGCCAAAAAAACGATGGTAAATTTGACTATGAAACAAGTATAGGAGTATATCGAAATAAATTTTTAAACTGGGGACTACTTGGCAAAATTGTAAGGGCTAAACCCGTAATTAAAGGGAGGAAACTCCCTTCCAAAGCTTCTTCCTCCCGTCAGTGATCAAATCGCGCTGCTCCCATTTTAACAAACGTATTTAAATCTTTTTTCATATTTATATATTAATATATGCACACTCAGATCTCTCTGTTCATTCATTCACTCCTCTCCCGCTGCTTTTCCGAGGAATTCACCAAGGTAAATTTGTTGTCTGTATCCGATCTGCTTTATTTATTGTTAATTTACTCAATTCAGTACTGGATCTTGTTGAATTTGTTTCGAGATCTAGGGTTTACGATGATCCGATCTCTTCTCTAAATCACACTCAGTCTGGTCTGTTATATTTTGTTCTGGGTTAATTCACTCTGCAGTGGTGAGGAGTTTTTATATTTTCCTGTATCGGCATTGCTTAGATTTAGATCACGGTACTCTTATCCTGTCTATGCTGCGAAAGCTTGAGTTTCTGTTATTTGAAAAGGTTTTGATTATGATGGCTAAGTTGAACGTTTCTAATGCTTCAGGAGTGAAAAACAGGAGGTTCTAATATCCAATTTGAATCAGTGGAAGTTGGATCTCTAGTGGGTCAAAATGGTAAGTCTTATCAGATTATCTGATTTGTTTATCCTTTTATGGTTGCATGATATAATGCTGAATTACAGCTGAAACTTGCGACTACATTTGTAGCTGTTGATTATGAATTTTGTGTTGCTGAGACAAGAATTGTAATTTTACTGCTTGCTTCGTCTGGGGTTGTTTTATAGAATTTGCTATTAACCAAGTCAATCCTTTCTGCAATAACAGGTGGTCTTGGCAGCTTCAATTATTAGTAAATCTGGGAAACGTAAGCTCTCTAGTTACTTAGTTTTTGCTGAGTTATTCTGTTTTTATTTTTGTATTTTGACTTGGAAAGAAGGTTCAATTTAACTCAAAAGTTAACATTCATTTTATGAATTTGTCTATTGCATTGCATTATTGCAAGCCCTGTAAAAGTTGTAGTCGTTAACTATATGTTTTAAAAGGTAATGAACTTGTAAGATATGTGCATGATCTGCAACATATTTCAAGAGAACTGAAGGAATGGAACCAAGGAAGAAATCACTCATGACATCCATGTTAGCTTTAGATTACAAAGACATAGATATGCTGTGTGAGCAGTGCGTATATATTATTATCATTATTATTATTATGGACACTAAACTGAAGCAGTCATTTGAAAATAAATAATTTTTTCCCCAATTTTGGGTCTCAAAATTGAAGTAAAGGGAAGATATGCTGGAGCATACCTCTTATAAATGGAACAGAAATGTTTTTCTTGCACTCTCTTATGTATTTTGGATATTATCAGAAAAAAAGAGAAATAATGGATGGAACTTGAAATTCTTGAAGGTAAGGAAAATTATCTGCATTTGATTTTGCATATGTTAGTCCTTGTACATTCTTGATGCATATCATTTTTCAGTCCAATTAGATGTCTTCCTGGACATGTTCTGTTTTTCCTTTTAGAAGTGTTCCGTCGAAATTTATATTTTTTTGGTAGGCTTTAACTGTTTGATCATCTGTTTTCACAGCACTGGTGTCAAGGCAGTTTGTGGATATGTCTCGGATAAGAATTGAGGGGTATCTGGCTGCATTTCCCAAATTGGTTGGGACAGGAAAACAACACACCTATGTTGAGACTGAAAATGTCCGTTATGTTTACCAGCCAATAGAGTCACTCTATTTGTTGCTTGTAACAAGTAAACAGAGCAACATTCTTGAGGATTTGGAGACACTGAGGCTCCTGTCTAAACTTGTATCCTTCTCTGCATGTAAGTTATATATGTAGGCATGAGCTGGTCTGTGCCTCTACACAGTATGAGGTTATAAATAAAACGTGGCGATCTTAAGTTTCTGGTCTTCATCATAGATGAGAGACCATTTTATTTTTTTGTTCAGAGATATTGTGTATTTCTGGTTGCTTGAATTTTGATAAGAAATTTTCTCATCTGGTATGCTATGTATTAGTGTTTGGCCCTTATTTGTCTGTAGCCTGTATTTCCTTAACTACTCGTAGGTTCCTGAATATTCCTATTCCTTGGATGAAGAGGGCATCTGCAAAACGGCTTTTGAGCTTATATTTGCCTTTGACGAAGCCATTTCTTTGGGCCACAAGGAAAATGTTACTGTTGTACAGGTCAAACAGTATTGTGAAATGGAAAGTCATGAGGAACGTTTGCACAAATTGGTTCTGCAAAGCAAAATAAATGAGACAAAGGATGTCATGAAGCGTAAAGCTATTGAGATTGACAAAAGCAAGGTGAGTATCTGAGTTTGATGTGCTCCTGTGGTCTTGCCTACTTTTCCTGATACATGTAGTTGGTCTTGTAAAATAATGTTTGTGAAAAAATGATCTTTTAATAGATTGAAAAGAATAGAGGCGAGAAGGGAGGTTTTTCGTCTTTACAGTCAAACAGTGGCTTCAGCAGTGACACTAGCATACCTTCCTCTGTATCTGGTTTTGTAAATGTTCCCGCTTTTGATGTGGACTCAAACAAGTCAAAAGGTATATCTTTTTTTGACTTTTCAAGAATAGAATTGTTGTTGCTCATGCATTATACTTGGTTCTGGATGAGGTTTTAGATTTTTCTATAAATATGCTTAGGTCCTTGACAATGGTTTAGCACATGTCCTGGAAATACAATTTTATCCTAAATTTATTTGTTCTAGATTTGCTTATATAATCTCTTTAGGTTTGCATTTTGCTCCTTATGAATTTTGAAAGGGATGAAGAAGATGGATAGACCATTATCAAGGATTGCCCATTTTGATGGGCAGATTTTTTTACCTAATTGATAAAAATTCTTTTGTTCGGGATATTCAAAATAAATGTGTTGATGCTAAGAAATTCATGTAGTCTTTTTTTTTTGTAAGCTTTAAACCTGGTGAAATTTGTTATCATACTATAAAGATTTATGTGAAGTGAAAAGGAAGTATTGCTCTTATACTTGGCTTGTAGGAACTAATTTCAACACATAATATGTATTGTAAGAAAGTACTTTAGATGGTATATACTTACATGTCCTACTTTTATGTGGTTCTGATTGGGTGAGTCTTGGATAAACATTCATCTTAAGAGGGTTTTCCTCATTCCCATGAAAACTAGGATGTAACTGCCTGTCTATGTAGATTTTTCTGCAATAGTTTCTGCATGCCTTCTTAAATTAATCTTTCTGCATATGGTCAGGTCGTCTGGCTCCATCAGCTTCTGTTCCAGGAAAAGGTCTTGGTTTGAAGCTGGGTAAAACACAAAGGACCAATCAATTTTTGGAATCCCTGAAAGCTGAAGGTGAAGTCATTGTTGAGGATGTGAGGCCTAGTGGTGGACAGTCGAAACCTGCTGCTGCACCCCTTACTGATCCTGTGACTTTGACTGCTGAAGAAAGGATCAATGTCACTCTAAAACGTGATGGTGGGATGAGTAACTTTGATGTTCAGGGTCAATTGTTTCTTCAAATTATGAATCCCGATGATGGACTTATCCAAGTGCAGGTTTTGCTTTTATTTTTTTTCCTCCTGTTCCCCCTTCTGTCTTCAAGTTTTTCTCATCCTTCCTTTTCTCTCCTAAGCTAGGCCTTTGTGTTATCTGTTAGTCTGTGGCTTGTTTTTACTTACTGTCGACATCTTTATTGCTGCTTTACTTTGAGTAAACTCTTCATCCTCCCAAAACAACTGAATACAATTTCTTAATGTTCTTTTTTAGAATAGACTTTATTAAGGAAGTAGAATAAAATATTTTCAATTGTACTACGCAATTAGGATTTACATTCTATAATGGCTCTTTTAGATGTGTAGGCTACTTTGTGTTTTTTTGGTTGATACCATTCTATTTTTGAATGTGAGGCTAGTTGAGTCTGTACTCATAATTCAAGTTGAGTGGGCTCTTTCTTTTAACTGGATCACTCTGTACTCAAAACTGTCAAGAAGAAGAACAGTGAAGTTCTGGTATTTTGTTGTCCTCCTCTTCTTTTGTGGAAAATAATAGAGAAGGAGATCTATCAATTTAACACCGTACTTTTTAGGCGCTTCAAAAGCTTTTCAATGTGGCATGATTGCTTGTATTATTTTCAGATTGAAACTGGTGCGAACCCTGGAATTCTATTCAAGACACACCCCAATATCAACAAGGAGTTGTTTTCACATGAAAATATCCTTGGCCTTAAAGACCCCAATCGGCCATTTCCCACTGGTCAGTCTGGTGATGGAGTTGGTCTCCTGAAGTGGAGAATGCAAAGTGGAGATGAGTCTTTTGTACCATTATCAAGTGAGTCACTTATTATCCTTCGAATGTGTTTGATCTGTTACTTGT
This sequence comes from Parsonsia alboflavescens, assembly GCA_028571225.1. Taxonomy (NCBI): domain Eukaryota; kingdom Viridiplantae; phylum Streptophyta; class Magnoliopsida; order Gentianales; family Apocynaceae; genus Parsonsia; species Parsonsia alboflavescens. Next base: position 4,595,573 of record JAOXNR010000029.1, on the reverse strand, counting down.
GATGATATTCACAAGTGAACATGTTTTTTCCCTTCAACTTCTGTTTCAGTAAACTGCTGGCCTTCTGTTTCTGGATCGGAGACCTATGTCAATATTGAATATGAAGCTTCAGCAATGTTTGATCTTCAAAATGTTGTGATTTCTGTCCCACTGCCGGCATTAAAGGATGCTCCTACTGTACAACAGATTGATGGGGATTGGAGGTGAGGTTTATCTTCTTGTACTCAATCTATCTGTGATTCATATTGATAATGCAAAGAGCGATCTTCTTTGATGAGTTTGGAGTGTTGTGGTAACTTATTAGGATGGAAGTAGTTCAAAATTGTTGGTTTTCTTACTATGATATGCAGTTTTGGAAAAATTAGATTCACAGAATTAGCCTAGTGGTGGGTTGAAGGTGGGGATTTTCACATAAAAATAGATGGTTCAGAGATCCTCTTTGAAAACTATAAGCAGAAAGTCTGTTGAAACTTCTCACCTATGATTTGCATATAGTCTCAAATTTAAGTTCAATTAACAGGAAAGGATTTCAAAATTTGGATGTTACTTATTTTCAGGTATGATCCCAGAAGTTCTGTGTTGGAATGGACTATAGTTCTTATTGATAGCTCAAACCGCAGGTGAGCTTTAGTTCAATTTTTCCCTCTTCCTAATTTGTAGCTGATTGGTTTCTAAGCTGGTTGTATGAAAACTATGCAGTGGATCTATGGAATTTGTTGTTCCTGCAGCTGATCCATCAGCCTTTTTCCCAATTTCTGTACGATTTACTGCTGCGAGAACATTCAGTGACTTAAAGGTGTGCTCCTCTTTTTGTTTATCTTATTATGCAACCATATTTTACCATTCATCTATTCTGTAGTTGTATCTTATCTTTGCCTTATTCTCGTCATCTTTGTGGTCTGACGTCTTTGAATCAATTTTTCTCTGTAGTGTTTGTTAATCTCATTGATAGCAATAATAACATTGTTATATGGAATTACTTAAGTTCTTGCTCAAAAAGTGTTCTGGGTTTAAGGTCTAAAATATACATGCATTAATACTGCTCCCCCTTCCTCCTTTTCTTTCTCAAACTCAATCACTCACTCACCGTCTTTCCCCTTCTACTTTTCGTCCTTTTATCACTATTCAGTATAAATTTGGAAGAATGTATAAATATTGGCTAGCAGTTACTGATTTGGGGAGTTCAGTCAATATTTTAGTTATATATGGGTGTTGGGTGGAGTCTTTTGAATTTATTTCGTGTACTTGGTTTTTCTTTAATTGAAAGTTTAGTTTGAAGATACATAATTTTGGAAAAAGTATCACAAAGGCTGTAAAAATTTGCAGGTTCTCAATGTATTGCCTCTGAAGGGTGGAGCTCCTCCTAAATTTTCTCAGAGAACAATCCTGAGTACGGAGAATTACCAAGTGGTGTGATCACATATGGTTAAAAAAGTTGCACCAAAACCTCTACCAATAGTTTCAGAATTTTCTTCCCTTATTTTGATGTACTGATTTCTGAATCCTTGATTGCTGCTTTTCTCATGTTCTCTTTACTACAAATTTTGGGATAAGTGCTTCTAGTTAATCTTGTTACTGGGAATAGCATGAACTTTAAAGAGCTTTCAATTGCTTGCAGCAATTGCACATATATTCGAATGTTCGTGTAATAATATATTGATTGAATTTAATGTGACGGATACAAAACAATCATTGGATATATATTCTTCATATAAAGGGAGAATGCAATGATCAGCGATTCAGTAAACTAATGAAAAGCAAATATTCTTTGGTGACGATTTTAGCCAGATAAAATAAAAGGTGATTTTTTTTTTCCTTTTAATTTCTTGTAAAAACAACAGTTTGGGCAGAAGCAATAATTGCCTTAAATTAGGCCAGATTCTACCCCTTGTTTAAATTCGAAGTTTAAGCAAAACCTCCACATGCGCATTTTCCCCCAATTTTTGGCAAAGAACGGTCAAACTTCAGCTTACATTTTCTATGTATGAATTCCATTTTTTCTGCATCCAACAACAAATATGTTTGGCTGAAGTCACTATCCTTGAAAAGGGGAATAGTTTGAATCTTTAGAAATATATTATATATCCTTAAAAATATTTTTTTATTTGAAATTAAAAAATAAATATTTCATTTAAAAAATTAGTTATAATTTTTTTATATTTAAAATAAATTAAATCAAAATGATTTATTCAATTCTTTATAGAATAGAGTTTCAATACCAAAACCACTAATACTTTGGGGCAAAAATCACTGAAATCTCTGCTCCATCTTTTAAAATATTTATCGCACTCTACTGTGCAGTGTGAACACCGAACAGCACTCATCTCACACATGCCCAAGCTAGAGTATCCATCTTTCTTACCCTCCAAATAAATTTGGTCCCCCCAACCCCCTTCCCTCCTGTCCCATCCAGAGTTCATATTTGTCTTTGCTCACACATATCTCTCAATCCATAACTGAGGATATATCTTCTCCTGAAACTAAATTTTCCAACTTAAAAAATTCTCTCGAGACCACCACTTTCTTGGCCCCAAGATTACAGCGAATAGAACAAGAAAAAGCAAGAAGAAAAAAAATGAATGGATATTCAAAGATGAGATCAGCCAACAAGAAAACAAGATCCATGGATTTCTTAGATCTCCTCTCTTTTTCTTCCCCTCCTCCTCAAACCCAAGAAACCAAATTATCAAACACCAGTCCCGAGAAGACCCCTCCAGAACGCATTTCTGCTTGCGAAGAAGCAGATGTAGTCAAGAACCCACAACAACGCATTAATGATTCTCCTCCAAAGGTGGAGGAAGATGCCAATGCCGTGGTTGGTGCTGCGAAGTTGATGAAATGGCGCTCGGTTGCTCCGACTTCTTCCCCCAGCAGCAGGTTTAGGTCGGAAAGATCAAAAACCAGCACTAGAAGAAGAACTCCATCGTCAACAGGAGGAAATAATAATATTCAATCTGCTGTGAAGAGGGTTTTCTCCATGAGAAGATCTTCATCTGTTTCTGAAAGCTATTGCAGGATATACGACCAGCATGTTTCTCTTCAACTTGCTGCAGCCGATGATAACGATGATGATGATAATGGTGATATTGCAAGATCCATCAAAACCAAGAAGAAAAATGGCATCTTAAAAGCCTGCAGACGTCTTCTTGGATTCTAGTTTATTTCATTCATGTGTTTATGCAAAATTCAGTTTTGTCCCACTTTTTTTTTCTTTTTCATGAAGTTTCATTTTTTTGTTTTTTTTTATGTTTGATATCAACTATGTAACCGACCAGAAAGAAGAAAGGGAAATTTTTTTGAAAAATAATTATTCTTTTCATTTAAAATTGAATATCCCTTTTTAAAATACATAAATTTTTTAAAAATTAATTAATTTAATTCATTTGAAACGTAATCATAAGAATTTTTTAATTAAATTTTAAATAATTAAATAAATATGACATTTATTTTTAAATAATTTAAAATAAAAATAAAAATATTTAATTTGCAAGGAAAGAGTATATGATAAGACCGACAGCGGCTGATCATCCTCAGCTCCATGAATTTTTAAGACAGCTAAGTATAAAGATTTGCTTTGAATTGACCCTTTGCCATGTGCAGATTCAAACTAATTACTTATTTATTTATTTATAGAAGAACAGTAGAATCTTCTGCATGCATTAGATTAACGAGTTAGTTTCTAGCTAGTTACACGGGAACTGTTATACTCCCTCCCTTGTTTCTTTAGTTGACCATTGGTAAACAACACTGAGAGTTTGCGATATGATAAGAGGGAAGTGGATATGTCACTATTATTATTATTTTTTTTTTCAGTTTAGGGAAAAAATCTAAAGGTGAAATTTTCTATTAGATCAAAAGTCCCTTAGTTTAGCAATATATAAATCGAAGAATATACGTGAGAGGCTAAAGGTGAGAGAGAAAAGGCATTTTACGAGATCGACATATTGAGAATGTAAATTTCAGGGTTCAAACCTTTACCAGTCGGAGGGTTTCTTTACCAGTATGTCACTGTTAATCCTTAAAAGAAATGTATAGAGAGGGACGATAGATGTTAAAAAAAATAAAACTTCATGGACTACAATTTTTACATTTTTATATGTTTAAAGTCTGTAAATTGTTTTCAGGATTCATCTGATTTTGTAAATTTGATATAAATAGACATTATTATTCTTTAAAACTAAATGTAATTGATTTGTTCATACATTTAATATAGGATTATTTAGGAGTTCGAATTTTGGACTAGTATTGAATTATAATTCAATATTTGGTTACGGTAATTGACTAATGATGTTGAGTTTTGATTGGATGAGGTAATTTTGTTAAAAACAATAAAAAGGAAAGGCATATATATATATATATATATATTAATATGTACTTGAACGTGCACACTAATAAGTATAGTAGTTAGTCAATTAACGGTCAAACTTACTTAATGGTTTCTATCTTAATGGTCAAACTTACTTAATGGTCAAATTGTTAATTGACTAACTACGACACTTATTAGTGTGCACGGTTAAACACACATTAACATTACTCTCTCTATATATATATATATCAATTAATTGTTTAATAATTATTGAAATTTAAAGTGTTTGATTTCATAATTCATTTTAACTGAACTTTAGTTTATATAGTTAGAAATAGAATCCAGTTAATTAATTAGTTGTTTATACCTTGTTATGTTTTTGAAAATCATATTCAATTTTTTCCATTTTTTTAAAAAAGAAAATGGGGTGACGATTTGAAAATTTTTAAAATTTAAAATGAAATCAAAAGTTGGGCGGTGAATTTAGAATAAATATCGTAAAACTTGAACATAATTACGTTTTTCCTTTGAAAAAATTACGTATCTACGAACCAGTAAAATCCTCTTCGAAAACTGAGAACGCCCAAAACAGCCTACAGCGATAAATATATAAACCCTAAACCTCAAAATCCCCACTCTTCTCGTCAAATCATTGAAAGTTAGAGCATTTTTTCATTCGACTATGGCTTCATCAGAGATCGAAATTGTTTCGGAATCAAATGATCTAAAGGGTTCTACTCAAATCCCTAATGAAATAGCAATTATCGACTTGTATTCTGCTTCGGCATATGGAGATTTCGAGAAACTCCGAAAATTTGTAGAGAAAGATGGTCTGTCTGTTTCGGTACCAGATGGAAATGGCTACTATGCTCTCCAGTGGGCGGCTCTCAACAATTTTTCCGATATTGTCCAATATATAATTAATGTAATTTTTTTCTTTTGGGTTTTGTTTTCAAAATTTTGTTTAAAGGGGAATTTTTTTTTTTTTTTGGATATTGAGTTCAATTTTTTTCTTGCATTGGTTATAGCGTGGTGGTGATGTGAATGCTTCGGATAATGTTGGTCAAACGGCCTTGCATTGGGCAGCAGTCCGGGGTTCAATTGCTGCTGCTGATGTTTTGTTGCAGAATGGTGCACGGGTGGAGGCTGCTGATAACAATGGTTATCGGGTAATTTTTTTTCTTTCGTTTCGTAAAATGTCCAACCATCATCAATGGATGAAAATTAGGAAGACTGCATCTTGACAAATCACAGTTCACTTGAGGGATTTTGAGGATGGCAAGAGAAGGGGGTTGAAGTGTTTAGCTTTATTATCATAACTTCTTAAACAGGGTTCCTTCAGGTGATAAATCTATTTTGGGGACTTTAACACTGATGGTGAACCCAGGAAAAGAAATGGCAGATATTACAAACTAAGAAAGAAGGCATGGTTGTTAAAATTAAAGTCAGCATTTCTAGACTGGGATCAAAATAGAATAGAAACATGTAGTAACTTAAGCTGAATTGCTCTACTGACTGAAGAATATATGAGTGGCAGTCTAACGGACACAGAAGAAGAGACACTTTTCCTTTTAAGAGGCCTAAATGAGTTATTAGCCTTTGGATCCGTGCATTTATCTCAGAGGGAGGCTTCCATCCAATCAGACCTCTCACACTTAGGATAATTGCTTATCTTGCTACAATGGTTATTCATACAATTCTTTGCATCCCATACATTGACTTGTCAAATTTCCAATAGTAAGTATTTTTATCGCAGGCAGTTCATGTTGCAGCCCAATATGGACAAACGGCATTCTTGAATCACATTGTTGTAAAGTATCGTGCTGAATTTGATGTGCCAGATAATGATGGAAGAAGCCCTCTTCACTGGTAGTTGGACTGTTTTCTCTCATATATCTTGGAAATGCCCTTTGTATTCATTGATAGTTTTCAGTTAAAATCATAGACACCTATTTGATCAAATTTGCTTGTATTCACATCTTTAATTGCTTAGAGAAGCAAACTTCAATAATAATATTATTGGGCTGTTTGTATAGTGAAAGTTTATAGATTTGGACTTTCAGACTTTTCAAACTTTTGCACATATTAAGGCAGGATCAATTTTATTTATATTCGGACTTAACTGGTGCCATGTTTGAAAGTAAAAGACTTCAAATCAATATTGTGGTATTGAAAATTGTAATGTTAGTTAATGAATATGTGATGAAAAGGATTTAAATATGTCATGAACTACTTGATCCTTTACAGGGCTGCTTACAAGGGATTTGTTGATACAATTAGATTATTGCTATTTAGAGATGCGTACCAAGGGAGACAAGATAAAGAAGGTATGCCAACAATTTATGATTCTTGTCCCTGATTTAATATTCTAATCTCTCACTTTCTTGTTCTCCGCCTAATATCTATATAAATTATAATACTCGCTGCGGTAGCAATTCATAGGCAAAACTACTCAACACTAAGCTTGCAACTATCAAAGTGAGGGGCCATGTGAAATTGGTGTACCCCTTCTTTTTAGGCTATAAATTTGTTAAGTTTCTAAGTACTGTGTTATTCTCCATATTCAAGGGTAATTGATTTGGTAAATATTCATTTTGGACTAATCTGAAATTGCTCTCTTTATGGTAAAGATATTTAATCCAAATAGTAGTGATGGAAGATTGTCTATGGTTTGTCTTGATTCGATTTGTGCATTATTAGAGATGCTATGTAGTGTGGATAACTGGTGCAACTAAATTCACTTTGACGTTGGTACTGCCAAAAAAAAAAAAAACCATCAACTCCTATATTAGAATGATGATTTGAAGCTCATTGACAGTTCAAATTTATGTAGGTTGTACCCCTTTGCATTGGGCTGCAATAAGAGGACATGTAGAGGCTTGCAATGTCTTGGTTCATGCAGGCACAAAACTGGAATTGGATGTGAAAGATAATGCTGGATTTACTCCAATTCAAATTGCCTCTGATAAAGGTCATCGGCACATTGCTCTTTCCCTCGTAGGTAACTTTGTATCAGTATAAAGTTTTCATGTTAAAAGGGCATTTTGAGGTGATATCTGTAGTTTGTGTCATATATCAGAGATTTATCTTCACTATACATATAGAGTGAGAGAGGAAGACCAAACAAAAAATGTCTATGATACATGGTGTGGTAGTATATTGGAACTTGCTTTCTATATGTATAAATAAAATCTTAAATAGTAATAGATGGGACTATGCAGAAAGACTCTTATATTGTGGGTTCATCATAAGTATCTTGGCCTCAAAAGAAGGAACTCAGTTGACTTGGATCTGGTGAGTAAAAGAGTAAAATGACTGAGGATTAAATGTGTAACCTTGACCTAAGTAGAATGATGTAGGGAATCCTTGTAACTACCTCACAAGGATTTCTTGAGCTGAATTAAAAAACGTTTCTTTTGGATTTCCATGAATGTAATTGCTTCTCTGTTCGGAGCATCCTTTCAATGTCAGATGTGCTCATTTCCTCAAGTTTTAGTATTTTTCACTTTTGTTCTAATATTTCTTGCATCAGAAGTTCTGCAAAGATATACATGATATGATGCATGGTGTCATCTCTTTTACTTAAATCTGATTTATGTAATGCTTGTGATGCACAAATATAGAAACATTCACGGTCATTGTTTCTTTTGTTTTGGTAACAGCACACTATTGGGAGCATTGGTTCATTATAATTTACTGTGGTGCCCCTTCTTCTATCTCTATGTCTGGATTAAACAATGTGCCTCTTACAGAATCTAATCCCAGGACTTCAATTTTTGATGCAGTCCAATGCGCGGAATGCTGGGAAGAAGAGCTGGGTAAACAATATTTATGCAGGGAAGGGTGGAAATCTTGGTTATGCTCCAATTCTATTCTCCACTGTTGTTGTAAATGTCATTCTCTTTATCAACTCAGTCCTTTTTGGTGGGTGAAACTATGGGTTCTTGTGTATTCCTTAATTGAAATTGAAAATGCTGCCTTGCTAATTTTCATTTAACTTCTTAACTCTGTAGCTTCTGATCTCCCCAAGTTTACAGCTGTTGTTGGACTTTGGGGTTGGACTGGTGTTTCTCTAGCTGTTGCTGCTCTACTAATGCTTATCTGCTGCAGTAGGTATAATTCTGAAATCTGTCAGTATGTGATGTCTGAGACAGCTATGGCATTCTCATCACTGCTCATTTCCTTTCATAGTTTCTACTAGTAAATGGCGTCAGTTGAAAATAGTTATAGGGAGAGGATCTTGCATGTATCTGTTTTTACAAAATAGATGCTGACCTTAAAAACTGCCGGATTCATTTATCACTCAGGCCGAATACATTTGATTTATTCTCTTGAAATATGCCTTTTTTTATCACCTATAAGCATGACAAGTTATAGGAAGACCTACTGCAGTTAGTGCCCTGTTTATTTACGGTCACTAGCCTCTATCTAGTGGGTGCTCCATTGCTTTATTTCTTGAGCAATGAATCACCAGTGTGGTTTTTAAACTCCGTGATTGTGCTAGTGGTATGAGCTTGTGCTTTGACCGGTTCATTTGTTGAAACTGCATTAGGTCTTACTTATTTTATTTATTCTGGAATCATTTATTTCTTCTGGACATCCATATGATTTATGGTATATCAGAACACCATATAGGTTTGCTATATTGGTTTACATGGAAAGACAAGATATCATTAACTTGGAGGTCTGTTTTGGATCATCTAGAATTTGAATAATGTGGTTGAGGTTCATATTCTTTGTTTTCACTGATTGCCTCATCTGGGTAATTTCTTTGTTGTCTTTGATCTATTTTGACCTTAGCACGTGGTGTTCTTTTCTATGTTTTTGAAAGCAATTTTCTTACTGAATGATGGTTTCTGATTTGAATGCAGCAAAGATCCTGGTTATATAAAGACAGGAATGGGTGGCCATGCTGATGCGGAGGTAATTGAGCTCTTCAATTTTGTTTCTCATGTAGCCTTTTTTGGTCATTTCTACTGGCTGTCTTTTTCTTCTAATTCATAATGAAGTGGTTTGACTTGTGCAGGATCCTTTGTTGAACATTGATCTGAATAGTTCTTCAATTTGGACAGGAAATTGGTCACAACTTTGTCCTACTTGCAAGGTCTCTGAAAAAAGTAATTGCTCTTAGCATTGTTGATAGGCTATGGATATGATTGCATATTCTCTCTGATATATTTAACAATATAAACATGCTTATTTTTCTGTGTATTTTCCTGTTGTGACTCCATTCCCCAGATAATAAGACCTGTTCGCTCAAAGCATTGTGCTACTTGCAAATGCTGTGTGGAACAGTTTGATCATCATTGCCCCTGGATCTCAAATTGTGTGGGAAAGGTATAGCTTTACTGTATGCTTGGTTTTTTGTGTTGGATACGTTTTGGCAGAACTTTAACAGTTCGTTCTCTGTTGGCAGAATTAATCTCTTAATAAGAACTTTGATAGCTGATATTTTCCTGCCTTTATGACTGTGACCATGTTCTCATATTTATAGCTTGATGATGGAAATCTTGAGATCAGAGCTCATATCATCAAAATATCTTTAGATCAGCTTCGTCTAATGTTATACTGTGTTCCTAATTGAAGATGGTTATAAAACACTCTAGTATTGGAGATTTCAGGATGGAACTCCTTTAAGAATGGGCACCACATTGTGTTTACATTTAATTATATGCAAACTACTATTTTTGGCACTTCTATAGCAAAAACTAAAGCCAATCTATGCATGACTCTCGTTTTGTGAATGCTTGATTATGTTCAAGGATACCCTATTCCTTGTTCTTGTGATTACCATCTTCTCTTTGAGCTGATCTAACATATTCACTCTTGTTTTTCTGTGAGGTTTGAGTTCCTATTATTAACACGGGATTATCCCTTTGCACCCGTTGAGAAAGATTTTGGCCAGTTCATTTATTATCTCTCATTTAAATCCAACTTCTATTTATATTGTTTTCACCATTCTCCTCTGAACTTTCTCAGAGGAATAAACGGGACTTTTTTGTATTTCTCTGCCTGGGGACTTTGACTGCATTAATTGGTGGTGGTGTTGCTGTTCACAGTATGTTGAAACCTCCCATATTTTTTCTTCTTGTTATGTTGTCTACTATTGGATCAGATTACAGCCTTGTCCAATATGACAGGAATTTGGACATCAGTTCCTCAACCGCAAGGAGAAGAATCATGGATTCATCATGTCATTTTTGCACATCCTGGTGCAGTGGCATTCATTATTATGGATACAATTATTCTGGTAGCTGCTGGCACTTTGTTGACTGTTCAAGCATCACAGGTAAAGCATTGTTCTCCATCTATGCCCTCCCCCCATACTTGTTGGCAAATAAGGAAATGAGAAAATTAGAGGAATTTAGGCTCATTTTCTTTGTTCTAATTTCCACTTTGTATCGGGATTTTGCATTTCTTTCTATTGGTTTCTTCTAATTATCCCACCATCTACATTGTTTTCTTTCTTCATTGTACTCTCATAGTGACGTTGTCCATGATCTCATAATTCCAAAGCTTCTTCTGTATTAGTTTATATTCATGGCAAAATCTCCTTTTTTATTTGCATTCTAACTTTCAGTGCTCATTATTTATGTTATTCTTTCTTGAAGATTGCTCGCAATATCACCACTAATGAACTGGCAAATGCCATAAGATATGGGTATCTTCGTGGAGCAGATGGCCGTTTTCGCAACCCATATAACCATGGATGTGGAAAGAACTGTTCAGACTTCCTAATCCATGGGTATACAGATGATGAAGAGATTGCTTGGCCTCCTTTACAGCGGGTGGCTGGCTAGTAATCGGAAGATTATTATGTAGGCTTTGTTATTTGATGGAAGATCTTGTGTAATATGTAATTCCTCATTGATGTATTATAGTTCCAATGTTGTTCCACTGTATACCATGTATTGCAGCTTGTTAGAAAATGGGCAAAACCTTAAATCTGTTAATTTTCTGTACAATTAAAATTCTCTGAATTAATGGGAATATATTTATACATTTCTCTTAGTGACAAAAGATATTTATTTACCCATGTATTCTTGGTCTTTACAGTAATTATGTTTGGGTTTCAAATTTTCTAATATATATTTATGTGCTATTCTAACATGTATCCCTACAAAAGAATTTTTTTATTGTATAACTGAGAGTGCAAAAGAATTTTTTTATTGTATAACTGAGAGTGACACGTTACAAGAAGATCCGAAGCATCATGCTTGCAATTTGGATTTGCAAAGCAACCTCAGATGGGCCAGAGGTCTCCTCCAAAAGGTACCACCAAAAGTGTATGGTATGTGCTAAAAAGTCTCCTGAATATTTTGGGCATCGTATGACAAGAGAACTTCATATGTCACGTAGGAAAAGTATCATCCTGTTTTACACCATGAAAAGTTTGTATGATTAACACAAAAGGAAAACCTCCCCCAAAACTAAGGATTTAGATACAGGGATTACAGTTCTTGAATCAAATAAGGCAATAAAACTAGGTATTGGATAGTTATCGGTAACTCCAGTTTTGCATTCTCGTTTCTTTGAACAGAGAATTTGCATCGAGCAGTTGATGTGCATGTCAAAACTGTTGAATACCACTGGGCCATGTCTGATTCTTCACAGGTTTCAGAATATCTTCGATCTCTGATAGAGTGTCCTTGTCCTCCCCATTGCCAACTGTTGTAAGCTCCATGGCTGCAGCTACATTCTCCTGGACCTGATTATTACCAGCATTTTATATCAAGGACTACATCGTGACTGATAGATAGAAGCTTTGGATGATTGCAGTTCATATTGCAGATTCTGTAAAGAAAATTTTCTGGGGCATTCATGAACCCTTGAGATTTAACTTATCAACAGCCCATCCCTTTTCTCCTTCTCTGTTAACATTTTCCAGTAAATTTTCTCATAAGAATTTGCGTTGTGCATTTGTGCCTAATAATGAGTAACAACTAAGGACTATGGTTTCGCATGTTAGAAGATGACCAGCTCAGCAAATTCCCGAAGAAAGTTGCAGAGAAAAAAGGTTTAACTTTGCCTTTGAACAGACATTTGAAAATGATCTTCAGAAGAAAAATGAAAGACAGTTTAAGGAGGCAGTAAGAGGCCGAAAAAGAAAAAGGGAAAAACAATTGCAGCTACTTTCTCTATAACATTGAAAAAGGGAACTCAAAGCTTCTCCTTTTATCGTTATCTTTTCCCTCCCATTTAAATAAGATAGAAACATTGCCCATATCTTGCAATAAGATTCAGGGGCATGCAATGTAATGCAGTAGGATAAGAAATTGATGGAGCATGTAATATTAAATAAATACAAAAACATCAAGTAATATTTTCATAAATCTGAACTTAATTTAGTTTTTAGATCTCAAAAGTTCATTGAAGCGGCAATACCTGTGTGACAGAGTTCATTCCAACCAGTATTGTAGCAATTTCTTTATTAGCCAAGCTGTATTGCAAAGCTAATTTTGATATTTTCTTTCCTTTCCCCTTACAGTGAGCAGCAGCAGCTTTGCATGCAGCCTGACAGAAAGGTAAAAGTGAAAAACCATATAGTCAAAATACTGTCTGACATGAACAAAGCCCAAGTAGGAAGAGCTTCAGTACATAAACTCAAACAATTGGGGACCTCCTTAGGAAAAATAGATCAACAGTAACAAACTAAGTTCTCTTGATTTGTATGACAATTGAAAGATCTCAGGAAAAGGACTGCACAGAAGTGAGCTCCAAAGAAGAGTTGGAATAGTTTGGGGGGCGGGGGGGTTGGGGGAACTGCTATCATCTACATGAACTCAACACAAAACATGAAAGTTCGAGGCGAACATATCTGATACCTTTCCTTCTGTTATGCTGGTCTTAAATAAATTAATCCTAACGCTGTATGCCAAATAGAGATATTGTAGTCTATTCCCCTGTCATTAATAGAAAGGTATGCAAAAGCATTATTGCTCTTAAGAGACCATTATATTTTGTCAAGTTCAAGCACATGCTGGACTTCATTCTGAGAAAATACATCTATATCTTCCATTTCAAATAAAATGTTGAAAGAGTGCCAAGGGCTAGAGGTCGATTGCCAATATGACAGCCAAAAAACAATGAGAATTGGAGCACAACATTCTTTTCAGTTTCAACATCAAATCAACTATCACATACAATTGATTTATCATCCTGCCGAATAATTCTGAAAGAAGCAAGTTGGATACTTCTGTCTGATCTCACCTTTTCAGTAGCATGCATCATGAGTGAGGTATGATGCCAAGAAGTCCACCAGTAGAAAGATGTTAAAAAATGATGAAAGAAAGAATTTGCAAGCTCAAGAATAATAATATTAATGACCAAGAAAAAATATGAGATTTCTTTAGCGACCATTTGACTGAAAGTCCAATCCTTAAATTATTTAACATAAAATTCAATGCTATTACGTAAGAAAAAGGAAATGAAAAACCTTTAGCTCAGGAGAAGCAGGGTGCCATTCTGGAGGTCCGCTTTCTGTCAGAAGGCCCATTGCAAGGGGAGAAGCACTAATTACTCCAACACCCTTGCTTTTCAAGTAAGGTAACATATCTTCCAATGTTGTATCATTGATACTGTAGTGACAATAGGAAAGGATCACATCAATTGTACCTGGTGGTACTCTATCAAGAACATAAGGAAAAATCCCCAACGGAAGTCCCGTTATACCAATGAATCGAGCTTTTCCTGCTTCCTTTAATTTCAGAAGGGCAGGAATTGTCTCATTCACAATCTGTTTGAGAAATCAAAAAACCAACCGCAGAAAACATTACTGCTTTATCAAGAATATCTGGATCTATACAAGATATAAAAAAGTCCCAGCTACCCCGTTCATTGACTGAACAAACAAGAGTGAATTATTGAATTTATGGATGCCAAATGAGAAAAAAATAAAAGGGACTTCAGAAGATAAAGGATATGCTAAGGAGCACTTGGGAGCTAAGTCACTGGTGCCAAATTCCAAGTACCAAGTCCCAAGATAAAATTCTCAGGAGACATTAACACAAAGTTCCAAAGTTACTTTCTTCTGTGGTCAGCTTTATCCTGGAGTTGGTTTTACAGTAGTTTAGTTTCTGTGATAAAAGCAAGAAACCCTAAAGATACTACTTACCCACTCCCCCAACAAAACAAAAAGAAAAACAGAAGGAAAGTAAACATAATGTTAAAGAAGTTTATCTAGAATGATTTGAAGTTAAAATAGAAGAGAAAATCAATCTCTGGTTAAAACTAAGGAAAGATAAAAATGCAGCACCTGATCAAGAGACACAAACTCAATATCATGACAATGCAATATATCAACATAATCAAGCTGCAACCTTTCCAAGCTCTCATCAATGCTTTTGGTTACTCTCTCAGCACTGAAATCAAAACCCTCCTTATACCTCCCACACTTTGTAGATACAATGTATTCATGTCGAGGCACCCCTGATGCTCTCAGGGCCATTCCCAATACTTTTTCTGATAATGTTGATCCATAGTACCTAAATGTTCACGGGGAAAAGGGAAAAATAAACAGAAAAGCAGAACAATTCAGAAGCAAAAAATTAACATTTAAAAAACAAAAACCCACATTTCCGATAATTCCGTAGAAAATGAAACACTTACCAATGAATAAACAGTAATCGTGAAAACAAATTTACAAGCCTAGATCCTCGTTATTGATCAAGATTAAAACTTTAGATTCTCAACATTTACAGACAATCAAAGCATCAAAATCAAATGTTGGGTTCTTACGGGGATGTGTCAAAGAAGTTAATGCCCAGGCGAAAGGCTTCACGAACTGCAGCAATTGCCTCCTCTTCACTGACAGGACCGAAAACACGGCCAAGAGGGGAAGCGCCGAAACCAACGCTGCTAAGTTTGAGGCCCGTTTTGCCAAGGGGACGAAGCTCTAACTTTGGAGCTGCTGCCATTGCTGGTTTCCTAGGCGTCGGAATCAGAACAACGGGTTCTGGGAGAGAAGATGAAATAATGGTTCTTGGAGGATAAGGACAAACGACAGGACTCTTGGTAGCAGGTAGGAAGAACGTTTTCCCGGCAACTTTAACTGCCCAAATTCAAGAAAAAAGTATTGAGATTATTAGATCAGAATTACTTGTACTTTTGGATTTATTGATCATGGCAATTTCTTTGCTGCTTCATGAATTGTACTTATTCTTCACGCCTTTGGGCAGCTCAATTCATGCCTTCTGGTTCTGGATGAACGTGACTTCTTTTTCCTTCAAAATAATTTTAACTGAAATGTTGGGAAAATATCAGGGCAAAAGTTGTCTTATGGTTTAATTACAAATACTCATTATTAATTTTTATTTAAATTGCAACATTTAGTATCCTATTTTTATTATTATATATTGGAAATAGATTGATCACAATAACTAAGAGAAAAGATAGAAATAGTAAGTCAATAATTCTATAATTAGAACGAAAATTTATTCTTTGATCCAGTTCTAAATTTCCAAAGCCAGTTTTAAAGACTTTCTTTGAGGTCTTAATTTTGGTTTCTAATGTAATTAGATAATTAAGGAATTCGAGCAGCTAGTACGTGTATGAAAATTTATTTATGTTGAATTTAGAAAAACAACCTCACACAATGGCAATAAAAGAAGAGGTGAAGAAGCTCTGCTTTTTACCACATAATTATTCAAACTAAACAAACCTATTTAACTGGCTACATACAATTGAAAGCGAGAAATTATCTCCTACTAATTAGGAATAGTACCTATAATGGGTTTAACAACTAGAGGAAAAAATAGGCATTATTAACAAACAGATAAGGAAAAAATAGAAACGTTATGACAGACTTCGTCGGAGATACGATCTGCAATTAGACGTGTTCTGCTCCTACAATTTTGGAGCACTTCCATCACTCCCCCTTGATTCAAAATTGCATACTCCCAGTAGACTCCTTAAATGTTCAAACCTAGTCCTCATCAATGGTTTTGTGAGTACATTAACAAGTTGATTTTCTGATTCACGGTACTGCAAGATAAGTTTTTTCTTAGCAACTAATTCTCTGATGAAATGGGCTCTGATATCAACGAACTTGGTTCTTCCATGGAGAACCGGATTTTTGGACATTGCAATTGTGGCTTTATTGTTGCAAAACAATGTGGTTGCCTAGTCTTGAATCTGTCCAAGTTCTCCAAGCCGTCTTCTCAGCCATATTGCTTGACAACTTGCTGTAGTAGCTGCTACATACTCGACTTCTGTTGAAGATAAAGTTACCGTCGCTTGCTTCTTGCTGTACTATGAGACAACTCCAGAGCCAAAGCTGAATGTGTAGGCAGAAGTGCTTCTTCGATCTTCCATACTCCCTGCCTAGTCACTGTCAATATATCCAACAAGCTTGCCTTCCACGCCATGCCTATACCATACACTAAGACCAAGAGGTCCTGATATGCAGCTTAAAATTCTCTTAGTTGCTCCAAGGTGATGCTTTGAGGGATTTTACATAAATCTTGATATAACACCCACTGCATGAGAAATATCCGACCTTGTGTGAGTTAGATAAAGCAACACGCCTACAAGACTCCTATAAAGCTGACCATGAGTTGGTTCTGTGTCATCTTCCCGTTGAAGTTTCTTATTCAGATTCATGGGTGTTCCTGTCTCTTTCCAACTGAACATGTTAAAACGTTTCAACAAATTAATTGCATATTTTTGTTAAGAGATAAAGATACCATCACTTGCTTGTTTCACCTCTAATCCAAGAAAGAAGTGTAGCATTCCTAGATCAGTCATATCAAATTCTTGCTTCATATTCTTTCGAAACTTATCAACCATATGAGATGCGGAACTCATGTAAATCATATCATCCACGTATAGACTTACAAACATAACATCTGTACCATGTCTCTTGTTATAAAGTGTGGGTTCACTCTTGCTCCTTTTGAATCCATCCTTGAGAAAATAGGCATCAATTCTTCCGTACCAAGCTCGAGGTGCTTGCTTGAGTCCATAGAGAGCCTTCTTTAATTTATAAATTTTTTCTTCTACTCCTTGGATCACATAACCTGTAGGTTGTACTACATATACCTCTTCCTCCAATTCTCCATTCAAAAAAGATGATTTCACATTATATTGATATATAGACCAACCCAATTTAGCAGCAAGAGCTAAGAGAATTCTTACAGTTTCAAATCTCGCAACAGTGGAGAAGGTATCTTCATAATCAATTCCATATTTCTATGCATATCCTTTGGCCACCAACCTGGCTTTATAATTCTGAAGACTCCCATCAACATTATATTTTGTTCGAAAAACCCAATTGACTCCAATGGGTTCTTTGTTGTCGGGCTTGTCAACCAACTCCTAGGTGTTGTTTTTCTTGATTGCCATAAGCTCCTCCTCTATAGCTTTTCTCCATTTTGCTTTGTTGAAAGCTTCTTCAAATGAAGTTGGGTCTGCTACATATAAGGCTTGTGTTACTTCACTTAACAATCTGTATCCTCTTGGCCCTATTTCTTTGGATGAGCTGGACAAATAAGAGGTTGTTGTTGGGTTGGACATGCTAACTCCTAATGATGTTGTGGTTATTGAAGTATTTGATCCAGCAGGAGAGAGCGGAGGTGTATGCAGCTAATTCGTTTCACCATTTTGTAGGTGCTGCTCTTCATCCGAATACCGCTACTATATGTTTGCAGTAGGCTGCTCCTCTTCAAGCAAAATGCTTCCTTCTGAAGTTTCTGTCCAGACCCGTCTACCATTCTCATTGAACACAACATTCCGTCTAATAATGATTTTCCTAGTAGTAGGATGATAGAGCTTATATGCATTTGTATTAATGCAGTAGCCAATAAAAACACATTTTGTACCTTTTTCATCCAACTTACTTATATTATTTGCATCAATCAAAGAGTAAGCAAAGCACCTAAAAACTTTTAGATGACTTACAGACTTTATAAGGGGTTTGATCTTCTACTGCTCTCGTCAGTTAAATATTAAGCAAATACATGGCTGTGGCAGTTGCTTTAGCCCAGATAAATGTTGGCAGCCCCTTCTCTTGTAGCATGCTCCTAGCCATCCCCACAACTGTCTGGTTTTTGCGCTCAACGACCCCATTTTGTTTAGGGGTGTATGGAGTTTGGTGTCCCTTAAAATGCCATGTTCTTCACAAAACGAGCTGAATTGTTGAGAAGTGAATTCACCTCTTCGATCTATTTTGAGCGTTTTGATCAACTGGCTCATCTGTTGTTCTACCAGGGTCTTGAACTTTCTAAAGGCATCAAAGGACTCACTTTTGTATTGCAAGAAATAAATCTAACTCATTCGGCTATGGTCATCTGTCAGTAACATGAAATATTGATTTCCACCAAGGCTTCTTATGCTCATGGGTCAGCACAAATCAATATGCACCAAGGTCAGATTACATGGTGCTCTCCACGCCTTTGCAATAGGGAATGGTTTCTTGCTCTGCTTTCCGAAAATGCATGCTTCACACAGCTCCAATGTCTCAAACTTTGGCAATCCTTGAACCATTCCTTTCTGTTGCAATTGCTTCATGCTGTTGATGTTTAGATGTCCAGAGCACTTGTACCATAACCTGGTTTCTACTTCTCTTTTGACTAGCATAACACATTGATCCAGATGCGTGAATTTGACAAGAAAGAGCTTGTTTTTCAGCATATTCGCTTGAGCCACCACCTGATCTGTAGTTTTGTTTTTAATCATGCAGGACATGCTATCAAATACAACTGAAAAACCATTCTCCAGTAGTTGTCCCACACTCAACAAACTATGAGATAGATCAGGAACGAAATAAATATTATAGAGATAGTTATTTGTACAAGCACAGTTTCTTACAGTCACGGTGCCTTTCCCTTCCACTTGCATCTGTTTGCTATCTCCAAGCCGAACACTTAGCTTATAAGTGTCATCCAACTTCTTAAACATGGCCTTGTTTCCTGTCATGTGGTTGGAACATCCACTGTCCAAGAACAAGATATTGTGATGATCTGATTCTTCTTCGATATTTTCCATGAACAACTTGCATTCCTCTTCTTCTTTTGACATGGTTCGGCTCCTTCCACATAATTTACTTGATTTGGCCTACTCCAACACACGGCCTGTGAATGACTATATTTTTTGCATTAGGTGCATTGAATGCCTTGAGGCCTCGACCTTGACCAGTAGTTCGCACACATCCTCTGCTAGCCGTTTAATCACCACGCCTCTGTTCTCCCATTGGTGCTCCATACTCCCCTTTAACATGAGATGCCTTTTCATCAGGTTTGTCTTCAGGCCAGATGATTCTCACCTCATGAGCTTGCAGAGATCCCATTAATTCATCAAAGGTTAGATTAGTTAGGTCCTTTGATTCTTCAATCGCAGCCACAACGTGATCAAACTGAGGAGTTAAGCTTCTTAGCACCTTGGTCACAACAGTATACTTGTTGTATTTTTCACCATACGCCTTCATTTGACTAAGGATGGTTTTAACTTTAGAAAGATATTCCTGAATAGACTCAGAATTCTTCATTGCAGCTGTCTCTAATTCTCATCGGAGAGTTTGAAGCCTTACTGTCATAACCTTGGAATCTCCTTGATACTCCTTTTACAGTGTTTCCCATGCTTCTTTTGCTGTTGAAGCTCTCTTGATTGTTGGGAAAATTTCTTTATCAATAGCTTGCTGCAAAAAATACAGTGCTTTCGAATCCTTCTTGCGATTTTTTTTTTTTGTCTTTACATTGTCATCTGCTTTTGCAATGTCATCTGTTTCTGCAAAGCCTTCTTGAACAAAATCCCATAGGTCTTGGGATTTCAGGAGTGTGCGCATTTTGACATTCCAGAACCAGTACTTATCTCCTTTGAATAAAGGGATAGGCAATTGTGAAGAAAAAGAAGAATTGTTTGTTGCAGCCATTCTCAAGATCTCGTTTTTAGTCACTCTTCTCACGTGCTTCTCTCCTACTCACACACTCTTAATTGCGCCCAAATAATGATCCAACTTGACTTTGATACCATTGTTGAATTTAGAAAAACAATCTCTACCTCATACAATGGCAATAAAAGAACAGGTGAAGAAGCTCTAGTTTTTGCCACACAATTATTCAAACCAAACGAGCCTATTTAACAGGCTACATACAATTGAAAGAGAGAAATTATCTCCTACTGAATAGGAGTAGTGCATATAATGGGTTTAACAATTAGAGGAAAAATAGGCATTATTAACAAACAGATAAGAAAAAAATAGAAATATTGTGACAGACTTCTTCAGCGATACGATCTGCAATTTGACTTGTTTAGCTCCTACAATTTTGGAGCACTTCCATCAATCTGCATACTAAAAATGTGATTCAATAGTTGAGAGATGAAAATTATATAATATACATTCAAAAGTGTGATCAAGTGATTTGAAGATAAATTTGCATAACGCAGATAGTGAGTTTAATTTAACCTTTTTGCATACTCATCTTCGTGAATTATAACTTCTAATAGAATAATCGAGGAGTATGCCAGTCCCGACACCATTAACAAAAAGAAGAAGAAAATAAATTATATAATATTTAAGTGAATCTAACGTTAATCGGTCCAAATATCACAATAAAATTAGAAGAAAAAAAAAAGAAAAAACTTTTTAACCACTATGGTGAATCGTCAACTTCCTAAAAAAATATTACTGAAGTTGTCTACATGATCGGCCCAGTACTCAATGGGCCTGAAAGCCAAGGTAAAATGCTATGGGCCAGCCCTGGACTTCAAATACCCCGTGTTCAAACATTTTTAGCAATGCGATCTTTATTCATAATAGTCCAAAGAAAGAGAAAGACCGACTGGGAATTCAATCATTGAGATTCAAGAAGAAGAATGTCAACATAATTATCACAGTTTGTTCATTGTAAATTCATAGATCTCCCAGCTATCCTGTGGCTGTAGGGTGGAGAACAGCAATATATACTATATAGCTGAAGAATTGCCGGTATGCTTTTAAGCATCCCCCCCCCCCCCCGGCCCACACCTCGCGTTTTCTCATACCCTTATTCCTGAAGAGCAATAGTCTTCTTTACATAGTTTGATCGTGTCTTGAACTCAATCTATCTATCCTAAGTAGTGGAAAGCAAGACTTTGACATACGTTTAAGGATTAATGATTCCTGTGCCAATGGTATATATTCTTTCTTAGCCACACCGGAAAACTTTTGTCGGCATACGCCGTACAAGACACCAACCAAGTCTAGAAAATCTTTCGAATCTTCGATAATTAATTAATAAATATTGTCATCTCTCCCGGATCTGTTTTATATATATCTCCCAGCTTTCAGCAGAATAACCTAAGTTTTTTATTTTTATTTTGTGCCTTTTTAACTTATTTGATTCTACGTGTTTGGATCAAAATATAATATGATCCCATAAGTTTTTTTTTCCAATCATTATTATCTCTCAATATTTTATGGACAGTCGTTATGGTTCCAGTTATTAATTTTCCAACAAAACAATAGTTGTAACTAGTCATTTATCGACATAGGATAACATTTTAGGGAAAAAATTATCAATGTCATCCTTATTACTCAAAATCTAACTAATCCATTTATAAAAAAAATGCATTTGAATTAACAAACCCAAATAAAGTAACTGGACAACCAAAATTCATTCACAACCTTTGGATTGGTTAAATTTTGAGTAGTAAGGATAAGATCGATAATTTTGCCCTTGAGAAGTTATCTTGTACCAATAAAATGACCAGTTCCAATAAGTGTTTTACTAGAAAAATTGATAGTTGAGACTAAAATGGCTGTCTATAATTTGTTGAGGAACTATAATGGCTACCAATAATATGTTAAGGGATCATAACGGCTGAAAAAAAAAAACAAAACTTATGGGATCATACTATAGTTTGGTATAAATATGTAAGACCAAATAGGCTAAAAGTCCTTTTATTTTTTATACCCATCCTTCCTAACCCTTCCTTTACCCCTCCCTTCGAGAATCAAACATCCACATCCACCTACCCTCAACGTATTTCGAACGTGAGATCTCGCTGTCCCTATATGTTAGTATTTACACGAATCAATTATTATACATATATATTATACATGGTTGCGTGTAATGATTCTAGGTTTAGATTTCTTTATTTAGAAATCAATTACACTCGTTAGCATGACGAAATCATTACCTTCAAACCCCCCCGGCACCAAAATAATATTAATAATAATAATAATCATAGTAATAACCTGGTTGTAATATAAAATTCCAGGAAGTAGGAACATTTTTATTATATATGCAACTCTTGTTTTAAAATAAAAGCTTCCCATTTGCGGCATTTATTTTTTATTGACACTTGAAATAAAATATAAAGTTTTGTTTAGTTTATAAATACTCAAGATAAAGTATAAATATTTTTGTTGAGCTCTCACGATCTCCCAACAATCCTTTTACA
>JAOXNR010000029.1:4553948-4572789 GCA_028571225.1 Parsonsia alboflavescens | reverse complement strand
TTTTTCAAAAATTAAAATATGTGCAATTCGTGTAATATATATTGTATTACTATTTCCCGTCAACTTAGCAAAAAATTCTACAATATCAATTGAATAATAATTAAATTTGCCTACATAAATATCATGTATGCATGTTCCAAATAATATTATAATACTGATTCCTTATTTATTACTTCTTACAAATCAATTATACAAGAATAATGAAGATTACGATAACTCATTGTATTGGTTAAGTTGGTCTTAATGTAGAGGACAAATACCTTTTCAAAAGGGTTTTGGTAGGTCGACTTATAGATTATTGAGTAGTTCTTTGTTAACATATTTTTTATAATTAATTGTAATATTGAAATTTATTCATCTCAAATTAAACATTTGTATTTTTTAAAATACAAATAGTTAGAGGGGTGACAACATTTTGTATTATTAATGACAAGCATCAAACACTCGTCTTCTCGTTATATCAAGATGAATAGCCAATCACATTTGACAATGGATAAGCTCATCTATAAAACCAATACATATTCTCGTGGGATTGGAATATTATGTTTTAGGTGTTGGGGATATTCTATAAAAAGCATAATATGCCTAGCTTAGAATCATTTACCTTATCTTCTACGCTACCATCGATAATTAAACTAATACATTATTAATAAAAATATCAATTACCCTTAACATTTAATATATCTATAAAAATTAAGTAAAAAACACATTTCTATTATTATTTGTTGATGACCCAAAAGATGGTCTTGAGTCCACATGCCTTTTAATTATTATTTTCAGGTAAGCTGCAATTTAAAAAGATGAAGTAAACCTAGAATTAGGTATCATTAGAAGATGTCGAGAGCACAATTAAGGTCAGTGCACTGTGCACAATAATATTGTTAGTACTAAATCTCCTGGAAATATGGAACATATAATATGATTAGGTCATTCTAGAAGTTTAATTAGTTGCTATAGGCGCCAAAAGAACAGCTCGGAAGAACTTTGGCTGAGCTCTTCCACACGGCCGAACCTTAATATGTTCAAATTAAGGCTATAATCTTTTTGATTAGACGAATAATAATTAATAGTGTTGTTTCTACGTAAGTACCTTCTGCTGTTCTCACTTCTAAGGTTGAAACCATTAATGGGTACAGCCAAAAGACGGTGGCATTTAATATAAATATAAATATATATATATTTATATAAAATTCTCCAATGTTTTTACCAACTAATAATTTAAAATATTATTATTATTATTGTTTTGGATTCAAGAGATATTTGATTATATATATATATTAAGGTTAATTGTATATATGTTGGCAATGATGAGTCAGATTTTCAAAGTCTTCCCTTCGCCAGTTCACATCATCAACCCGTGATGAAACAGAAATATAAATATATATATATAAATAAATATTTATGTACTTATAAATATATATTATTGATTAATTGATTTGAGTATTTGGGTGAGTTTAGACGTAGACTTATTATAAATGTTAACCGAAGTCTTCTAAAGTGGGAGATTGAGATTGATCAATAATTTTCTCTATTTTCTTTCTTGTGTAAGTTCTTCTTCTTCTTCTGCTTCTTCCTCTTCTCTCAAGTATGCAAACTTACAAAGTTGATTTTTCTCTTGCATTCTTACAGGATTCTCAGCCCGTAAGTTAATCTGCTTATGGAGGTGGCAAATTTCAGAAGATTGGCGGAACTGGTAAGACATAAGGAGTTCTATATGATCCCCGAGCAGAAAAATATTGCAGGGTCTAAGTTTATCCTCTAGCAATTCAATTGGATTAATATATTTTTTTTTACAGGGAATAGACCATGGATTCCTCCATCAAACATGGCAGCCGAATTTTGTTGATGAGCTGAATGCGCTGTCCATGCCTGCAGCAGTTGCCTCATTTGGTGAACATTATCATCATCATAATCCTATGCAACCTTCTAATTGTAGTCAGATGTTCATGAGCCAGCAGAAACAACACTCATCACTGCCGGAGTTATCTCAAAACGGTGTCGTCCTCAACAGACCAGCCAAACAGCAAAAGACCAACGCCGGCCGCTGGTCGGATCCTTCCCCTAACGGTTCTCCCAATTTTCATCACGTGGTGAATTTTGGTAATTATAACAGTGCTACTCACGTCCAACGACAGCAATCCATATGTCTGAAACCCAAGGAGGAGATTAGTACTAATAACAGTAACATCTCTTCTAGTACTACTCCTGTCATGAATATGATCCCCTTTGATCATATGAATATGGTTTCCCAAGGGATCTTGGGAAATCCAAATTATGTTCTCAGGAATAGTATTAATGAAGGAGATCATAAAAAGAATAATATGAGCCCAAACGCCAAACTAAATCAAGCACAAGATCACATTATTGCTGAGAGGAAGAGGAGAGAGAAGCTTACCCAAAGGTTCATACAATTGTCTGCTTTAGTCCCTGGCCTAAAAAAGGTAAACTTCTTCTATACTTCAGATCTCTAAGCACAAGTACACAAAATGTGTGTATTATAGTATGTTATACCAATAAATTTATCTTTTTTATTGGCGTAACACGGTATGCTGGAAGATCGAGAACCATGAGAATATTATTCTCTACGTTGTTAGCATATATTACTATTTCTGATACATATTCTTTTATGTACCAATAGATGGACAAGGCTTCTGTTTTGGGAGATGCTATAAAGTACCTGAAACAACTGCAGGAGAAAGTAAAGAACCTCGAGGAGGAAACAAGGAAGAAGACAATGGAAGAATCAGTCGTATTTGTTAAGAAATATGAGCTATGTACTGATAGTAATGATTCTAATTCATCCAGTGACCCGGTTGATGAACCACTTCCAGAGATTGAAGCCAGGTTTTCAGAAAAGAATGTTCTTGTTAGAATTCATTGTGAGAAAAGGAAAGGAATCCTGGATAAGACAGTGGCTGAAATTGAGAAGCTCCATTTGTCTGTAGTCAATAGCAGTGTCATGTCTTTTGGAAGCTCAGTTCTTGACATGACTATAATAGCCGAGGTAAATAAATCATTAATCAGTACTCCCTAAAATCCCTAATTATATAATTCGATTGAGTCCAATTTCTTTTATTTCTAATTATAAATCATTGTTGTTTCAATATTACTCATCCTCTTTAAAAAATATTTTTCTTTCTTTCTTTCTTTCTTATTGTTATTTTCCTGCAGACGGACGAAGAATTTGACATGCCAATGATGGATCTTGTGAACAAATTACGCGAAGTTCTTGTGAATTAAGGAAGTTCAGTTCCCTCTTATGATCCAATCAAACCCTCCTTTCAAATGAATTGAACCAAATAATGGTGTTTTAGGTTTGTGCAATTTATGGATATCCTTAATTAATGTCTTTGCAATGTCCTATAGATAACTGAAGCCTGGAAATTAGTCTCTCCATTCCTCTCAAATTATTACCATCAGCCTGCTGCAGGAAGCTTTTTGCCGTGAGGTTCATTTTATAGGAGGATATTTTTTCTTTCCCTTGTGAAAGTTTTTTGCATGGTGAAAATATATGAATATATTTCACCATGTTAATATTACTTAATTACCCTTCTGTTGTAGAGATGACCTCATGGCTTAGTTAGGCTTTTTTAAATTGGTAGGTTTGAAGTTTTCAACTTTCAAAACCTACCAAGCCGTTGTAAAGGGGCAAAGAGGGTTTTTTCTTTGGATGGGAGAATATTATTAGACAGGCTTTCCGTATCATATAGGACGGTATTCAGTCACCACTGTTTTGGAGGCCTTCAAGACTTTCCTTTTTGAGGTGTCTCTTTCCTTTTTTAAATATAATTTGTGGACAATAATCGTTGATATACATATGTATTTCTTGTTTCAATATTCATGTTCCCCCACATGACTGGCTGAAAATAACTGTTGTAACTTTTGCAATAAGCTTGAAACTGCAAGCTCCCATACAAAATACTCATCTAAAATTGAACGTTTTATCTTGATTTTATCAAATTTTATTAAAAAAAATTTGATTTAGTTCATTTGAATTACAACAATATCAATTTCTTATTTCTTTGTAAATTTTTTATTAATTTAAGAAATGAGATATTCAATTTCAGATAGCTCAAAATGAAAATATAATCTTTTAATTCTGGACAAAAAGATGTAATTGATACAACTTTGATTTTGTTTGATTATTCTTTGATATTTTATCATGTGAGTCCAACAAACTCTTTCTCACCAAAGATTAGGGTGATCTTTATGCTATAGAAAATGTTAAGTAATTAGAATAATATCTGCATGATCCATGGAAGGGTTTTGTCTTTTGTGTATCCTTTTCTTCTACTACCATACAGAAATCAAAATGAATCAAGAAACAGATATCTATGTTGAAATTGGTAGCAGCCAAGATATGAAAAGTAGCTGCACACCTGACTAGAAAATATTCTCTTTCGTCGAGATCAGAATAAAGTATATATGCATTCAAAAGTTCAACTACATACATAATTCTAGTTATGAGGTGGAAGGTACCACCAGCTATCCACAGTAGGATTATTAGGATTCGGATCTTTTCCTACACATTTGTAAGTCAATATTTCATGTTATGTCCGGTAAAAAATTAAAGTACCTAAGGGTCTGATTAAGTAGTTCGGAAGTAAAATCTGTAAAACGTAGATAGTGAATTTAACTCGATCTTCCTACATACTCTAATTTTGATGAATTATAACTACTCGTAAAATGTCAAGATACGTGTAAATTGAGTTTGACATTATTAAAAAAAAAAAGGGGGTTAGGTGTCTTTCTTCGAAAGAAATGCTATCAATTGGTTTTTCCAGAATTTCTAAGCCTAACATATCTTAGATATGTCTGAAAGCAAGAGGAAATTGAGACTTAATTGAGGATGACACCTTCTTTGTAGGTGGCATTCAAAGACTGGCCCTTTTTAGTGTCAAAGACCATAGAGAACAGCTTGTCGAACCAATTGGTCGGTGATATGTTGTTAATTAGGTTTATTTATTCTTTTTGGTAGAGGGAAAAAAGGTTGTTCCCGTTCATTTTCCACTACTATTTTTTTTTTTTTTTCGTGTATCTCTGCTTTATTCACATGTAGTTTTCTTTATGTGTATATTTTATATTATATTGACCACACGTTCCTTTAGCTATAGTCAACATCTCCTAAAGAGAGAAAATAATTCCAGTGGGTAATTATTTTCATCATTTTGGAAAGATCAAAGAAGGAACCTAAAGAACCATTAAAATTCAAAGAGGGACAAGGTAACAGTATGAAATTTTAATTTAGTTTATTAATGTTCGTATATATATATTTTGTAATATTTGAATTTTTATAGTGCAAAATAAGGGTATTATTAAGGATCACTATTGTAATATTTAGTCCATTCAGTAACACTCCAATGATGGAGTGGTGAATACATAGATCTTAGGTTTTGAATTTGAATCTTACAAATACTTTTTTGGATTAATAGAATGTGAAGGATAGATGCAAACTAATCCAAAAAAAGTTAAAGAAAATTAATATACGGACAAAATAAAAATCATCCTTCAATAACACTTAAATCTGACACCTAAATTGTGAAGTTACTCTAAAATCAATACTCCATGAAAAAATCGATGGTCAAGCTTCCTATGTTCTATCAAATTTATTTTTGTAAGGTATACAATATATATAGTAATGTTATGAAGTGTTCGGAGTACACCTTATGCAGTGCTCCAATTAAGTTTTTCATGATCAAAGTTAACAATTTGCTATTACGAAAAAAAAAAATCTTCTATAAAAAAATATTTTAAAATAAAACTTTAAAAAGATAAACTAAACCGTAAGATATATAATTACATTTTATTATTATTATTCTTATTATTTTATAAGACAACAAACCAACCGTTAATTTCGACCATTAGATGCTTAATTGGAACACTTTATAATGTATGATTTATAACATTCTATAGCATTTTATATTTATATTTATATATGTGACCGTTAATTGAATAACTACTGTACTCATTATTGTGCACGGTCAAGCACACACTATCATTCATATATATATATATATATATTTATTTATTTATATATAAGCTTTTTATTACAAATTTTACTTTAAATAAATATACTTATCAATTTCCAGTTAAGTTCAACTCGTTTAATTTAATCATTTATCAATTGTATATTCTTATGACTTTAATATGCGATTACACAATGTTAAACTCTAATGTCATATATATCAATTATAATAATTATTCATTTCATTTGAAATTAAATATTTTTGTTTTAAAATTTTTAAAATTAAATGTTTATTTTTAAAATTATTTTAATATAAAATTTCAATAATACTCTTCTTAACACACACTAACTCAATATGTAAGCATAATTTATAAAGATAATAATGGTCATTAAAATTAAAATTAAATATACTCTTTAATTTTTATCTAATTTAAAGGTGAATATTTAATTTCATGTGAAAGGAAAGAAGTATTCCCCATGTACCAAATCATGAGTTATTTAACCTCACTTTTTTTTGTCCCCTATTAATTATAAATCATTTTTTATAGTTTAATGGTTATTTTATCCTTTTTTTTCTAATATTATCCATACTCGCTCTCTCTATGTCATAAAATATTTTTCTTTCTTTCATTCTTCC
The DNA here is from genome assembly GCA_028571225.1 of Parsonsia alboflavescens. Lineage (NCBI taxonomy): Eukaryota > Viridiplantae > Streptophyta > Magnoliopsida > Gentianales > Apocynaceae > Parsonsia > Parsonsia alboflavescens. The sequence goes on along the minus strand of JAOXNR010000029.1, from coordinate 4,566,187 downwards.
ATAAAGACATTTTAAGGGGAAAAAAAATTTACTTCAATATCGATAAAATGACTTATAATCAGGGAATGAGGGAGTATTATACAGATAATTTTCACTCACATTCTCCAAAAAAGTAGAGGAATTGTTATTTTTACCCCTTTTTAGTAAATGACATTGTTAATATATAATATGTAGTAAATTCTTCATGGAAAGGTGTCGTAGTGTAGTTGGTTATCACGTCAGTCTAACACACTGAAGGTCTCCGGTTCGAGTCCGGGCGATGCCATTTTCATGTAGTTCCATTTCGGTGTTTTCCCGACTTAATACTGGAAAACGACGTCGTTCCTATCTCCTCGGCTGTCATCCATCATAATTAATGTAGGCTCCTCAAGGGTAAACTGGGACCCCGGGTTCCCAGGTATGAAAAATTTTAAAAAGCAAAATATTCGCCGTTAACCCAGTTACCGTCACAATCGCGTCGATTCCCCAATAGCATTAACCCTCGCATCATTCTCTCAACTCCTATTGGTCTACACCCTCCACGTCATCGTCATTTCCGAAAACCTCCTCCGCAAACTTTCCGAAATATCCATCTCTCTTCATTTCGTATTTCCTTCCACAACCAGATTTTCATTTTTCCTTGAAATCGCTGTGAAAATTCTCAGCCTTCATTATTTGAATCAAGAATAATCGTGAAGAACAAACAACAGATATCATTCAAAACTTATCCAATCTTGTCATTCCATAACCTGCTTTTTTGATCTTCCTTTCTCCCGGGTAATGGCTTTGAAGGTGGGATCTTCTTTTTTTCCTTGGGTGTTTTTGGCATTGATTGCAGTTTGCTTTTCTTTATCGACTGCTTTGATCGCCTCCCAGGATATTAATCCTCCTTACCCAAAAGCTATATCTGTAAGTGATGAAATTTACGAAAATTTTGTTTATATCTTCTTGTTAACAATGTTTTATATTGTTTGGGATTTTGTGTTCCTATTTCTTGATCTTTAATTTTGATTTTTCAATAGGATTTGAGGGATACCATCGTGAAGGGATTAGGATTCCCGGCTGAGGATTTTAAAATATCTGGGTTTGATTTAAATGAAGCTTTGGTGGGTAGGTCGGTTGCCTATGAGTTTGACGTAGAGATTGACAACAAAGTTCTTCCCTTTAAGCTTTTGGAGGATGTAAACAAATGGGACTATGTAGATTTGCCAATTTTCCGGGTTGAGGATGCCGTGAGTCCAAAAGAGAAAACAGGGTTGGTGGAGAAGAGGTCGATGGATGAACAGGTCCCTGTCTTGGCACCATTCCAGTTGGCTGGTCCTATGGAACTCTGGATTCAGGATGCCAAGGATATGAGGATTTCACTGCCGGTAAGTTGAAGCTTCAGCATTTCTAAACATGAATTATGGACTACATTGTTTGCTTGATATTAATTATCTTGTTTTAATTTCTAATTATTTTAATCGTTGTTCTTCAAAACTATAAGTTACTGAAAGTGGATCATTCTAATCCACACTAGAAAAGGCATAACTTTTAAACACGGGATATGCTTCAATAACTTTACATATGATATGCGATAGGCTCAAAATGTATAGACGATTTTTGTTTGATTTAGATTGAAGGTCTGCTCGACATTTCTGCCAGCTGTAAATTGCATTATAGCAGTGTGTATGGCAGAGAAATATTTGTTGATACCTAGTTACTTTCTTGGCATTCGAATGATTCTTGTTAGAAACTAACTGCAACAACCTCTTACGTTAGTTCTTTAATCTTACATTGTTTTGTTGAGATAGAGAAATTTAAGTTGCCCGAATTCAGTTTGGTAGCTTTTTCAGCCATTTTAGTTACTAGTGGCTGAAAAAAAGGTGTCCTGGGCTGCTAATGAGTAAAGCTGAAGACTTCAAGTTTGCATGTCCCCAGCATTCTATACTGATAATTTTGGAAAGGCTGTGGTTGTTCCTATGACATATTTAATTTGTCACTCTCTTGTGCTATCTTGTGAATGTCACTAGGCTGCTCACTGAACTTCTAGGATGTATGTAATAACTTAGGGTTGACTTCTTTGCTTGTAGTTTTGGGTTCCCTTTTTGTCTAAATGAGTGTATCCTCTAGTCATCTTCAATTAGATCTAGGTTTGCTGCTCATTTGTTCTGTAATGGATCATTCCGTATCTGGCAATTTATCACTCCTGATGTCTGATATTACTCTTCCTTCGTTGATTCTTTTATGCAGCATGATGTTGATGCTGGGGTGCTGAAGAAGGTAATCCTAGCTGATGGGGCTGTTGTTACTGTAAAGGGTGCAAGGTCTGTTTGCCTCCGTAACCCAATTGAGCTCCCACTGCCCTTGAATAGAACAAGTAATAGTTTTGCTTCAGGTCTCATCACTTTGGCTGAACGCCTCCGCCTTGCTTCACACAACCAAGATAGCCCTCTCCTATCCATCAGAATTGTTGGCCCAACATCTCTAACATCTCCTACATCATCAAAACCTTCTGTCAAAAACAAGCTTAAACTTAAGCGACTTGCACCTGGTCTGGTTGAGTTGTCTTCTGCATCAAAGTTGAAACCTGTGGATGCCCTCTCACCAATTGATCTGCAAGGAGAAGCTACTGCCATACTAACTCCTGATCGTTTCACTACATTGTGGCCTGTTGCATCCATTAATGGCTCAAACCAGAACCTGCTTGGCTTTGAGGCCCTTCTTTCCTCTGTCCTGAGTTCAAAAGCAAGTAAGAAGGGTTCTTTCAAGTTGTTGAAAGCTGATGTATCAGCTCAGACATTTGTTAAGATAGGTTTTGGTGTGGAGAAGAAACTAAAAGAAGATGAGTTTAACTCTGAAGGTTTTCCAGATTGGAGGACTAAACCTGAGAGTGTTAAAATGCATTTTGAAGTGTTGGCCAAGGTAGATGGAGATAAGGTTGTCCCGGAGAAAGTCATGCAGGTTAATCCTGTTATTGTGGAGGATACCATTGCACAAAATGTGCTCTTGGGAAACACTAGCATGTCAAAGGCTCCCATTCTTCACCACCCTCCAAATCCTTTCACCTTGTGATCTCGATCACTTAGGCGATTACGGTGAACAGAGATTAATGTAAAGAAGGAAAATATCAGTGTGTTCTTCTGTTATTTCTAGAACACTTCGCTGAAGTCTTAGTCATAGTTGTTCCATATATGATGCTAATACTCTGGAAATTAGTGAATAATACATCAGAGACGAGTTTCATATTGCATTTTTCTCTGTGAGCTTTCGTTTTTTGTTCATGCTGTCATTTTGTTCTTACCCAGAATTAGAACTTGTAAAGGATGACCATACACGAATCACGATAAATATTTCAAAGTAAAAGAAAGATCCAAAATAATGTCATTCATATGTAAACTGGATATAACTTTCAGCATTGTTGCCAATACTGACAAATTTCCTTCCTGGATGAAGTTAATAGTATTACTCTTTGGATGGCAAAGGAACACATATGATGAGAAGACAGGACTTATTCATCAGTATGACAAAAGAAAAAAAAAAAAAACCCAGCACTTTTGATGATGCACTCATGTCTTGGAACAGTCTGTCATAACCAAATTGGTCTCCCGAAAGATTCAGATTCATTCTCATTTCTTCATGAAAGAAATTCCCTTTTGGATGCTTACAGCCAATTCTGCCTTTGCCTTTTCCAGTCCAGCCCTGTAAGAAACAAGAATGTGTTATTGGTGGGGTGGCATTTGTTCTAGGATTGGTGTCTCAACTCATGGAGAAACTACAGCATACCTTTCATACTCATTCAGAGGTCCTAGTTGGTAGATCTCTTCAGCTCCAGTGCGACCAAGCCGCACTTTAGTGGCAAAGAATGGGATTTCTGTGACCTGTGGAACATTTTTTTGGCAGATTTCATCAAAATTCTGGAAAAAGGTGGCCAGATATTTGTGCAAAGAATCAAGGGAATATGTAAAAGTACCTGCGAAGCTACAAAAGAACATTCTACAACACCAGCATCGCCTCTCAGGCCTCGCAGGCAAGCATCTGCAAACTTCACAGCTGCATATGCCTGTGATGTAAAGATCTCTTATTCTGTGAGCAAATTTATCACAAGGAAGAGCCACTAATGAAGTGATTCGTATAGATGGTAAAAGGCTGAAACTAACCATTGAAAGCGTTGCAGAGCCAGTACCAGCCTTTGCCTGCAAAAAAATCACTTTCTGATCAATGAAATGTTCCTAACTAATCAATTTTATTCCTAGGATTTCACTCTAAATACCTGAACAACTTCTGTTCCTCCATCTTGAATACGTTTTGTCAGGTATTCAGTTTCCTCTGGGGTAAAAGAGCATGGAGGTTTAACCTGCAGGGTGTATTACAGAGTTCATTTCTCTAGTTTAAGTGTTTATCTGAAGTATAGAACCGAGTCACACCTGTGACAGAAGAGGCAAAATTGTGACTCCTGCATGACCTCCAACAACAGGAACATCAACTTCCCTAGGGTTAAGTCCCAAAACTTCTGCCTGCAAGGATCAGAATGCAGCAAAAGTTGCAGAATACAGACAATGGGTGGAAATACTTTTGCATATTAACATGGAAGACTCAACCAAATGATCAAGAACTGCTTAATTCTTCAGCATGAATCAGTGAGGCAAATGAAAAAGATAGCATGGAATTCAAACAAAGGGCAAATGAGGAGGTTTGCAATGTAAGGGACACACACCACAAAAGTATTTGCTCTGACAACATCAAGCATGGTCACTCCCAAAAGCTTCTTTGGATCATAAGTTCCTGCTTTCTTGAAAACTTCGGCTGCAATTGGCACAGTAGAGTTAACTGGATTGCTGATCAAGTTCACAATAGCATTGGGACAGCATTTCGCGATTCCTTCACAGAGTGTCCTAACAATTCCTGCATTAATATTGAAAAGATCATCTCTTGTCATCCCAGGCTTCCTTGGAACACCAGCAGGAATGATCACCAAATCCATTCCAGTAAGGGCATTTTCAAGCTGTGGCTGCCCAAGAAAACCCCTTACCTACACAATCCAAAGGCAAAATTTCATTTTTTTTTATATTCTCCAAAAGAGAAATCTTTATTCCAATGGCAAACAACTAAACAGTAAAGATGCCCACCACTGCACCAGTATCCATGTGGCTAATGTCAGCAGTGACACCAGGGGTATTTACAACATCATAGAGATGAAGAACTGAGACTAATGGATTCATCTTCATCAACATAGCCAGTGGTTGGCCAATTCCTCCAGCAGCACCCAAGATGGCAACTTTGAAACCAGAAGCCCCACCTTTTGCCCTGCAATTTGCTCGCTCGAAAATTCCATTTTCCTCCATCTTTTCAGATCAAAAGACCCCAATTTTATTAGACTTCAACAATGAAACGTCATCGGAACAAATGAATTTCTATCTTGAAATGCAAAATTTCACCTGGGAATTTGTGGGATTAAGATGAGCAGATAATCTTGCAATGCGTTGGCTAGCTCCAGCAACAGGCTGCATCCTTACTGTTAGATTGGGTTCTGCCTGTGAGTGAGCCAAGTGTTGCTTGGAAGTGAGTCTGTAGTTTCACTTAAGACTGCATCAAGAAACAAAGATAGTATATGGACAAAATTTTGCCATTACGAACTGATTGAAATGGACAAAAAATTTCTGATAATATATATATATTTTTTCAAAAAAAATAGTGGAGTTGGAATTTCTAGCCCTTTATCTGATGTTTGTGGCTCACAGAAATCTCTGTATCGGTTGGCTTACGTTCTTCCCTGCTCAATCCAATACAAACCCTCTTAAATTTGATGCAGAATACCTAAAAAATTATTAACCGAAACAAAAAGCTGCCCCCTTGTCTCGGATTGTGAGCTTTCCTTTCTTTCTTTCTTTCTTTTTCCCCCTTCGAGAAAACAAAAAAGAAATGAAAAATGTTGTAGTATTCACAGAGCCCAAGCCATGAAATCTTATCTATAGAAATAGCCCATTCACTACATGCAAGTTGCCCAGCCCCAGAAATTAAGGTGTCACGAGTCACCGAGAAAGCCCAACTGATATAACTTTTGAAAAGTTTTCCAAATTTGGACTCCATTAGGCCTTTTGACTTTTTATGTTTGTCTCGTTTTCTTATTTCATTCCCCTTTTTAGAGAAAAATACTTTTCCTGAAATTAAATTGGTACACATGGTATACTTTTAGTTAAGTAACACATCCACTGAACTTTATTAAATAAAATAAAAGCTTTCCAGCTTTTTCTTTTTTGGCATAGGACAGTGCGATTTTCCCCCCTTTTTTTTTGCCTTGGGTTTCTTGTCCTATTGGAGAGGGTTCTAGAGTCAAAAAAGGATTAGCATTAGCTAAGAAAAAATAGTACAATTATTTCGATGTCATCTTTGGTTCAAGGGGAAAATTTTTTGTGGGTAAAATCACTTTCATTGGTCACAAAGTCCCTTGTGTCAATAGAATATAAATTGAGAGATATATATGAATTGGTAGAATATAAATGGAAAGGACGTAACGAGTAAGTTATCAACTTGGAATATTACCCTTATTGAAACAGCCACTTGGCAAGCCAATTCAAAACAATGTCGTTACCTACCATTGGAGTAAACCAAATTTCACCCCTACTGTATCAGCTCGTCTATACCATGGGGGCATTTCGATGTCATCTTCATTCTTCATACACTGCATTGCATTGAAAACAAGGTATTCAACGACTCACTTAGAATTTAGATCTACTCATTTTTTCCATATAAAGACATTGTACATATAATTATTGAATCTTCACATATTTACTACTACTACTACTTTACTCCCTAAATTAAAAGGGATACTTAAAATGCTGTCACATTTCTAAGAAGATAAATATAAGAAAATTTAGAAGAAATTGAAAATTTAGGAACTTTCCCCAAATAAAGATTTAAAGAATTGCACATGAGAACATGAAAGCTTGTGGTGACCAAATGGATGAGGATGGCTTTTCTACTCTATTTTTCACTCTCCAATTGTGAGGCAAAAACTAATAAAAAGTGCTGTCATTTTGCAGCCAAAGATTTTAGTCAAAGAAGCCGTGTGGATTGGCAACAAAGGGACAAAAATCAATCAATCATCTTTAGTTGAAAATAATGCAACTGCCTTTACTAAAAATGGCAGCTTCTGGTATATCTTTCAGTCAACATAGGCGGCCGTCCATTGCTTCACCTCCTTGCTGCAACAATCCGTGAATAGTAAACAAGTTGGTCAACTTATGCTGTAAAATGTTGTTATCCTATTCCTCTTAATGCTGTTACAGCCAAAAGGCTATCTTTTTTTCATAATAATTAGTTATTGTTTGGTTTAGGTTAAAGGTTCTTGATTAGTATTGCAGCGGTGAATGATTTTGTGAACTGGGTATATGCCAAAATTAATATCTTTTTTACAAGAACAGTTTTCTAATTAGGGGAGAAAATACCCAGTTAATTTTATGCAAAGATATCAATTTGTGGTAGCATTTTTTCTAAAGAATATAAAGAAAATAAGGTAGGTGAAGATATTTCAGGGATATGGTAGATGGGAGGAATATTGGTAGAGATTTTTCTTGAAATTTCTGTTTAAAAGGTGATGTATTATTGCTGTTGTTGAGTGATTTTATCCAGAAAAAGTTGACATATACAGTTTAGTATTATAAGAATAGAATGATGTGTATATGAAGACTAGCCCACTAAAAAAAGAGTCCTAAAACAATCCCATAGAAAACGCCATAGGACACTGCAAATATTTTGCTGATTTTCCTTGTCTTTAGTTCTGAACTATCGAAGTATATATTCAAGTTGGGATCAATCAAAATGAAAACGAAATGAACCGACTTGATTTGACATTCTGGACTGGAAGGACTATTGCATAGAAAATATGGGTCGGCGAATGTTTTATGCACATGTGAATTATAACAGTGTGAAAGCTGACTCGAAACTTCGTCGCACAGGCATAGCCCATCTTAACGCTGAATTGCCCATTTCAGCATTTTGTGTTCTCCTGATTGAAAAAATGTTGCCAGAAGGCCTCGCTCCTTCTTTTGCTGTTGCTATGTTGGCTAAATCCACTTTCTGGCACTGGTTTTCTTTAAAACTATTCATCTTTTTATTTTCCCTTTTCTTGATTACAGAATGCCAGGCAGATGAACATCAAATTCTTATGCAGCTGAAATCCACTCTGCAAAGATCAAATTCATTTGTTTTTGACACATGGAAGCAGGAAAATGCAGCATGCAGCTTCAGTGGCATAGTCTGCAACTCCAACCAGAAGGTAACAGAAATCAATCTTGCTTCCCGGAATATGTCAGGTCCTCTTTCTTTTGATTTAATATGCTCCCTGGAATCAATTGAAAAGCTTGATCTTGGATCAAATTTATTGTATGGTAGCATAAGTGATCACTTGTCAAATTGCACCAGCTTAAAGTTCTTGAATTTAGGCTTCAATAATTTTTGTGGGAGAGTACCCAGCTTGTCAGCTCTGAATCGATTGGAATTACTGAATTTGAATAAGAGTGGATTTTCTGGTTCTTTTCCTTGGAAGACATTGGAAAATCTTACCAGTCTAAGATTCTTTAGCCTTGGTGACAATCTTCTGGATAGAAGTCCTTTTCCTTTGGAAGTGCTAAAATTTGATAAATTGTATTGGCTTTACCTGACAAACTGTAGCATTGAAGGCCAAATTCCAGAAGGCATTGGAAATCTCACACTACTGGAGAATCTAGAGCTCTCAGACAACTATTTGTTTGGTCCCATCCCAAATTCCATTACCAAATTGACTAGGCTTACCCAGCTTGAGCTTTACAATAATAGTCTCACAGGAAAGTTTCCAGCAGGATTTGGAAATCTCACTAGCCTGGCCTATTTGGATGTATCAACAAATAATCTCGAGGGTGATCTTTTAGAGCTTAAACCATTAAGACAATTGGTATCCTTGCAGCTCTTTGAGAACCAGTTTTCAGGTGAGATTCCTCAGGAATTTGGAGATTTCAAGTACCTAGAGGCTTTCTCAGTGTACACCAATAAGTTGACTGGTTCTCTTCCTGAAAAGATTGGATCATGGGCTGAGTTCAAATATATTGATGTTTCAGAGAACTTTTTCAGTGGTCCTATACCACCTGATATGTGCAAGCATGGACAACTAATTGATCTCTTGATTCTCGAGAACAAATTCACTGGTGGAATTCCTGCAACCTATGCTCAGTGTTCTTCTTTAGTTCGTCTGCGACTGAGCAATAATTCTCTCTCTGGTCAAGTCCCCTCTGGAATTTGGAGTTTGCCAAATCTACTTATTATTGACCTGAACTTAAATCAGTTTGAAGGACCAGTGGCATCAACCATTGGTGATGCGAAGTCTTTAGCACAGTTATTACTGGCCAACAATCTGTTCTCTGGTGAATTGCCTAAAAGAATATCCGATGCTACTTCACTGGTGACAATTAGTATCAGCTCAAATAATTTTACCGGTGAAATTCCAGAGACATTGGGTGGGTTAAAGAAATTGACTAATCTTCATCTCGAACTCAACCTGTTTTCTGGTAATATACCAGATTCACTGGGTTCATGTGTCTTCCTTACTGACATAAATCTTGCAGACAATATGCTTTCGGGGAAAATTCCAGCAAGTCTTGGTTCACTGCAAAGTTTGAACTTCCTGAACCTATCGAATAATAAAATTTCTGGTGAAATACCTGAAAGCTTTTCATCACTAAGACTAAATCTTCTTGATTTGTCCAATAATAGATTGGTTGGCTACATTCCTGATGCTCTATCAATAGAGGCTTTTAATGACAGCTTTGCCGGAAATCAAGGCCTTTGTAGTCAGAGTATTAAAAGTTTGAGGCCATGTTCATCAGAGATTGGCAAGACTAGGAAGATTAAAACTGTAGTCTTTTGCTTCATTGCTGTTGCTGGAATCTTAGTTGTTGTTCTCTCATGTTGCTTATGCCTAAAGTATAGGCAAAACGATCAAGATAGCCCAATCAAGAAGGTTGATACTTGGAAGATGAAACAGTTTCATGTTGTGAGCTTCAGTGAAGATCAAATCCTAAAGGCACTCACGCATGAAAATTTAATTGGCAAAGGTGGCTCAGGAAATGTGTATAAAGTTTTCCTTGACAATGGAAACCAGTTAGCCGTGAAACACATATGGAATTCAGATTCTGCCCACCAGAAGAGTTGCCAGAGCAGCTCACCAATCCTGGCAAAGAATGAGGTCCGGTCCAAGGAGTATGATGCTGAGGTTGCCACATTAAGCTCAGTGAGGCATGTGAATGTGGTGAAATTGTACTGTAGTTTCACAAGTGAAGATTCAAATTTGCTGGTTTATGAATATTTAACAAATGGTAGCTTGTGGGACTGGTTATATACAAGTCAAAAGAATAAAATGGATTGGATAGTCCGATACGAGATTGCTCTGGGGGCTGCTAAAGGGCTGGAATATCTGCATCATGGTTGCCACAGACCAATACTACACCGAGATGTGAAATCCAGCAACATTTTGTTGGATGCTGACATGAAGCCTAAAATTGCTGATTTTGGTCTTGCCAAGATTTTACGGGTAAATACTGGTAGGGAGTCAACGCATGTTATTGCAGGAACACCTGGCTACATGGCACCTGGTAATTATCCCTTACTCTTTCATAACAAAGTTCGGTTCTTGAAAACAAATAGAAAGATATATACAATACTGAATGTTGCCCTTTCCCCCCTGGTATTGTATTGATGTTGTTTATCAAATAACTTAGACTAACATTGTTCCCTTTTTCTGTTTGATTTTGGGTTGAAGAATATGCTTACGCATACAAAGTGAATGAGAAGATAGATGTCTACAGCTTCGGTGTGGTTTTGTTGGAGCTTGTAACTGGAAAAAGGCCCGTGGAACAAGAATTTGGGGATAACATGGACATAGTTCAGTGGGTATACAGCAGATTGGAAGGAGAATGTCGAGAGATTGATTTGGTGGACTCAAGAATCTCAGAGCCCACAAAAGTAGATGCTGTGAAGGTGTTGAAAATTGCAATCCATTGCATAGCAAGAGTTCCAGCTTGGAGACCCTCCATGAAAATGGTGGTGCAAATGCTTGAAGTTGCTGATCCCTGTAAACTCACAGACATTGTTGTTAATACAGGGAGTAACAATTGCATGGATAAGGAGTTCCTTGGTAGTAGCAGTAGCTTACGCTGAATTTTGAAATGAGTATCTTGAATTGTAAATATGTGCCACGATTAAGCAGATGATGTTTTTTTCTAAGCTTTTGTACTCTCAAAGGTTCTTCTTTGTGGCTACTTCAGGCCTTTTACATTACATATTTGTCATTTATTGATCAGAAACGAATTTGAGGATCCCTTTAACCACCTCTAAGTAATAAATTTTATTGATTTTTAATTTATTTTGAAAGTTTTTATTTATTATTTTTCTAACATACATGTCAAAATTCAATTTTTTCCAAATCTTTATTAATAATGGCCAAGTAATTAAGAAGTAGTATTAAAATTCTCATACTATAATTATAAGAATTCGATTAATAATGTGCCAATTCTGCAAAAGATCAAGTAGAGACAATTGCATATAACAACAAGAAAAGACAATTGGCCATGTAATCCCACTGCTCCCCACTGAATATTGCCACAGGAGCTTAATACAGTACCCTAGACATTCCACCACATTAATGGTCATGATGATGACATTCTCATCTTGCGGAGTAACGAATCAAACCAATGAGTCTTGTAGGAGGAGGTTCACCTTATAATCATCTAACAAGGCTTCCACAGTTTCAGTCTCGGATTCGATTCCATAAACCCTTTTTCTCTCCCCATTCTATTTATCAAACCAACTTGTCTTTCGCTCTTGCAAATCTCACTCTCTCAGGTATCTTTTTTCTTCTCAGGGATAATGTTCTTCTGCCAAATTATTTGTTGAAACGATTTTGTTATGCTTTCTTGTTTCTGGGTTTGGTCTGTAAAATCAAGATTCTTGTGTAATCGATTAAAAACTATAGTTTGTTAGGCAATGACAAGGTAAAGTTCTCAACTTTTGCACTAGATTACTACGGTTAAGCATATGTATTTTATGTTGTTTATCTATGTCCATCGATATGGCATCTCTTTGAAGTACATAATCTGTCCATTTGCAGATATCTATACAAACCCACGTGGCTTTTCTCAAGAGCTCTATTTGCAACTATGTTTCAAACACGATAAGAACATGTTTCCGTGTGTGTGTTTGTTGGGCGGGGGGGGGGGGGGGGGGTTGGGTGGGTTATTGGGGGTTAAAAT
>JAOXNR010000029.1:4501776-4553938 GCA_028571225.1 Parsonsia alboflavescens | reverse complement strand
CCCCCCCCCCCCCCCCCCCCCCCCCCCCCCCCCCCCCCCCCCCCCCCTGAGAGGGTTATTGGCTGATCAAATTCCTTATTCCCTTACAGCAATTGCATAATGGCAGTCGAGCATAAGATGGTGTAGGTGAAAGAAAGAATCCGGTTATCGAATTCATTTTCTTGCCCTACGTTGGTCTTGTGCTGAGTGTATGATTTTGGACCTTTTTGTTATGATCACAAAGAAAAATAAGAGGAAACTACTTGTTTGTTCATTTAGTTGGCTGAGATGTTTTGTTGTGCTTGACTTGGCAGGGAGAAATCATTTTGCCTCACGGGCACAAAATCTTAACTATAAGAGCGAGAACTCATCGAGTGTGGAAGCAATGGATTCAAGTAAAGAAGTCCCGGGATTGAATGGAAATCTTTACCCAGAAGTGGAGCCATACAGTACTGGCTTCTTGAAGGTTTCAGACCTTCATACTATATACTGGGAGCAATCAGGAAATCCAAATGGTCATGTGAGCTGTTGCTAACCTATTCTGCATTTGAAATTGTTAGACAAAATGTTTTTGTGTAATCTGCAGTCTTTATATTTTGTTTGTTTGACATTTTCATGGTTGGCATGCTAATTGAGATAAGTTTTTGATTGTCCAACCAGTCATTTCAAAAATTTGAATCTATATATCATTTCCTCTGGAATACTGGTGGAGAAAATGTCAATTTGTACTTCTCAGTTGTTAGTTGCCATGGAAAGACAATTTGAGGGTCATCCATCGTAATTCGTCTGGTCTTTGTTTTCTGCTGCTGGAATTTGGCTTTTATTGTGGTTGATCATATGTAAGCACTAAAATAAGGGTATGAGAGGAAAAGGGGCATAACTGGCTTGCTGAATTTCAATCTATAGAGCAGAAGTTTGAATCCAATCACCATCTCCTGGAAAACATAATCGCTACGTAACTCTAAAGAAGGGGTAAAACCTTAAATTCTGATGGAAGTTCTTGAGATGATGAAATGGGAATAGATTTTTCATCTTTTTTTTAAAAAATATTTTTATTAGGCATGCAGAGAGGATGAGTTAACCAATTCTAAATAGAGTACTAGAGACATGAGGCCTCAGAACCAATGCTGCTTTCTTGGTTAATGACTTTGTTGATGTAAATTATTAACCACCATGAAAGTGTTGCAAAATGATCCAACTTTCCTGTCCATCTTATCTTCGTTGATTTGTATATTGCATTAAAAGCTTGTAAGAGTAGTCTGTTTTAAACTTTAATAAAATTTTCCTGATTTCCTGCTTTTTAACATTTATGGAGAGCCGTTATTGTACTTCTGATGAAATTCTTCTAGTTTCAGTCTTTTCTGAATGAGTTATTTTGTATTTAAATGCTTATATACATGCGTATATTTTTTTGGCTTTACAAAACATTTTATTCAAGGATTTTATAATATTCCAGTTCATAACTGTGAGATATTGCTTATGTTATAATTTTACATCTTGCAGCCAGTAGTTTTTCTTCATGGAGGACCTGGAGGTGGAACATCACCAAATAATCGTAGATTCTTTGATCCGAACTTTTATCGGATCATTCTGTTTCATCAGGTTCATATTCTGAACTATGTCAATTTGGACTGAGTCAGTGCAATGCTTAACTTTCCCATTTTTCAGCGAGGTGCAGGAAAAAGTACACCCCATGCTTGCTTGGTGGAGAATACAACTTGGGACCTAGTTGAGGACATTGAAAAACTACGAGAACACTTGCAGATTCCAGAATGGCAGGTTTGAGGCCATCTCTGTTTTGATGGTTTGCTAAATATTACCTCTCTGTATTTCATCAATTTGATTTCCAGGTTTTTGGTGGTTCTTGGGGAAGTACGCTAGCTCTTGCATATAGCCAGGCACACCCAGAAAAGGTCATCTGCATCTTTATTATAAAAAAATTTAACAGGAAAGTTTATTTTACATCTTGTATGCACTTATACTTGCATTGTTTGGCTTTCTTTTTATCCATCCATTGTATTGCAGATTTACTTTTGTTTTAAGAACTTAACTAACAAATATTGCTGAGATATTTTATTTACTTCTGCTTTAAGGTTACTGGCCTTGTACTTCGTGGCATATTTTTGTTGCGAAAGAAAGAAATTGATTGGTTTTATGAGGGCGGTGCTGCTGCTATATTCCCTGACGGTATGTCCTTACTTTTATTTGTGTCAAGGGAGATAATATATTGCTGAATGTATGTTTTGCGTTTTCTTGACTTTGTTCACTAATGTTTTCATGAAGGCAATTACATGAATGTCTGTGAACACATGTATATAGTCATTAATTCAACTTTGCTACTCTGTAATCCTCCTATTGCGGAAATTGAAATGGTGTTTCTACACTTTCTTTCACCCTTTCTTCTGTGCAACATATGTTTAACATTTCTTTAGAATAGTATACCTCTCAATGTCTCACTTTGCATCATGATATCTATTTAAAAAAAAAAAAAATTGACTTGCTACACCCGTATAATTGCTACAAGTTTTGTGGTTTGTTGGGTGGGGAACTGGATCAGGATTTCATTTAAGCTAAGTCATTTACTTGGTGACTCATGTGGATGTGGTGGGTTGAGGAATTAGAAATTCTGGAAGAAATCTAATAATCGGAACTCAAGAAAATTGCAACTTTTAGTTTGAATGAACAGTGATGGTGAACAGTAACGAACAGTAACTCGAACTTTGGATAATCCGTCAAAATTTGAGGCTTTTCGATAATCTAACTTCTGAACTTGTCAGAGGTCTAGATAACGAAAATTGGATTCTTCTCCTCTAAACAAACTTCAATTTAAAGTAGTTAAAGGACGAAAAAAGAAAGAACAACATCTTGCGATCACAAAGAAAGAGAGATAAACTCTGAAATATTATTGATAATACATTCTCCTTACTAGCTCTTAGGCATTCATCCTTATTTTTTACTAGAAGTTCTATGTTCCTAATCAGATTAGGAAATAGAAACCAAGTAAACTACTAATAGCTAAGTTATATGTTCCTAATCAGACTAGGAAATAAAAATTGGGAAGCAAATAATAAAAAATATAAAACAAGTTTCTAAATAAAATTCTATCTAATTAAGGAAATAAAATTATTAAACCATCTTGATCTTGCTTCTCTACTTGTTCGGCATCACTTGGTCTTTCTGCTGATTGAGGGAGTCCCTTGACCTTGAGACCTTAGACAATGAGGCTGGTAACTTGGTGGTGTTTGATACTTGGTATGACAATGTATGGAAAAAGTGATCATTTTTCTCTGCCAAGAAATTTATGAGTGATTCTGGCATTTGCTGGGATAGCATGGAGATTTTCTTTGTAGCTAATCTTCTTGCATGTACTCTTACTTTACTACTCAAGCTTGTTTTGGCTGTCTTACAAGTTCCAAGAGTGGTGTTTTCTATATGTACAGCTTGGGAACCATTCAGAGATCTCATACCAGAGAATGAAAGAAGGTGTTTTATTGAGGCCTATCATAAAAGATTAAACTCTGATGATATGGAAACACAAGTAAGATATACTTGGTGAAAAGAAAATTAATTTATGCACTGATGCATGCTTTTTTTCTGACATTTCTTGTGATTAGATTTAGTGTCATGCATCGTGAAAATATAATAAATTGGATGCTGTATAAGGAAGTTTCTTGAGAATCTTAACCCCCCCGCCCCCTCACCTTTTTGTTTAGTACATTTGACAACTTGGTGTTCTTGTTATAATTACAAGGTCAGAAAACATTTTGAAAGATGTGTATATGTGTTCAGGTTTTTCTTTATAATTGAACAAGGTAGTGTAATGTCCTTTCATCATAATTCAAGGATAATACAGCTATCTTTCGCAAGTAGTGGAAATAGAAGGATTCTTATACATCCTTCCACTCTTCAAAATTCTGTTCGGGTTTTGTGTTTAATGTTGAAAGAGAGATTAAATCTTTCAAGCTGTCGATTTTTTAGCATTATAGGTTTTATTTAATGTGCATAATTAATTTCTCATGTTGAGCATTATTTTCGTATTCCATTTTTTCTCTTTAGTATGCTGCTGCCAGGGCATGGACCAAATGGGAAATGATGACTGCACATCTTCTGCCAAATGAGGAGAATATAAAGAGAGGGGATGATGACGCCTTTTCTTTGGTGAGTATATATAAGGGGGAGGGAAAATGTGTGCTTTTGGAGTGCCTGCTGGGAGTTCTTTGTCCTCTACATATGTAGGACAACCTAACCTTTTTGTGTGTATTTTATTTTTATCTGTTTGCCTGATAGTATAATTTCATGTTTTTTATACCGTAATGATGTGTTTTGAGAGCAAATATGGTCAGGTCAACTTGACTCCAGAAATAATTCACATTACCTGACTCCAGAAATAATTCACATTCTTCATAATTTGTTGTGTTATTCCATTTTCAATGCAGTGCTTTAGAAGCAGAATAGTCCAGAATTAAGGCTGGAATTTGATATTGCAAAAGGATAATAAAACTGCCCACTCTGCAGCTTTATATGGTGTCTTCCTTCAGCTTTATTGATAAATACTCCAATGTAGCTACTTTTTTCTTCCTTTCTGTAAACATTGTGATTGCCCATAAAAAAAATTAAGTTTATGATGACTTCATTCCATGATGTAAATTTGTTTATGTTCGACGTCCACATAATAAGTTTTAATTTGTTTCCTTGTATTTGATGGTCCATCCAGGCTTTTGGAAGGATTGAGAATCACTATTTTGTGAACAAGGGCTTCTTTCCTTCAGATTCATTCCTGTTAGATAACGTTGAAAAGATAAAGCATATTAAGACCATTATTGTTCAGGTATTTCCTACCAAATAATTATTTCCTCCTTGTCAATTGATGGCTTGCTGTGCCTCAGGAAGTATTCCATAGCAGAATTCTTGGTTTCTTGCACCAGAAATTTGATTGACTCATTATCTTATCATCTTAATGTTTATTCATTATTTTTAAGGGGGTTTTGCTCTGATAAATGTCCTAAGAGCATTTCTACCATTATCTAAGAACTCATTTTTCTGTATACTACTTTTGCAGGGAAGATATGACGTTTGCTGTCCCATGATGTCAGCATGGGATCTTCATAAAGCTTGGCCAGAGGCTGAATTTATAGTAAGACTAGTTTTCTGGTAGTTTGATAATAAAGTGCTCTCTCTTTAGAAGAGACTAAGAAACATTTGTTTTCCTTTGACTTGTCATTTCATAGTATTAGTCAATTTCAAGATGTGTTTGCTCCTTTAATTTGAAATAAATGGACAAATTAGAAGCAAAAACATTGATTTATCTTTAATATGAAGATCAAAAGGAGTACAAGACTTGCAGCAAAAAGGAAAGAAAAAGAGTACAAATGTTTACCACCCATCTATCCTTTCTAAACTGAACCAAGAAAATTATAGTAGAATGTATGCTAGTGATCCTGAACTGTGCATACTGCAAATGTTTACCATAACTGTTTGTTCTTGTTCTATTATCAAACTTTCTACAGATTTCTTTCCTGTGAATGGGTGCTGCATTCCTGTCAACTTACATTTCAAAACTAAGTCTTATTTTACTTTTTAGACATTATGTCACAAAAATCTTTATTGCATTGTAGGTTGTTCCAAATGCTGGACACTCTGCTAATGAACCAGGAGTTGCTGCAGAACTTGTTGCTGCAAATGAGAAACTGAAAATTTCTGTCACCGGAAGTCAGTGCTGAGAAATTGTTTCTGCATTTACATTCGCTGAAGCATTGCCTTCATAGCTCCTTTGCCTTTTTGTTAGTGTCTTGAAGCTCAAGTATAATACAAAAGTTTGCTACTACCTTGCAATAAGCAGGCAGCAATCTTGTCTCCTCCAGGGTTGTTTACCCTGGATGTCCTAATTGTTGAACTACATAATATGTTGAGAAAACTATAACTCTTTTCCTGCTAAAGTTGTCATTCATTATTCATTAGGGACTTGTTCTGCAGATAAAGAAAAGGAACAAATTGCCATTATATCTTGCATTCAATAGATTTTTCACCAGAGGCCCTGAATTACATACAGAGAGTAAGAACGGACAAAAAAACAAAGGAAAAATGAGGAAGAAAGTGATGAAATAGGAATCCAATGGTGCCCCTTTACCAATAGATATTGAACAATGGTGACAATCATCTATGCAATTTTTCTCACACAACTCTTTGGTAAATGGGAAGTATGGAAGTTCGGTTCCTTAGGGATGGTAACAGGCCTTCTTCCCCTTGACTTGGAACCGGAAGGAGCTCTAGTTCTGACTGCACTCCTAGTTATATTCTTACTGGGTGTTTTTGCTTCTGAGGCTTTTGAATCTTTTGATGGAGTTTCTGCTGTCAAACTGAGTTCTTTACCTTGGGTTATTCTTGAAGGTATTTGATTCATCCTAATAGCAGAAAACCAGCATAAATGAGTAGGCTTGTGTTAGTACAAATAATCTTTGCTTTTTTGAAGTGGAATATTTGGTTAACCACACAAATTAATTCAACAAAACAAATTCATAGATGTTGCTTCACCTGTGAGGTTGAGGCACTTGTCTTGAAGGAGATTTTGTGTTCCTCAAGTCTGGACATGTATTACTTTCAAGAATGGAGGTCAGAGGTCTCAATACTTTTGGAGTAGTAGTTGGTTTCTTATTTCTTGCTTGCTCTTTTGGAGTCTTTACGACCTCTGTCCTACCAGTTCCTTTCTGCACATTAAGAAGTGTCAGATCTCTTTGAAGAAAGTTGCACCCCTGGTATCTCAAGTAAAAGCTTTCAAAATTGAGAACAGGGAAAACTCAGGACCTTTCAACATTGCATTCTCTGATTTCCCTATTTATTTGTTTGCTATTCCATAACAACTGATCTTGTCAAAGAAATAAATAACAAAATTCAATCTTATTTGAGAATGACTAGAAAAGAACTAACCTGGATATCATCATGAAGCCCTTGCATGTCTACGGTCGGAAATTTTGTATCAGCAGCAACTTCTCTTTGAGGGGTGGTATGGTTTTTCCTCTCTAGGTTAGCTTCTCTAAGAATTCTCCTTTCCTGAAACCAGAATTTATTGTAAATAGACGCTTCTTCTATTAATACATTTGTTCCTATGGCATGAGAAAACAGCTCACATCAGTTCTTAGCCTGAAAGGTTTTGGTTTTGTCAGCTTCACCCCTGGAGCACCAACAGATGCGGATCCTTTGCAAAGTTTTCCTGCTTCTGGAGTAACCTACATTGTGTAATGGAAAAAGGGTGCTTAGTAAAACACTAGGATGAGATTGCATTCATAGGCATTCCATTGAAGCACATATATGTAGACAAAGAATAAAGGCAAATAGCAGAGACCTTTGTGCCAGTATTTTTCATGCCAAGAATTTCTTTTCCTGACTGGATGTTGCTGTGGTTGATACTTCTGCAAAAAAGGTTAGTGGAGGAAATCACCAGTATGATTAAGGTGTGTAGAATTTGCAAGCATAGGTGCAAAAGCAAGTATCTTATCAAAGACAACCTCATCTTATACCTGTTCTCATCACTGGCCGGAGCATTTTCTTTGTCATCACTCAGAATCATCTGACATTGAATTGCTCTCTTGTTGGAAGGTTCATTCTCAGTCATTTGATCATTCAAATTTTCATTCTCAGAACTCTCTTTTGTATTTGTCAGTGCCTTTTCATCAATGACATCATTCTGTTTTTCTACAGAGTGAAATATTTGAATATCATTCCCTTCTGTACTTGTCTGTGACTCTGATGGTTTTTGTGAATTGATTTCACCTTCTAAAACCTTTGTTGATGCATCAAGATGCTGCTCAGCTCTTGATTTCATGATTGTTTCTGCAGTGCAGCCATGTTGGACAATCTCCTTCAAGCTGCACTGATTAGTTAAGTTTCCCTTGCTCTTGCATTTTCCGGATCTCAGAGATTTAGTATCCTGTTCCTTTTGACCATGTGAATGCAATGAAATCTTACTTCTGCTCTTCTCTTTGCTGGAAACTTTTTGTCTTGTTGAGGAATTTAGAGGCAATGACTTCTGGGAATCTTGTCCAAGTTTCTTTGACGGTTTGCTAGAATAACTCAACCTGTTTCTCCTTTGACTTGTGATCTCAAGCTTCTTCATCCCTTGACATAGTCTGGTTAAAGGGGTACGCAATTCTACAGAATTCTTTAACTTGATGGTTTTCTTGGGTGAATGAAAGACCAGAGAATTTGCTACCGATCGATTTTTCGGAACTTCAACAGTTGGTTTGGGTTTCTGAACACTTCTAAAAGTGTATGCATTTGGAAGGATCTTTTTGTTTCTTGGACTCGTAAGATACTTAGAAGAAACCTGCTTTCTCATGGTCTTTGGTGTAGAGTTAACTTTAGGAAGAATTTTAACCTTCTCCATCTTTTGGGACATGGATACAATAGCTAATCTTGGCAATCTAGACTTCAAAGGTTTTGGAGGAGCTGAAAGAGGGCATTTTAAGTTTTTACTGAACAGAAACAGAGAGCAAAGAAAAGATCAATTTCCATGAACTTTGGAACTGAAAAAATTAACAGGTACCAGAGCAGATAAACTTGATTGTTCTCACCCTGAAGCATTTCTGTTGAGTGCCTTATGAAGCCGTACATTGGGACTTCTAGCTGCCATTACCTGGTGATCATTGATTTAAAAAAGTGTGAAGAATTATATCCAATTTATGTCAATTTGAAGAAGACATCACCAAATCAGACTAACCCTTAGAACAAAATTTCTTGAAATTGCTTCATGATCGATCTCTTCTTCATGTTTCTGGTCACATCCTATAAGAGAAATAGAAGAAAAACGATCATTTTCTTTGGCAAATGGAAAATAGAAATCGCTCCATTTATACATCTACCGCAGATTGCACCATGGAATAGCATAGAATCACAATGCACCATGTCCTTAAACTACAACTAAATAAACCTCCAGCAACTGCAATGGCTGTCAAAATTAACAGTTCATTATAAAAAAAATTGCTGAAGTTAGACAGAAATCCCTTCTCCATTTTGAACTTTAGGCTCATTCTAAACAAACCCCAGCTCCACCCCACCCTCCAAACAAAGCAAACCTCACCCAAAAAGAGTTATCTTTCATAAGTAAGGAATGAAGCAGTAAGAACCAGTGAGTTCTGTATAAAAGACTCTCACAGTCAAATGCAAGAAGAAAAATACTAAACACGTCCAATTTAACAATCAAAATTCCAAATGGTAAGAACAAAAAGAAGAGAAGAATAACAGATCTAACCCAGAAACAACACTACTACTCGATTAAAGTAGATGACCAATAACGAAGAATTAACAAAACAGTAAAAAAAGAAGCCAAACTAATTTCATGAATTTAAGAATGGAAAAACTGACCAACACGCAAACAGAACCAGTATCTATCATCTGGGCGAAACTGATCCGGGATGGTGAAATCGACAAACTTGGGCGCTTCAATCTCTTCATAAAATTCCTCGTCTTCTCCTGCTCCTCCTCCTTCGGAGAGTTCTATGCTTTTCTCGATAGAGGAATCTTCTGATAATTGAGCTCCATCCTTTGCCATTACTTTGATTCTGATCTGGGAGGGTCCAGAGAAAGAAAGACGGACTGTGTTGCTTTTGCAGCTCTTGCTCGATCTTGAATTGGATACAACCAAGAAAGAGAATGAAGAGTCTGCCTGCCACAGAGTTTTAAACTGTCTGAATCTCCAAATAGCCGTTGCATGCTCGGACAACTTTGGGATATAAACCAAATGAAGGGGTACAGTTGTAAACAAGCTTAATATACTATTTTTCTTCTTCTTTGCTAATCACCTAATTTATCCTTTAAAAAAAAAAAAAAACTTGTTAATATATGAAAAAATGAGATAAGGAGTATTTCCTATTTAGTCTTTAAAAAAAAAAATTATTTATTTCAGTTATATTTGACATTAATAGTGCAAATTTCCAAAATGTCATTATTCATTCATTTATTTCTACTAAATGAAAACAAAAGGTGTTTTGATGGTAACAAATATTCTATTAATGTAACGAATTTTCAACTAAATTTTTCATCGTTTTTCTAAACTGTATTTTCCCAATTATGATAGCTAAATGTGTGTCCATTTTTTTCGAACTAACCCTATTTCGAGTCATTAGGAGTCTTTGTAATTAATTGTATTATTTTATATTAATGCAGTGTCCAACTTTTTTGCTTTAAAAAAGCATTAGATGTTAAAATCTTTAATGAGAAAAACTAATTCAAAACAAATTACATATTCTGACCTGATATTTGGATTAATTCTGTCTAACTAATTGTTGGGGACACTGGGGAGACACTTTACCATTTGATTATCATCAAATTACATATTTATACATCCTTAATTTTCAATTAGAAAACAAAGCTCAATTAAAATATGATTTTTTTTTTCCTTTACAAAACTTTTAGTAGGGAGAAAATTGTCCACATCAGTTTCGTTTCAGATTCATATTATTAAAAGTACCAAACAAAAATAAAAAAAGAATAATCGGATTGTCCATTCACAGAGAATCCGAATCCGACTTTGTTCTTTTTTCACGGAACAATAATTTACCTCTCAAAGTTTTGGGCTTTAAATTCTTTAATTGGATCAAATATCGGGCCCATGACCCCAGTACTCCTTTTCATTTTCTTTCCCGCCGTGATGACCCGCATTACCCTTTTCTTTCCATCGCCGCACCATTTCCGGCCACCCGGCTCCAAGATTACCAAATTCAAACAATGCCCTAATTTGATGCTTCAAATCAGTACGTAGTCAATCGGAGGAAAATTGGTCAAGTAAATGGAGGAGGGCAATTTTCGTTGCGTTGAGTGTGGATTTCCAATCAAAAAACTTTATATTCAATATTCACCCGGAAATATCCGGTTGATGAAATGCGAAATCTGCAAAGCTGTAGCTGACGAGTACATCGAGTGCGAAATCATGATTATTGCTATTGATTTGATTCTACACAAGCCTAAAGCTTATAGACATCTGTTCTACAATATACTTAGCAGCAGTAGTTTTGAGGGATTGTTCTGGAAATTATTGCTGGGCTTCTTGATTCTAGATGCTTACAGAATGTGGGTTCTAGATGGGATTAAGGACGACTGGGTTTGGTATCTGGGGAAGATATTTATGGGTATTGTTGTTGGGAATCTCTCCTTTATGTCTGTTTTACTCTTTGGTTATGCGAAGTTTCTGAATTCATCATCTTCTACAAGTTTGATTAGGATGAAGGATGCATTGCTTGCAATTCTCATATCGAGCTATTTCAAGATTTTTCTAGTTGCAATGATGGTTTGGGAATTTCCTACCTCCGTGATTTTCATTGTTGACATGTTTGTTCTATCCTCCAATACAGTTGCTTTAAAAGTGATCACCGATTCAGCTAGTATTAAATGTTTAGGGCTATGCCTTGCTGCATTTGCTGTGAAGCTCTCAGGTAGTCATGGGCTCATGACACTCTGTTGAAATGGTAATTTTGTCAGCTTTTTGATTTAGTCAATCTGGTGCCTTTTGCTTTGAAACCAGTGTTCTTTAGAAGTGTGAATTCTCCAACTTTGATAGTTCATATAAGCAGTGTAATTGCAAAGCACAATCAAGAAAATGGACCCATTGAGAAAATGAGAATGTATCTGGTATTGATAAAATTTCTCATTGGACCATTGGTCATTTTATGAACTCAGTCATTCTCATCATGGATCTGTCTACGCCAATATTCAATTTCTTTAAAGAAATATATAATCTATCTCCATTAGATAATTTATGTAGTCAAAAAAGCTCATTCATGGGATAAGATACTTGAGTTTCAGACTCATTCTCTTTGATTATTTGTCATCTTGGTCAAGGCACACAATATTTTCTTTTGCTTCATAAGTGTTTGTTGAAATGCCTGGCTGTTTCTTGTTTGTTGGATCAACGCCGGATAAGCCTGCAGGATCCGCCAAATTGCGGAAGTGTGTTAGTGAGGAATGAGGATAGTGGTGGAATGGAACCTTACCAATCGGGAGTTGGTTCTTTGTCCAATTCGAGTAAACGTCGTAAGTCTAATCTGACTTGACTTTGTCAAATAAGGTCGGATAAGCCATGGTAGAAAGTAGATTACTGGTAAAATGCCGGTCATCTTCCTAATCATTCTACCTTATTTTCTAAATTTATACACCCAATAAATTTCTACCCCCTTTTTGGGTGTATAAATTGGGAGTGTATCACACTATTTAGGCAAAAATTGAGCCAGAGTTAGTTAATATGTGACTTTTGAACACTAATTGATCAGTTCGGTCTCAGTGCATCTATACAAAAGTGTATTAAAAGATTAATTTTTTATTAAGTTAAAATAGAATATTTAAATTTGGACGAAGGATGGCAAAATTTTAAATTTAAAATATGTTTATGTTTTAAATAAATATTCTGGTATGGAAATAGAAACTATTTCAACTACAATCAGAGGAAGTACAGTAGAGATAATACATAAAAACATCTAAGTAGATATTTCATAAGTGATATTTGAACTATTTTTTATAAACCCAGATTTCTAATCTCTTTATATCTTGAATTCAATACTGTTTTTTTTCTTCCCGTGTTGCTTCTTATGATTACAAATTTAAACTAAATTAATACATCAACTACTTCTGCTTTGACAAGCTCAAATCTATATAAATCGACTTATCAATACTAAAGTACATAAAACGGAGGATGGACTATGGATGGGTGTTCCAAGGAGAAAAAATGAGTGGTGATGTCAACCGATCTCTGTGTTCAATATTGGTTCACTAGTAGTTGGACAAAGACCTGTACTCTTTGAAGTCGAAATTTAAAATATGGGATTTAAATTTAATGGTTTTTTTTTTTTTTTTTGGCAAGTTTCCACTGTCTCAATGATCAATACTAATTCTTCAGAACCCAGAGAAAAGATAAACCAAACCCGTTTCGTATGAGTAATTTATTGCCCCATTTCGTTTCCCTTGTTTTGTAAAATTTTCTTCCCTGTCCTGGGAATTATATGTAGTTATCCCAGCCAGAATCACTTTCATATCTAGAGCTAGGTCTGATCTGCCCGAACCCCAAGGGTCAGGAATTTTAAAAATTCGGGATGCTCTGGTCCTTTGTCGAAGGGTTATCAAAATTCTAGTTTAACTCCATCTTTATAAGGTTTGAATCGGGTCAATCCTTTATATATTTTTTTTAATTTAAAAAATATTTAAAATTAAATAATTTAATTTTCACACCTTTTTTTTTGTACAAGATAGTAAAAAAAAAGTGAATTTAAAATTAGAAAAAAATTGTAGAAAATGGTATACAAATCAAACAAAAAAAAAGAAAAACTCAATTTTCAGTATTTAATATTCATTATAGTCAAAAAAAAAGAAATAAGACAAAATAACTAAGATTGTAAGAGTATATAAAAAAAGAAATCAAGATTTTTTCTAAAAATTAGAAAAAAAAGTTAGACATGAAACAATCAAACCCTAGAAAATAGGTTATAAAAATTAAAAAATCAAAAAGATATGTATAAATATTTTTTTAATATCTTTGGTCTTCAAGGGTCAGTCTGATCCAATCCTCTCTAAATCTTTATTGATTCTCGATCCTTAATAGCTGGATTAATATGCCATTATTGCAATTGGAATCAAACTTTTTAAACTCAACCCGACACATTTTTACAGCTCTATGTCAAACCATATTGAAAATGAGAACATAGGTAAGTAGGGCATGCAAACATTAATTGTAACCTAAAAACAGATTCACGTTTTGTCAAATTAAATCGAAACTTCAAGAAAAAGGGCATTTTCTTTAATGGCGTTAGCTCCAATTCTACGTCTCTCAAAGAGTACAAATATTTATTGTCAAGTAGTTAGACAATAGACAGGTAGGAAACTCACTCCCCGAAAGGATCCAAGACTGCATGCATGCTTATTAAAGACGTAATATAATGCCATCGTGCACGTGAAAATTTTTTTTCTGTACTTTACCCTTCCGGAAAACCTCAATTCTCATTAGACATGTACATGCGTGGTTTAATTCTCCGGCCGATCGATCTTTCACCGGCGCCGGTTGGAAAATATCAGGATGGATATTTTATATATATTGTCATGGTCTCAAAATCGGTGGAGCAGCAATACAAGTTCAACAGAGCACTTTAAATGAGTTGATTTTTCGTTACTTTAGCATTGTCAGAACTACAGTAGGAGGGATGAGAAATTGGTGCTGAAAGAGATTCGGTTGGAAGTCAACATTGGCAACCATATTAAAAAAGAATGGACTGACAGACTAGTTAGCAAAAGATGAGAGCTGACTCTTTGTTGGGGCATTTTAGAATGTGACTTGTTAGATGTATATCCATTTGATCTAAATCTTCATGCATAAAATTTATGATTCATATCAAGCCACACTTGAGTAAATATAGAATCGAAATCCAAAATAAATTATATGTAAAAAGTAAATGTATTTTGTAAGACATTTTTAATCAGATGTTTCAATGCAAATCTCAAAAGTCATCTTTCTATTTATAAACCTTATCTATATTAGAATTTTCCTTAAAATATTCATGTGTGGCTTAATTTGTACGGTAAATCTTGAAATAAAATCAATGTCTTCTCATCTATTTTCAATTAAATGGTGCATATTCTACTCTCTTTTTTCTCCATCAAATAAATACTCAAGGTTTTTACCCCGTATTAATACAAACTCATCCAACTATAGGAAGGAAAAGAAAAAAAAAAAAACCATCTCCTGAATTATTCTCAACATAGGAAGTGGAAAAAAGTTCACACAAATACGGGCCTAACATCGATAGATAAACAGAGACTCTAATACCATGTTAAAAATGTATTTGGGTTTAACTTAATCCCTAAAAGCAAACTCAAGGAAGAGAATTGTCCAATTTCATATATACTATCAATTATCCTTACAAGAGTTCACCGTGAGATTCTCAACGTAAATAATTATTTATATGGAGTCTATGGGGGAAAAAATTAGGCGAGGGAAGGTATGTAGGGATCCAAAGACTACACAAAAGTCGGTATATATTCACAACTAGTGTGATCAAATCTTCCAAGAAATATATGAACATTAGTGGTTTTTATTTTTCTTTCTTCTTGATCTTGACTATATATCTCAGAAATACTTTTGTGTGCTATATATCACATAAATTCATTTGCTATTGAAGGAAAAAGTAACAACAATCTTATGTGATGTCGATTTTTTCAATCTATAAAGAGAAAATCGAGGCATTATGAGGTATATAGATTGAAAAACATTAACATTGCAGAAGATTACCGTAACTTTTTTTCGTCATTAATATACGAATTTATGTACTACGTAACACACGGAAATAGTCTTGTATATGATATATAATTATCTATTTGCACTATAATTATATTTATATATTAGGTTGATTTGGAGGACATTTTTTGAGTGTGGCACTTTTAATTGAATCTTTTGGCAAATCTTACACGCTTTTGGTACTGTTGCACGAGATGTACTACTACCTATGACATTTTAACCATCTTAATAAAAAAAAATTAATAATTTATTATATTTTTATCAACTTCATAGTCCATGTCAACCTGCCTCCATATTTAATCGATTTCAATGAGCCTCCAGGTGCATAGTTGAGTTGTAAATTTGATAAAAGTTGGCATCAAGTCCGTCTTATCTCTATACATAAAGTGTGAATTTGACTCCTATTAAGTATAGACATTCAACTTCAAATGAAAAAAATAATTTTTACATTGTAATTTATACCTCCTTTTCCAAGAGGGTACCTTTAGTTTTTTTTCTTTTGTTTTTTTGTGAGACTGGGCTCTTTGCAATTCACCTCAAACATGGAACTAGATCAATCAAAGACGCACCATTTACCCCTCAAAATTTTTTTATATGGAACAGGTTCATCCCCGCATATGGATCTTGTGGTCCATATGAAGCCAAGGGATATATATATTTTTTTTTCCATCACTAAGTCCCTTTATTTACAAAATATATGATGTGGTTCAATGTAAGTCACAGATTCTAATAAACTAACTTTATGATAGAATTTTTCTCGTGCAAGAATGATGTAATCATCCGAGCAGTTTTGCACGTGCATGAATGGTTTCACGCGCATGTATATTTATTTACTGATCTGCAAGTTTGGTCATTTTCATCAAAAGTTTATTTTAGACTATTTTTTAAGCAGGAAATCCAGAGTAAATGTATTTTGTAAGACACTTTTAATCATATGTTTCAATGCAAATCTCAAAAGTCATATTTCTATCCATAGATCTTATCCATATCAGAATTTTCCTTAAAATATTCATGTATGGCTTAATTTGTACGTTAAACCTAAAATAAAATCAATATTTTCTTCTCAATTGTTAATTAAATGGTGCATATTCTACTCTCTTTTTTCTCCATCAAATAAATACTCAAGGTTTTTACCCCGTATTAATACAAACTCATCCAACTATAGGAAGGAAAGGAAAAAAAAAAAACATCTCCTAAATTATTCTCAACACAGGAAGTGTGAAATAGTTTACACAAATACGGGCCTAACATCGACAAATAAACAGGTACTCTAATACCATGTTAAAAATGTATTTAGGTTTAACTCAATCCTTAAAAGCGAACTCAAAGAAGAGAATTGTCCAATTTCATATATATACTATCAATTATCCTTACAAGAGTTCACTGTGCGATTCTCAATATAAATAATTATTTTTATGGAGCCTGTGGGGGAAAAAATTACTCGCGGGAAGGTATGTAGGGATCCAAAGACTACACAAAAGTCAATATATATTCACAATTAGTGTTATCAAATCTTCCAAGAAATATATGAACATTAGTGGTTTTTATTTTTCTTTCTTCTTGATCTTGACTATATATATAGTATCATGAATACTTTTATGTGTTACATAGAACATAAATTCATGTACTACTGATAGAAAAAGTAACTGTAATCTTTTGCGACGTCGATTTTTTCAATATGTAAAGAGAAAGTCGAGGTACTATGAGGTATATAAATTGAAAAAAATTGACGTTGCAGAAGATTGTCGCTACTTTTTTCCGTCAGTAACACATGAATTTATGTGTTATTTAACACACAGAAATATTATTGTATAAGGTATATAATTATATATCTGCACTATAATTATATTTATATATTAGGTTGATTTGGAGGACATTTTTTGAGTGTGACACTTATAATTGAATCTTTTGGCAAATCTTACACGCATTTACTGTTGCACGAGATGTACTACTACCTATGACATTTTTAACCATCTTAATAAAAGAAAATTAATAATTTATTATATTTTTATCAACTCATAGTCAATGTCAACCTGGCCCCATATTTAATCGATTTCAATGAGCCTCTAGGAGTATAGTTGAATTGTAAATTTGATGAAAGTTGGTATCAAGTCGATCTTGTCTCTGTATGTAAGGTGTGAATTTGATTCGCGTCAAGTATAGACATTTAAATGAAAGTAAAAATATTTACATAGTAATTTATACCTCCTTTTCCAAGACGGTACCTTTTTTTTCTTTTTTTCTCTCTTTTGTTTTTTTGTGAGACTAGGCTCTTTGCAATTCACCTCAAACATGGAACTAGATTAATCAAAGAAGCACCATTTACCCCTCGAAAATTTTTTATATGGGACAGGTTCATCCCCCGCATATGGATCTTGTAGTCCATATGAAGTCAAGGGGTATTTTTTTTTTTCCATCACTAAGTCCCTTTATTTAGAAAATATATGATATGATTCAATATAAGTCACAGATTCTAATAAATCAGCGTTATGATAGAATTTTTCTTGTGCAAGAATGATGTAATCATCTGAGCAGTTTTGCACGTGCATGAACGGTTTCACGCGCATGTATATTTATTTACTCATCTGCAAGTTTGATCATTTTCTCCAAAAGTTTATTTTAAATTATTTTTTAGCAGAAATGATATGGGTATTTTTGGTTCAAAAATTTTTTTTTCTATACATTAGAGTCGAAAATGATCAAATTTGCCAATAATAATAATAATAAGTTTGATGATAAAAAATGACAAAATAAAACAATATGGATTAAAGTTATTATATTTAAATTTGTGGATGATCAAACACGAAAAAATAAAACATTATAAACCAAAATAGTTCACGAGCTAAAAGTGGTAATAATTCTATTAATTATTAACATGTTTTGAAATACTTTTTTTATTCTTGAATGCTACTTACTTTATATCTTAAAATTTTCATTCAACCTTGTAATTAAATCAAGAATATTTATTATATTTTTAAATACTATATACTTCTATTTCATTCAATCCTTATATATTATGTTGGTACTTCCTCCATTCCTAATTTAAATTTTTATTTTCACTTTAACAATTTTGAAAATTTTCTAAAATAAATATCGGATTTAAAAATATCTATCTTAATATAATTGATTTACACTCAACTAATACATCTCATCTTCGCTAACCAAATAACAAAAATAATATGATATTTTTGTCAAAAATTATAGAGTCAACGTGAATATTTAATTGTACGTGTGAAAAGTATTACATAAGTGATTATTAAAAATCTTTGAGTAAATTCTCAAAAGAATGTTACTGCTTCTGTTTTGTTTCCTAATCTTGTACACAATATAAGTCATTTTATATAATTTTAATTTTATTGTTCATTAAATTTCACTATTATCTTTAATGATTTTCCCCTATTCTAATTTTTCAAATATAGTTTAATTAAGATTTTTTTTTTTAGGTCAATTAAATAAATTTTTTAAAAAAAACTTAAAATGTGTACACCTATTTAAAGTAAATTTTGAATAGTTTTTTCTTTAAAAATTTTTGGTTTTTTTACTATGTAAATGTAAATTTTCAAAATGTGACAATTATTCAAGATACGGAGTAGTAAGTATGAGTTTACCCTACACTCAAGATAGTTCAGAGGTAAGATATACATAAAACAAGCTGTGAGTTCAATTCAATTATCCTATAAACTATAATCTTTGTGAATTGACTTAATTAATTTAAACTTAACAATATCGATTTCTTCAGATGGAAGGAGCAAGTTTAGCATTCTTTTCGGAGACACTTCAATAGATAAATAACACCTAAGAGCTCCAAAAAACAAGGGGGTATAAGTTCAGCAATAAGTCATATTAATTTATATAACATAATAAAAGCAAATTAATTAAATAATAAAAATTAATCAATGTTGCAAGAGAAAAAGGAAAAAAAAAAATGCTGAAGGCCCTTAGGGCATATGCCACTAGCTAGGAGGACAGTATTTATGTCGCACCTGCCGTGTTGATAGACATCACACTCCAATTTAATTTTGTGAAACGTGGACGTCTTCTTCTGCATCGGATCAGCTAAATATCCTACCCGCCATGCCCTTACCCGTCTTATAAAGGTATTTTCACAAATTTTTAAGGGTTTGCTTAACAAAACTTTACGTCCAAGATTAAATATCTGTTTTGACTTATACACATTTTTAAAAAATAAGTTTGATTTAATTCACTTTAGTATTACAATGCTAATTCTATTTATAAAATCTTTATTAATTTAGATAATAAAATATTCAATTCATGATGACTCAAAATAGAATATGAGGCATTCAATTACGAACATATGAAATATTTTATTTTAAATTATATAAATTTTGACTGAATTCATTTTTCATGTTACAATGTTAATTTTTTTCATATAAAATTTCAACTAATTTAGAAAATGCTATGTTCAATTTTGAATGACTCGAAATAAAAAAACAATAATAATAAGACATTTAGTTCCTGATGAAAGAAATATTTCTCACCTCAATTTATTTTTGGTTTCAAATAGTAAAATTATTGTTGAGAACAATTTGTTCAAACAGTAATATATTTGTTATTCAAAATAGAGAGATTGATTGGATGAAAAGTTTGTATAATGTAAGTCATGAGTTCAACTTGTTCTTATTACATACTTGTTTGAAAAAATAAATAAATAAAATAGAGAGATTGAGTTTCACACTCCCCCTATCAAAAATAATATTTCTTCTTTGAGGATTGAATATACACACACACACACACACACATATATATATATATATATATGATAATGTTATATAGTACACAGTTAAATTTTTAACGGTTAACATCTGATTTTATTTTTTAAAAATAAAATCTTTAATAAAAGAATTATTTTTTGTAAATATATTTTATATGTTATACCTAAAAGAATAAATTAACAATTTTATTTTATTTTTTAAATAAAAAAAAGTTGATCGTTAAATTTAACTATGCACTTCATATAGAATGCATTAGTATGCCTAATAGCATTTTTATGTATATAAATATATACATATATATATATATATATATATTTATATCATTACTATTTATAAGTCATTTTAAGTATTTTTCTTGACACTAGTTATAAGTTATTATTTTTAATTTATTAGGTATTTTATTGATTTTTTACTATATTACCATGTCTCTATCTATTTTCCTTAGTCACTTTATTAAATTAATTAGAATTACAAATAAGAATATTTTAATGATAAAATATTATTACCTTAAATTTTGACAAAACGATAAGTATTGACTTATAAATAATAACGGAGAAAGTGTAATTTTTCAACTTGCGATGAAACCATGAGTCAGTAAGATATCAATTATTCTACGGATCACATATAAGTTGAGTTCAACTAGTTTGGACGTGACTTAGGGGTTAGGAGGAGTCCTCTATTTATATTGCAGCGACAGCGCACTAATCAATTGTGAAATTCATTTGGGTTCCATAACTTGTTTGACTGAGTTTGCAAAAAATATAATTTTTTTTTCCTTAAAAATATGGTTATTAAGTTTTTTTCCCACTATTATTTTAAAGAGTTGTTGTATAGTTTAACCCTCAAATTTTACCCTTTTGAAAGTTTTGGTCCTTAATTTTTTTTTTTTTTTGCCTTTATCATCTCTAAATAATTTACGGTTACATATTTTGCTCCTTTTGATTGGATTCTTAAAAATTATGAGATTTTGAAATCAACTTTAAGAATGGTAAAGGCCAAAAAAAAAAAAAAACAAACACTTTAAGGATGATAAAGGTAAAAAAAAAAAAATTATGAATCAAAACTTCCAAAAGATAAAGTTTGAGAATTGAATTGTACAATAACTTTTATTTTAAATAACATCTAATTCTCGATAACAAACTACACTTGGAAACCATCCTTTTCCTTTTCTTCTGGAATATGGTTTTTAATTTTTAAATTTTCATTTAATTATTATGTATTTTAAATATCATTTTCATTCTCAAGCTTGATTTTATGGAAAACTTTCATTCTTGAACTTAACTAGACATACTTTACCCCTTTTTAAAAATACTCAAATTTGTTCCTCTTGCATTACCTTATTGATGGATTCTCAAACTATTCAAGAACACAAAAGAGTCCAATTGAATTGAGTTTGAGAGAGAAAAAAGAGCTTTTATACATAAATCAACTGATAAAGGATAAGAAAGTAAGTGTATCAATCCTTGATTTGTATCGGTTCAAATCCTAGTGATAGTGTTATGGAAGTCCTAACACAAATTATGTTCTACTTCCTCCTTGTAGAAATATCCCATTTGACTTCTTTTTTTTTAAAGGTGTTCGGTTCATTGCACACATTTTTTTTATGCAGAAGAGTATTGATAGGATTCAAATTCAAAATTTATGATATTTATTTTTGTCATTCCATCCACTGAAATATTTCCTAAAAGACATATCCCATTTGATTTAATTTTAAATAGAAAATTAAACATTCAATTCTTTTATTACGTTCGAAACAATAACAACCGTTAAGTGTCCCTTTTCTTGGAACAATTGGCAACAATTCAATTCTAACGCTGCTTGCAACCAAACACTCGACGGTTGCTTTATCAGTTATTACAAAGGTTTAAAATATTGACAAAATGAAATTTGGGGCATGTGACTTCAATGAATTTCTTTGAGGAGGCTTCAAGGATAATTTCTATATTTCTTGTAAGATAATAAATTAATTTATTTTTTTAATTAAATTAAGAATTAAACAATTACTTCAATGAATTTCTTTATGGAGACTGCAAGAATAATTTCTATATATGTTCTGAAATATAAAGTATATTATATTTTAGGAAGAATACTCAAATCAAATTTTTTTAAAAAAGTATATAATACTAAAAAGAAATATTTATTGAAAACCATAAATTATTTAACTTAAAATATATTGTATAAATTGAAATGTAAATAACATAATAATTTATAAAATAAAGAGAGAGGAAAAAAAAAGAAAGTGTAATAAACTTAATAGTTACGAGTGAATCATGCCATAATTTATCATAAAACGAGCCAAATTATCAGATATTAAGGGTTGATTGGTCCTTTCGGGGACGAGGTGAGGTGGGAGTAAACTGATGAGGCATTACTAAAAAAAATTTTTAGAAAAGGGTTGAATGATTATTTCTATATTATAGTGTGTGAATTAGTGGAAAATTTAAATTCATAAAATATTTATTTAAAATATAAATATATTTAATTTTAAATACTTTAGAAGTAATGATCCTCAACATCACGGGGATTATTTTATATTTTATACTCCATTTATTCAAATTTAAACTTTTTTATTTCCATTTTAACGTAAAGTTTCATCAATAATGTCCTTAATTTAAGGAATTTTAATATACTTTTTAAATAATTTCATCACTAGAATAATTATATTAATGAAAAGAACAAATTAATACTAATTTTTATGAAAATTAAAATATACTTTTAACTTTTGGCCGTTCAATTTGGGAGGAAAGGAGTAAGTGGAATGTTTTAAGAGCCGGACCCCATGGGGTATAGCCCCATGAACATGAAGCAATACACGTTTTGTCTAGGAAGCGCATCTTATAACTTGCCGTTGATTTTCCTATAAAAGGCGCCATTTTTACTTGAATAGCTGTATAGAACCCCTTCCTCAAAAGGCATCACGATTCACGAAGTGAAGATAGAAACCAAACCTACGCGTCCCCGGAAGGAATCTCGATCTCGGAGTCGGAGGTTGAGATGGCGGTGATAGATCAGTACATCTTCGGAGCTTTTCTCGTGTCTTTATCTGGATTTGTTTTCTTATACAGTCAGTTGAGAAGAAAGACGACGAAGAAATATAGACCTCCTCCTTCTTCTTCCTCTTCTCCTTCAAAATTTGAACTCGAAGTGTACATTAAGGCGCCATCGGAGGTGAATGGCCGGTCAGATAAAGGAGACGGTACCGATATCATCATTGTCGGAGCTGGCGTTGCTGGGTCTGCTTTGGCTTCTACTCTTGGCAAAGTACATATTTCCAAATCAATTATTTGCTTCTACGTTTCTACATTCACAGCCTGGCACTTCTTCTTATAGATTTTCTTGGAAGATTCAAATGATATATAATTATTATGGAAGATGATGTTTTCAGAAAACTTGAAAACCATTCATGGAACTAATTAACCACTCAACAAAACCTTGATTGGGGGCAGTGCTGATGTTGGTTTAGTTATTTTAGTATGAAACTACTTCCTCCTTCCCTTTTTAATTTGTCTATTTAGAAAAAAAAAAATTTTTAGTCCGAAATGAATGTCTAATCCAACTACTTAGAGGAGTATTTTACAATTTTTTTCCTATTGCACATCAAATGATAAATTATATGGAAGTGAAAGGAAGAGCTAGCCATCAAAATAAAATGATAAAACATATTTTGATTAAATTAATCTAAAATTTTATATATATCTATGGTATAAACTATAAAGAACAGATGAACTTGGCAGGAATATTATACGACCACTTGATGAATCAATGTGTAAAATATATACGCAATTGATTGAGATTGGAGTTAAATAATAAAGAAGTCTCATGCTTGTCTTTTAGCTTTTTCAAATTATATTTGTTCAGCTTCCCCAAAACGATTTTGGAGGAACTGGTGTGATTGATTCAATTCTGAAACTTGAGGAATATGACCCTTCTGAATTCTTCAATTGTTTATTTCTCATGCCTTTCTTATTTGGCTTTCTTTTTGTTAAGTAAAGGTATTAGATTTATAATTTTATTTAACTCATTGACAGTCCTTGATGTGCCAAATTACCTTCTTTTCCTGCCGTTAATAATCATCTAATAATCCAAGAATGGAAAATTTCTATAGAAACCAATTTTTCGGACCGTAACAAAAGGACTCAATGAGCTGACTAAGAAATGATTTTTCTTACGTTTATTGGAAGATGACATTTTTCTAATTTCTTCTTAAATGATTGGATTTTTTTATATTCAGCTGAACCCAATATTTTGTGGCACATTTGTTGCAGGATGGACGTAGAGTTCATGTGATAGAAAGAGACCTTACAGAACCAGATAGGATTGTTGGTGAGCTTTTACAACCTGGGGGCTACCTTAAATTAATTGAGTTAGGTCTTGAAGGTAAGCGATAAAGTGCCACCAGCTAATAGTCCAACTGTTTTACATTGATATGTGGTTCTTGGTTCTCCATTGAATATCTATTGCTTCCAACTGCAAGAGCTATTCTGTGTTTTTATTGGTGTCCATATTTGCAGATTGCTTGAGAGATATTGATGCCCAAAAAATTTTTGGGTATGGCATTTTTATGGGTGGCAAAGATACCCAGTTGTCTTATCCCCTGGAGAAGTTTGAGAATGACATTTCTGGCAGAAGCTTTCACAATGGCAGATTCATTCAAAGAATGAGAGAGAAGGCTGCAAGTCTTTCAAGGTATTCCCTATCTCATTCTAGTGTGGAAAATAATTGAGTTTTAGTCTAAAATGGACTAAAAAGTTTCGGTAGATTTTAGTCTTTGACCAACACAATTGTGAAGCTACTACATATACACATATGAAAATGTTAGGAAATTAACACAACAGCCCTCCCTATGGTGAGTTCAGTGCCATACTGAGAGCTTTTAAATATGTATTCACGTGAAGTTGTCATGTTTTCTGTTGAAATATTTTTATTAAGGAAATATAAGTTTAACTGATGTCATCTTAAACATTTTGAGTTGCAGCGTAACCCTAGAACAGGGGACCGTTACCTCTCTGATTGAAGAGAACGGAACGGTGAAAGGGGTGCGGTACAAGACAAAGGATGGCCAAGAAATCACAGCACATGCTCCCCTCACCATTGTTTGTGACGGATGCTTTTCAAATTTAAGAAGATCTCTATGTGACCCCAAGGTAGTTAAGATGTCAATTTACGGAAAAAAAAACACAAAAAAAGGGAAAATTATTTTTCAAATTTTTAAAAAGTATTTTATATTTTATTTCTAAACTTTTTATACATAAATAATTTACAATCAATACGGATTTACCAAACTCATGATGAATTCAGGCAGATTTAAATCTTAGTGAAAGGCAAAAAACTTATTCTAAATCAATAACCACAAAATAAAACAGAATATCCCAGAAGAATGGGTACCTTTTATTTTACATAATGTATTAACTATTTGTCATAAATTACTAGTTACATAAAATGAATGCTTAGATGCTTTTGGAGAATCGTAAATATTTCATGGAATTATAAGTGGGCTTTGTGTAATTATTTCTCTTATGCACCGTACTATTACTATTCTATTCTCTTCCTGAAGACTTCTACGTCCTTTAGGTGGATGTCCCTTCTTGTTTTGTTGGTTTGGTCCTGGAAAATTGTGAACTTCCATATGCAAATCATGGGCACGTCATTCTCGCGGACCCTTCACCAATATTGCTCTACCCAATTAGCAGTACTGAAGTAAGGTGTCTGGTTGATGTGCCTGGACAGAAGGTGCCTTCCATTTCAAACGGTGAAATGTCCAGATACTTAAAGAATGTAGTGGCTCCTCAGGTATACTTCTTTAATCACCTGACATTTTTCCTCTTCCAATTCAACATTAGTAAAGATATAATGATGCATGTTCTGATCACTTTCCCTCAAATATTGATATATTTTCAGATCCCTTCTCAGCTCTGTAAGGCTTTCATAGCAGCTGTTGACAAAGGTAACATAAGAACAATGCCTAACAGAAGCATGCCTGCTAATCCTCATCCCACTCCAGGTGCTCTGTTATTGGGGGATGCATTCAATATGCGCCATCCTTTAACAGGAGGAGGAATGACAGTTGCTCTATCAGATATTGTTCTCTTTCGTAATCTCCTCAGGCCTTTACATGACTTGCATGATGCATCCACTTTGTGCAAGTATCTTGAATCCTTCTACACCCTCCGCAAGGTAAGACTTTTCTTCTTTTTGGACTGATGGTTGAGAAAAAAAAAGAAAAAATTAGGGGGGGGGGGGTGGGTGAGGAATGTGATTCCATTGGATCCATAGAGAGGATTGATGAGCTCCTGAAGTCTGAAGCAAGATTGGTTTTATTTGCAGCCTATTGCATCCACCATAAACACATTGGCTGGCGCACTTTATCAAGTATTTAGTGCATCTCCGGATCCAGCAAGGCAAGAAATGCGTCAAGCATGTTTTGACTACCTGAGTCTGGGAGGCATTTGTTCAAGCGGACCAGTGTCTTTGCTTTCTGGCCTTAATAGAAGGCCCTTAAGTTTGGTATTCCATTTTTTTGCTGTTGCTGTCTATGGTGTTGGCCGCCTATTAATTCCATATCCATCGCCAAAACGAGCTTGGCTGGCAGCTAGATTGCTCTCAGTAAGTGTCTCAATCAATTTCTTCCAATTTTTAGGCTTCAAGAAAACGTTTTTGCACATCTCTCATTTTCATCCACCCATCTTCTTTTACAGGGTGCATCTGCAATAATTTTCCCTCTAATCAAAGCAGAAGGAGTAAGACAAATGTTCTTCCCAGCTACTGTCCCAGCATACTACAGAGCTCCCCCCTTTTAATGCATAAGTATCAATAATCTATGATATCTACTTCACCAAATTGGTGATTGTGGAAGTAGAATATTTTGTGCTTGATGAGCTTTTTTGTGTAGTTATGTTCTTCACCTGCCAAAAAGAAGAAAGAATCAGGTGAAGGTCTAGACCAATCTCGGGAAAAAAAATACTGTAAAGCATAGATTGTATCTTTTATTGATCATTCTTGATCTTGGAATAACATTTCCATCTCAACCTGTATTTTACAATGCAGCTATTTGGTAAATATGTTTTCTGATAAAAGTATTATTGGAATCGATGAACTTAACTCTGCCCATCCTTCTTAAAAAAGAAACGAATTGTGCATTAATTTTTTTGTGCTGTAAAGTTTAATATGTGACATGGGTTCAACATATTACATGATGCAACATGCAATTTCCCATCCAAAGCTAAGTATGTAAAAACACTCGAGAAAAAAGGAAAACTCTGATACCCTGATATGAATGGCTTAATGCTGCTTATTCATGCTGACCTTCAAAATTATTTATGTCGTGTTATCGATTTAATATTACGATATTGCCCTTGACACCCGCGGACCATTGTGATGAGATTAATGTCGCATTCTGCTTATGAGATTTAGTGTCAATCTTTCTGGTTCCTCCTCAAATATCTCCGTGTCTGTGTGAAATCACGGAGCTGTGTGAATGGCAATACTAGCGACACTAGCAGGCAGCCATAACCTCTTCTCCAACCTGCCCACAAACCCCCAACTGTCACCCTCTAATGGCCCTAATTCACCAACGGCACCAAAGCCCCCTATCCCAGTACCCAAATATCCACCTCCTTCAAAATCAAGAAAATTGGAAAACCGGGGCCGAACACCTCCAAAACGCCAGGAAAATCCAGGTCTGAAGACTCATCATCACAACTCCAAGTACCACTTGCCTGTCAAGCATGGCCAAGTTATTCCTGCTGAAGGGGACCGTTCTGTTGTTATTGGAGACAATGGAGTCTCCTACCGGCTTCCTGGAGCTCCATTTGAGTTTCAATTTAGTTATTCTGAAACCCCAAAGGCTAAGCCTTTGGCTATGAGGGAGCCTGCCCTTTTACCTTTTTCTCCGCCTACTATGCCGCGTCCTTGGACTGGGAAAGCACCCATGAAAAAATCTAAGAGGAAAATTAAGCTTTTGGAGCCGTTGGTTGCACCTGGGAGGAGGAACATTGATGATGAGGAGGAGGGGAGACGTTTTGAAATGTTGAATGCTTACGAATTAGGAAGGTATACAAGTAGACCAAGAAAGGAAGTCCTGGGGAAGCCATTGACGAGGGCTGAAATTCGTGAGCTTTTGAAGCCGGTTATCTCCAGCAATCGACAGGTTAATTTAGGTCAATTTCTTTTTCTCTCTTTCTTTTGTCCGTTATTTGGATTCTCCCAGCAATTGCACATTTTTCATTTTTTGGAATGTAACAGTGCTAACTATAATGTGCTTTGCAATTAACATTTGGTTAATACGTGAGAAGTTTTTCCTTATTCTTTTAATGAAAATTTTATCTTTATGAACTTATGAATGCTAGTGAATATCACATTTTTAGCTTCATCTTTCTTTCTGTTATTTGGCTGGGTAAAACACTGTAGTCTAGAGAACAAATCCAATAAAATTATTTGTGGACTCTAACTGATTTTGCAATCCACGTATCTTTCATCTTGTACAATGTATATCCAGATTGCTGCAAGTTTTACAAGAATTCATGTTAGCCTAAGGAGTTTTACAAGCTCTTCTCGCCTGCAATACTGATAATTAATGCGTGAAAGTTTGAAATGATTAGGAAATATTTATATTTTCTGCGGTGGGTGGGTGGTAAGGCAAGGGTAGCATTCATTTGCTTCCCAACCATGAAAAATTGGAATTATTCTTTTATACGTTATTTGGGTGCCTTGTCTTTCTTATTGTTTGCTTTTTCAGTTAGATCTTGCTTCTTCTAGACTGATAGCTGATTGGCATATTTGAATATGTAGGTAGGGATGGACTGACACATAATATGTTGGAGTTGGTACATACACACTGGAGAAGGCAACCAGTTTGTAAAGTTCGATGCTTAGGTGTTCCAACTGTTGATATGGACAACATATGCAGCTGTCTTGAGGTTTAGCTCATGCATCTTATCAAAGTATCTTGAACTGCTTTTGTTCTTTGGATTTATAGTTAATGATCTACTTAAATGTTAGCTATCATTTGTTCTAGGAGAAGACTTCTGGAAAAATCATACACAGGATTGGTGGAGTAGTCTATTTATTCCGTGGAAGGTACTATGATCATCGTACTCGTCCTAAATATCCTGTGATGCTATGGAAACCTGCTACACCTGTTTACCCAAAGCTCATACAAGAAGCCCCTGAAGGTTTAACAAAGGAAGAGGCTGATCATTTGAGAATGAAAGGCAAGAATCTGTTACCAATATGTAAATTAGGTAAACATCCTTTCCAATTTCAGTGTATTACAATAACTGAAATTGGCTGTGCTCAAGTAATTATGAATGCATTCTCCAGCCATTATAAACTTAAATTTCCTTCATAAGCTGGTCCATTTTTTTTTTTTCCTGGCCCAGATATGTTTATCTTGGTTAAGGATTTATCTTCTGGAACTTGGATGAATCATTTTCTTATAAATTCAATGATTTATGGTACTTTCTAGATACTGGATTCAAAGTTTAGTCTGGTACGGTTTTGATTTTCTGTTGTTAGGTTTTTTCCACAGTATTTTACTTTCTTGGACCTCATTTCCTTAGTTTGCTGACTATTATTTTGAATAAATGAACTTTGAATATGTTGTTTGAATTCGTTTGATACCTGAATCATTCTTTATTTTGAATATCTTGCTGCCAATAATTTTTCGATGGCAGCAAAAAATGGTGTGTATATCTTCCTAGTAAGGGATGTTAGAAATGCTTTTGAGGGATGTCCATTAGTGAAGATTGATTGCAAGGGCATGCATACAAGTGACTATAAGAAGATT
This sequence comes from Parsonsia alboflavescens, assembly GCA_028571225.1. Classification (NCBI taxonomy): domain Eukaryota; kingdom Viridiplantae; phylum Streptophyta; class Magnoliopsida; order Gentianales; family Apocynaceae; genus Parsonsia; species Parsonsia alboflavescens. The sequence continues at coordinate 4,524,177 of JAOXNR010000029.1, read as the reverse complement.
GGGGCCAAGTTGAAGGTTAGTGTTTACCTCCCTTTTACCCCAGAGTATATATTCCCTGATCCAATTGGTAATCACTTGTATGTTCCCTTGAGTGTTTAACTTCAAACTAGCACGGTTGGCTGACTCTTGGAAAGCTTCAATTTGTCTTCATCAGCTAAAATTCATGTTTCACATGCATTCCATCTCCACCGTGTGCCTCATATGCTTCTTAGAATTTTCACTAAGTTTAATTCTGAATTCATTTGGTAATACATGCAATTCACATGTGAACTAAGCTAAGATCACAGTGTCTATTTCAGTAGTATTAACAATCTAGACCTTCATACCCATGGAGAGTAAGATCTTTGAAATTGCTTTCTTTTCCATTTGTATCTACCCACTTGTCCCCCTAAAAAGAAGTCCAAAAAAAAGGAAAGAACTATTCTTGACATTTCCAGTTCTCTTAATTGTAGGAATTGGTTCCCTGCATTCTGTTATCTTTTGAGGACGAACAAATACTGATGTGGAGTGGAAAAGATTGGAAATTTGAGTATAGAAGTGACCCTGCAACTATAAACCCTGTTTACCATGATATTTCAACTTCAGGCAAGTATCACATCATGTTGCTTTTTGTTTTTCTTTCCTTTCTTACAACTCTCGCAGTTTCTAAAACACAGAATAATATCCTGTTTGGGTTCTTACGTTGCATGTATGTGGGCAATCTTGAAATGTCTTAAAAACCTAAATGTGAATGTTCAGATTCAGGTTTCAGCAGGGCTGATTCTCGAAAGTCAGATGCTAAAACAGAGAAATCAAGTCCTAGAATGATGTCCTTGTGGCAGAGTGCAATTAGTTCTGGGAAAGCATTGTTGCTGGATGAGATTGATCTTGATCCTGAAGAGCTTTCGGAGAAAGTAGAGGAATTTCAGAATACTTCCCAAGTGGTGGAACATTCCTATCCTGCCTTGCTCATGTCCACTGAAGACAGTCTTCATTTAACACAGCATAATAGTGACACTGGAACCACTGAAGAATCTGACGATGAATCCAACATTAGTGATTCCTTTGAAGAAATAGATTCATCGGTTCCTCTTGGATCGTTTCCTGTTGATTCTATTGCAAGGCAGCTGAGTGACATTGAGGATTAAATTTGATGAAGCAATGCTGAGGAAGCTCTGGGGCTTTGAAGATTTGAAAATTCTGCTAAAGATGGAGGTGTTAGTTGCCTAGGAAGTAAATGCTCCCCATTTTGTCAATCTGCAGAATGGGATGCCTTGATTGTCATGAAGCAGAGAAAGAACATTTTTACCTGTATAGTTGCAATTAAAAGGAAAAAAAAAAAAATTGACATGCATGTGAAATCCTATCTAAAAATAATTCCTTATATTATAACAATTTTTTAAAAAAAAATTTCTATAAACTTTCTTTATTTAATTTATTACAAATTTTTAAAACAGAGACTAACAATATTTATTTACCTAACAATAGAGAATTTATCTTTGTTTATTGTGTAAGACAATTGTTGCCTAACACTGTATTCTAATTTCCATATTAATTAAAAAAAATTGGAAATCTATCTCTTGGAATGTAAATAATTTAAATTTTAAATAACTAATTTTTATAAAAGTTTCCATTATTTTATTTTTGCAAAAAAAATTGTTTTAATTATTTCATTTAAATTTACTTCTATCTACTATGACTGCATATATTTCAAATAAATAAATAAATTATTTCACCCTTTGTGGCCAAAGTCCAAGTGGCTTCTTATCAGAGCCCTCCAAAAACGTGGCGTGCATCGGTGTGCTATGCGGGTGCTACTCTATTCTTCCCGTTAAAATACAAATAGGTTCTTCAGATACCCAAAACACCCCTAGATTCCTCTCCAAATGACACTGTTATCCTCGCTCTGACCTAATCAACCCTAATCTTTCTTCAGAATACCAATTCAGTTCTTTGTCTCCGATCACTCCCTGCTCTTCCGGTCAGTACACACTATCGTGTATACAAATTTTATATCCTAAAAAGAACCTGTTTTTCTCTTATTCGTTGAATTTTATTCCATATTGAGCACTTAGTTCAAGCTCGTATAGTAAATGTCTGTTTTTTTTCTTGATCACTTGCAAATTCACATGCATATATATATACACGCATATATGCTTGTACGTTGGAATTTGATTCTTTGTTTGGAAATTTATATGCTTTTTATAAAGTTTTGCATTTCTTCTCTTTTGGGTTATTTAGTTTCAGTCGTATTTGGTTATCTTGGAAGCATCAACTGGGAGTTTTTGAAGTTGGGTTATTGATATTTTTTTAGGGGGTGAGTGGGTCGGTGGGAGCTTGTTACTTTTACAATTGTTCTTTTACTAATTGATTTCAGTTTCTTGAAATGATCTTTATGCTGCTGGAACTTTGGAATTCTGAGAATTAAGTATTAGTTTTTACTAGATGGAATGGAAAATGCTATCAAAGACACAATTTTTTTATTTATATGCTTAGAAGAGATAAGTATGAGATGGAAGAAGAGCAGAATTTGCTGATTTCCAGTTTTGATTTCTAAAGTCTTGTTTCCCTCCTTTGCCTTCCATATGGTTCGTAGGGTTTTCCCCAAAGTTCTATGTGCAAGGCTTGATTTTTGTTTACTTTTAATTTTTCAGTTTCAGAGTTGTTATACAACTATGAAGTTTCACCTTGGATGGTTTAGAACAAGTGTGCAAGATCCTAAGCATGCATTTCTATTAGAAATCTGAGCAGCTGAACCACAGCTTAGAAGGACTGAATACTCTGTATATGGTGTTACTCTATGGAGGATCACAAGTTTGTTGTCGGTCAAGAGTTTCCTGATGTTAAAGCCTTCCGAAATGCCATTAAAGAAGCTGCTATTGCACAACATTTTGAACTTCGTATTATAAAAAGTGACCTGATTCGATATATTGCAAAATGTGCTACAGAGGGTTGTCCGTGGCGAATACGTGCAGTAAAGCTTCCAAATGCTCTAACTTTCACAATAAGAAGTCTTGAAGGAACACATACATGTGGGAAGAATGCACAAACTGGGCATCAACAGGCTTCTGTGGATTGGATTGTGAACTTTATAGAGGAAAGGCTGCGAGACAACATAAATTACAAGCCAAAAGATATTCTGCATGACATTCATGAGCAATATGGGATAACCATCCCTTACAAGCAAGCCTGGCGAGCCAAGGAGCGTGGACTGCAAGCCATTTATGGTTCTTCTGAGGAAGGTTATTACCTCCTTCCTGTATTCTGTGATCAGATTAAAAAGACCAATCCTGGAAGTGTTGCAGAGGTCTTTACTACTGGAGCAGATAATCGATTTCACCGGCTGTTTATTTCTTTCTATGCTTCTATATATGGTTTTGTTAACGGATGTCTGCCACTTGTTGGGCTAGGTGGAATCCAGCTAAAGAGTAAATACCTTGGTACTTTACTTTCGGCAACTTCTTTTGATGCTGATGGTGGATTATTTCCACTTGCCTTTGGTGTTGTTGATGTGGAAAATGATGAGAGTTGGATGTGGTTCTTGTCAGAGCTACATAAGGCACTAGAGATGAATACAGAAAGGATACCTGAACTAACATTTCTGTCTCATGGACAGAAAAGCATTGCAGATTCTGTGAAAAGAAAATTTCCTGGTTCTTCTCATGCGATTTGTTTGCATCACTTGACTGAGAGCCTTGGGAAGGAGTTCAGAAATTCAAGGCTTGTTCAGCTTCTGTGGAAATCTGCATATTCTACCACTATCCTGGGATTTAAAGAAAAAATTGCTGAAATTCAAGAGGTTTCCCCTGAGGCAGCAAAGTGGATTCAAGAACATCCTCCCTGTCAATGGGCATTGGTCTACTTTGAAGGAAAACGATATGGCCATTTATCTTCAAATATTGATGAATTCAATCACTGGGTTTTTGAAGCCCGGGAGCTGCCCATAATTCAGGTCATTGAGCGTATTCACAGTAAAATAACATCAGAGTTTAAGGAACGACGAGCAAAGAGCAGTACATGGTTTTCCATCCTTGCACCATCTGCTGAGAAGCAGATCACTGAAGCAATATACCGTGCCTCTGCATATCAAGTCCTTCGATCAGATGAGGTAGAATTCGAGGTCCTATCAGCAGATCGCTCAGACATTGTCAACATTGGTACGCATTCTTGCTCTTGCCGTGATTGGCAGTTATGTGGAATACCATGTTCCCATGCTGCTGCTGCCCTTATTTCTTCCAAAAAGGATGTGTATGCCTTCACGGAAAAATATTTCACAGCAGAGAGTTATCGCGAGACATATTCTGGGCAGATGCACCCTATCCCTGGTAAACTTGAATGGAAAAAGGAAGCCGATGCATCTCAAGTAGACGATGATGCACAAGTGGTGAGACCTCCAAAGTTTCGCAGACCCCCTGGACGCCCCGAAAAGAAGAGAATGTGCATTGAAGAAGTTAACAGGGAGAAGCATACTGTCCATTGCAGCAGATGCAATCAAACAGGACATTATAAAACAACCTGCAAAGCAGAGGATATGTAGAGCTTTTGAACAGTTGTAGATATTTAGGTAAGTACAGCAGTTCAGATGGAGGAGTAATCTGATGCAGAATATATAGCGCATTTCTTTTTCTAGTTAAGAGTAAGTAGCTTCTGATTCAGTGAAATCATAGGAGATTTGTCCTTTGTGTATCTAATTTAAGCCTTACCATAGCTTAATGAAATTGTGGATTGTGGCTTATTCCCTTGGCGGTCCATTGTTATTCAACAGGTATGTGCCTAATGCACAAGAGCTCTAGCTCACAGAAAAAAGATAAGGAAAGAAAATATTTAAAATAAAGGGCCATGTATGTATCAAGGTTAGAGTAGAGTATGAAGTAAGATTGAGTCACGACCTATGGAGGAAGATTGAGTCACGATCTGTATTATGCAGACTTTATCTTCAAGTTACATGATTCACATTCTGAATGCTATTTTTTCTCTCCGTAGTAATTATAATTCTCTTTATATATATATATATATATGTTATATATATTATATTGTGGGATGAAGGAAGTAATAAATTTGACTAAAAGTGAAAAATAAAAAAAACACTACAAATCATAAAATTGATATTATTTTAAAAAAATAAAATATTTACTAAAAACCATAATTGAATGAAAAATTATGAGAAAAAGATTAAAATAACTGTGTTTTATAAAAAAAAAATCAAGGACTAAATTAAAAATTTTAACAAATAATGACTTAGTTAAGAGTCTTTAATACGATTTTACTAAGGCGCGCTCCAACCGTTACCGTAATGGAATTTTTGCTACAGTGCTCATGCAACCAACCAAACGGAGCAAAAATTTCGTTACGGTAACGATTAATGCTTATCCCGTAACGCACCTTAGCAAATACACCATATCACGATGAATACTCACATAATTAATTTTTAAAAGTGGACGGGCCACAGAAGCCCAATATCCATAATTACTTCGTAAGCCCTTTTAGCCCCCAAAGTCCAAAGTTTTTCAGTTTCAGGTTCCAGAATAATTTCCTCAATTATTTCAAGAACTTTCTGGGAACTGGCCTTCCGGAAAATCTCTTAGCTAACGTTACCTGTCAACCGTTCTGCGTCTGTTCGTCCGTCTGTCAACAGTCTCCGGCCACCATCGCCGCTGCTTCGGCTGTTCCTACCTCTCGCTGTATCTCTTCTCTCTTTCATCTTCACCTCGCCTTTCTTCTCCATTTTTTCGTCGTCGAAATCTCTTTTTCTTTCCTTAAGGCTTTCTCAAATGTCAACTATCGATTGAAGTCCAGTATCAACTATCAAGTTCGTTCATTCGATTCAGGTGCGTACTTTCTATAAAAGCCCTAACATTCCCTTTTCTCGATGTCCTTGTTTTTGCGTGAATCAACTCTTTAATTTCTTTGGGTTTCTTTCCTTCTGTAGAATTGGGTTTGATTTAAGAAGTGGAATTGGTTGATACTGAATGTAACTTGTTTGTATTAGAACTTTTGATCAAGTGATTCAAATGTCATGTACTGCCCTATTGTGATTGTGTTTAAGCAACGTAGACAAACGATACAATGCACTCTTTTCCTATAACAAGGTGCTTACCTTTATGTGCGAATCAATCTAGATTATACTTCACTCTGTGCCCTTGCCATTCTTTTTGTGAAAGAGGGAATACTTATTTGGGGCTATCAGTCTCATTTTGTCGAAGAAACGCATATGCACAAGCCCCTGGATTTGCAGACTGCATGTTTTGCAATGATCTCTGTCTTTTTCAACGCTTGTAGGAACTATCATTGGATAAAATTTCACGGGGCATAATAACATGGGAGGGGATTATTTAGAAAAAGAAAATCTATCCCTTGAAACAGGTGGGGACTTGGGATAGAATTGAATCGTTTTATGAATTCTCTCTTTTGACCCCTGAAATTATAAGAGAAGTTCTGCATCCATCCCCATGTAGCAAAGATATCCAAGGCTCCTCTTTTCTACTGATTTCCTATTACATGGGAATGCTTTTGTAATTTATTGTATGAATAATTCTTGTTCTGGTTTTGGCTGTTGATAAAAAGGCTGAAAGATGGACTTAGAAACTGAGAACAGAATAGCTGCAATGTTGTTGAAAGAGGCGGCAGAGCTGCAGAGGCAAGCTGAGAAGGATGGGGTGCAAGTTTATCTCAACCAGCCCAAGTCCAGGGGTCGACCAAATTCACGGTTTTTGACTGCAACTGTTCTTGGTGTACAACAAGGTTAGCATTTCAATCTCTATGGAAAATGAGTTTGATTCAAGTGAAATAGCTCCCTACCATGCTTGCTTTTAGCATGACAACTGAGTATCTTTTGTGTGCTCATGACTCAGCAAATCGAACTGTTGAGGAGAATGAGATGTGGAGAGCCAGGCAGAAAGAGCTAGAGCTGGATAATCGGCTTAGAAAAAGAACAAGAGATGAAGACTGCAGACCTCATAGGCATAAGGACACTAAAGTATCTGGGAGAACAAGCAAAAGGCAGCATGATGTTGAAGTAGATATGCTACCTTTCTGTTCATTGAGGAAAAGGTTTAATGAAGATTGTGATATATTGGAAGATGGAGAACTGAGGGATGATGAAGTTGATGAATTCTTAAATGTAAGGTAGTATTTTTACTTCTTTCACTTTGCACATTTTTTAAAAGTTTTATTTTTATTTTTTTTTCACTTTGCAAGTTTCTATCTCACATTGTCCTTCAGCATCATGTTGGGTTTCAGGTGTCTGGAGTCATTTGTAGGATCAAAATTTTCTCATGAACAATCTTCTTGATGGCAGGACTAAACGAGGCAGGGGCTCTGTTGGTTCACGGATGGATGAAACAGGTCCTTATCTTCCTTCTAGCTCAAGTACCCATGAAAAGCAGTCAGTAACACGTCTTGGGAGCCAAAGAGAATGGCAGGAGAAGCGTGTAATTCTTGGCCCAGAAAAACCTTCTTCTCGAGGGTCCTCTGAATCTTCAGAGGATGAGTATTTTCAGGAGAAGCAGAAGGCAAAGAAAGTAAGCTCAAGTAAGGAGCAAACCCGAAAGCACAAATCTAAAGACAAGTTGAAGGACAAAGACAAGAAAAAGAAGAAAAGGGCCAGGGAGGAAAAGAGGTCTAAACACCACAAGTGATTGTTGTACAAGATTTACCTTGTTCTTTTATGATGATATCACGGACTAGAATCTCTTTTCATAGGCTTTGTGATTCAAATGCTAATTGCATTTTTCATGTACAAATCTCAACGGTGTAACAGGATGTGTTTAGGGCAGGTCGGTGTAACCGGATCAAACTACAAGATAATTTAACAGTTACTCCATTTTGGAATGAGCAAGTCCAACGTGAGTTGCTTGAAAAAATCTGAATGACAGTACCTTGCCGGTATGAGTATTGTTTCCTTCTTGCTCACACATTTTAATAGAACTTGTTTTGCTCGTCTTAATTGGTAATTGATTTGGTTAATGCTTCTTTACCTCTTGACACAACGAACTGAGTGTTACCTGAAACCCCTTTCCTCGGCAACACACAAAAAGAATATACATGCAGACAATTTTTTTCCATATTTATTTTAGTTGATATTGGATGGTAACCCCTCGTAACCATTGAGAATGGATGACCTTGAGAAACAGGTTGGAAACTTGTGGGGTGCTGATACATTCCTGCATTTACGAGAGAGTTTCCTATTTCAAAGTCATTTATAGTTGTTGAGTAGATGGCTTCTTCTTCTTTCCTTAACTTATTTAAAGTTCATCGAAGACTAAGATCAGGCATTTTTGGTCCTTCAATCCTAATTACGATCTTGAATGTCTTGGCATTTTATTCTTTTGCTTTAACAGGTGTAGGCAAGGATTGGCTTTCGTCTGCATCTTCAACTTACTGAAGGAAAACTATGTTACAGTTCTTCAAAAGAAGGCACCAGAGGAAAGAGGGTTCCTTATTTTTCTTAGAAAATGGAAGCAAGCTTTTGGAGGGTCTTGGTTCTACTTCAGATTGTAAATATGACATACCTTATGGTAATTTCACGTCCAAAGAGCTCATCAGGGCAACGAATAATTTCACAATGTTAGTGACGCATGATGGAACAGGGAGTCTGTTCAAGGGTTCATTCCGACACCGTCCAATTTTGGTCAAGAGGTATTTCGGTTCTATGTATAAATGGGAATTATTACCTTCATATATTAACAATGATATGGTCATATCCATTATGATGTGCCAACATAAGAACGTCTTGAATTTTCTGGGTTGTTGTTTGGAGTTTATGCTCCAGCTATCGTGTATGAATGCGCAGGTAACAGTCAACTTCAATCTGACATTCTTTATAATACTAACAAAAAACGTACTTCCATGAAAGATGCTCAATCATTATCCTGGAAGAATAGGTTAAAAGTGGCAACTGATGTTGGAAGTGCCCTTGTTTATCTTCATACTGCCTTCGATACTCCCATTATCCATAGGGATTTCAGCGCAAGCAACATTGTTATTGACCAATTTGGGGTTGCAAAGCTGTTAGATTTTTCATTATGCATCTCTCTTCCTCCTGGAAAAACGCAGGTAGAAGATTGTGTTAGGTGGAGAACAGGATACCTAGATCCAGAGTATGTAAAAACAGGCATAATTACTGAAAAGACTGATGTCTACAAGTTTGGAGTTCTTCTGCTCATACTCTTAACTGCTAAAAAATTTTGTGTTCCTTATGCTTTAGGCACTTCCTATATAGTAGATTATGTGAAAGATCATGATGACAACAATTGCCTGAACAAAGCTTTATACAGCTTAATTTTGGAAGAGAAAGTTGAAGCTATTGAACCGCAACTGCAGGCTTTTGTAGAACTTGCCTTGAGATGCTGCCATCCGAAAGGAGAAGATAGGCCAGCCATGATTGATGTGGCGAAAGAAGTAAGTCGTATTGAAAGATCAGGCCGTTCTGGTCACCACAGCTAGATCATGTTCATCTTTGATTTGTTCTGTTATGAATTGGTGAGTTTCATCCTCACTTAGATGTATGGATTGATGTGTTTAAATTATAAAAAGCCTTGTCCATGTTAAGACTATAACTTCAGTTCATCTGAAACATGTTCTTTATTTGTTGCTTTCATGTTTTTCTTTTTTTTGTTTCCTTTTTGTGGCTAGTGAGAGGTTCCTCATTGAGTTGTAATCTTTGAAATTCTCATTTGTATCCTCTTAAGAATAGTTGTCCTGTAATGCATGGAATGGAAGGATTCTTGTGCCACTAGTTTTGGAGAAACCTTAGCCAAGTAAGGTATAAGCTGAATATTATTAACAAAACTTTCAAATTGCAATCCTTGAAAATGAACTTCTATTTCCTGGCAGCTGCTTGGTAGGTAAACTCATAGACTATGCATTTGAGTCTTTTCCTCCAGCACTGTCCAAACCTCTTGAATCGTGGAGAAATCAAATCCTTTTGCAGTTTCTGATTTTTGGGTAATCAAAAAGGGAGCAGACAGGTAGAGTTCAGAATCTCAGCAGCTATTCTCTTAGTACCTAATGCAAGAATTACAGAAAGAAATGTCTTTCTTTCCCAAGAGGAAGGAAAAACAAGGAACCATCAACATCAGTGGCTTTTTCGCAGAATGGAGCTCTGCTACTAGAAAAGCTTATTGCTGCCTCCAATGGAAAATATGGTATTCCAATCCGCAGCTTCACTTCTAAAGACCTCACAAGAGCAACAAACAACTTCGTTGATCATTTTCACAAGGGCAGATTCGGTAATATGTGCCGTGGTTCTTGGGAAGGACGGCAGATTCTGGTTAAGAAATTCCTTGATTCAACAACCGGTGTTCCCTCTGATGCACAGTATGACACACTTTCTGGAGTCATGAATGACATTGTTACCACAGTACAGATGAGCCATCACAAGAACGTCCTCAAGCTATTGGGCTGCTGCTTGGAATTCGAACATCCTGCTTTGGTTTATGCGTATGTTGGAGATGAGTTTCTTCTTGCTTCCCTGCTTTACAACAACAGCAGCAGATCATTAACATGGAGAAGTAGGCTGAAGATTGCCAATGACATTGCTAATGCAACTGTTTATCTTCATACTGCTTTTCAGACACCGATCATTTACAGAGTACTGAACTCACGGAATATCATAGTAGACCAGTGTGGAATTGCCAAACTCCATGATTTCTCATTCTCCATTTCACTTCCTCCTGGAAAACTGCAGGTGCACGATGATGTGATTGGTGTGCATGGATACATTGACTATGAGTACAACCTTACTGGGATTGTTTCTCAGAAGACAGTTGTCTTCAGCTTGGTGTTCTTCTGCTTGTTCTACTTTCTGGAAAAGAAGCCATGCCTAGTGATGGAGGAGGAGGTTATGTACATATTGTGCATTATGAGACTGATTGTATCAAGAGAAATGAATTCAATAGAGTGATTGATCAAAGAATTACCGGTGATAATGAGAGAGTCCATGATCAGCAGCTGCATGCCTTCATAGATCTTGCCCTGAAATGTACACAAGGAAAGGCAAAACACAGACAAGATATGATTGACGCTAGCAGCAAAAGAACTGTTAGAAATCAGTAGGAGTTTCCATGATTTTTAGCTCAACCAATCCTCAACATCCTTGGTTTACTGAAAAGAACTCAGTACATAGGAACTGTATTCCCTGTCTTACCAGTGACTACAACTGTGCAAGAACAGTGTCAAGTATGCAATATTAAGATGAACCCACTAGAAATAGTATGCCAACTATCCAGAAATCATAGCCTAAGTGCATGCTAACAACTGGGGTATTAATATGACCATCTGCAGTTTGTATTATAGATTACAACAAGAAGGGGAGCAAAAGTTTGTATCACACATTACAATAACACAGGTGTGCCTCTTTACAATTTCAATTGTCTGGAAACTCTCCAAGTGCTATTATCTATATGATTATAACTGTGACATTCCATCCCAGCCTAAAAGTCTAAGAAGAGAATTTGAATGCCTTCATATGTTGCAAAATAGGATGGAATCAACAAACCCACTGTCATGAATCCTCGAAATGGTGATCTGTCTCATCAAATATCTCTTCCTGCAGCAGGAGTAAATCATATCAATTGGAGAAAAATCTATAGAAGTTGTAGGACACCGAATCACTCAAGATCTAGAAAATATCTACAATAAGGGGTGAATCATTGCCTCTACCTGTAAGAGCTCTTCAATTACATCCTCCATAGTTATTATTCCCACAGCCTCTTCCTCTTCAGGGAGCTTAGGTAGGGGCTTTCCATCAATCTGAAGGATGTCCGAGTACATGTCTTTTGTCCACTTCTTGCTTTTGAAAGAGTTGCTTCCACTGTTTGGAAAACTTTTCCACTTCTGTAGGGGTCTTTTAGTCTTTTGAGGCTTTTCTGAAGGCTTTTTGTCATCAATATCTATTTTGACATCCTTTGCATCTACATAGGAATAGCATGAGAGACGAATCAGAAAAGGAATATGTTATTGTGAAATATGAACTGAAGCAGAAAGCTAACCAAGTGGATTCTTGGATGCAGGTTGTTCCGAAACCTTGTTCATCTGTCTGACAACAACAGCCATGTGACTATGACCTTTCTGGAATTCATTCAAAATGTCGTATAATGGCATGGCTTCTGGTACCCTAGCCATTAATTATACAGACAAGACAAAATGAGCTCAAAGACAACTCTTCAACTAAGAGGAAAAATAGCATGAAGCTATTGGACTGAATATATGCAGGAATAACTTGAAATGACAATTGTTCTCAATACTTCCAGCTTTTTGAAGGAATCTAATTCTCATGCATAGGACACTAACAAATGAGGAACAGAATTTATGACCATGACTTCCATTATGCAAAGCAACCTAGTATTTGCCACTTAATGAAATAGCACAGTTTCTGATCCAGGAAAATAATTTCCACCTCAACAGAATCTGAAGAGCATCAGCAAAATGTTAGGTGCACAAACACACATGGTCCGTCACAGGTCATAATAAATGTAGACTTGAGAAAGAACTCCATGAACTGTTTGATGACATGAAAACTGGAAAAAAAATATACTTTAATGTGCAAAATTGGACTTGTAACCTTCATGGCATTATTCCTGCAGATAACCTTCTGTGTGCAGTCAGACGACAGATCCATTTGTTTTCACACAATATCCATAAAGAAGAATATCTCAAGTACGAATCCTCATGCCAAAGTTAGAGACTGGATTTGATCCAACTAATGGAGAACATGGCATCAGAACAAACCACTTATAATGGTAACAGATGATTCACATGGCAAAGGTTCATCCTTCAATGCCCCCATTTCTGCCTAGTCATGCTTTGTTCCACCATTAAAAAAAACGAGATGGGTATCCCTTTGCCAGGATTAGATGAACAGATAAAACACCCACCCATGCAAATAAATCCACTACGTGTTAACTACATTCTTCTCCAAAAATGATTGAAATTTAACTCCATAGGCCAATTTTGTCTCACGCTCAAAGAGCAAGCCAAATGCATGATGATGTCTTTTCTAATCAATCATCAACTTAAAAGGATTCAAAACCAAAGTCACATAAATCAAATACATTGAAAATCAATGGAAATCGCAAAACAACTGATTTATCAAGAGTGATCAACATTTAATTGTCATGTGAGATATTCCAATATAAAATGCCGTTACCATACCGAGGAATCCTGCGGATAGTGACACTCTTCACAGGGACCTCATCTTCTGGATGGATGGTTAATAAGTTCTTCACCTATAAGACATAAGATAGAGGAATGAGCGAGAAACAAGAATCCAGATAGTGGTAACCGGATGAAGATCGTGAAGACCAAAATTACTGGAACAAGAAAGTGTAGAAGCAAAAATAAAGCTGAAAACTCTAGTACTGAAGAAATTATCAAGATCAACCTCAACGCCCATAATCTCTATGTGACTTTTGAACCTAAGCATTGCTAGATAAACTGATACAGTTTACAGACAGAGGAAATGAAAAATCTTCACGTACTAAAACAAGTCCAATGATGTTTGTAGGTTGCTCGTAGTAAACTGGTATTCTGCTATGCCCTTTCTCCAAAATCAAATTGATCAGGAATCTGCAAGAGAACAGAAAGTAATAGTCAAAATATTATCTGGAGAAGATGAAAAAACTGCAAAGTTCAACATCAAATAATTCTCAATTATGCTACCACCTATCAAGCTTTGCATTAATGTCAATAGCAAATGTTTCTGCTATGGGAGTCATGGCATCGCAGGCCATTTTCTCAGTTAGCTCAAGGGCTCCAGCAATGATCGTCGTCTCATCATGTGTGAGTTCTCCACCTTTACCAGCCTATTTAAGAGCAGTAAATTAATTAGAAATTCTCAGCCTTTACAAGAAAGAAATCACTAGGCATGAAACAAGCTTCTAGCCTTCTAGGATTCAAAATAATGGGAAAAAGGCGACTTTAAGCTGAAAAGGGGAAAGAATAAAGCAAAAGAAAAATTACATTAATGACCCAGTTCTAAACATTTGATAGCTTATAAATTATAATAACTATGCAAATGAAATGACTATGAATTGCATACCTCATTACCATGCAAATCAACTAGTGTTTTCAACTCAGCTCGGCGAAAAAGTGCTTTGTGTCCATGTCCCAACAAATAGTCTAACAACTGAATAAATTAACATGGCCGATTAGGAAACACATTATTCTAAACAACTTCGTATTTGAAGCAAACAAAAAAAAAAAGTAATGTGACTACGGAAGTATGTATACCTTGCTTATAGGATATGCAACAGGAAAACAAATCCATACAAGGATACGAACAAATGGTGCTACAGTTGCACCTATGGCCAGTCCATATCTTGAGCAGACAGATTGAGGAATTATCTGTTCCACAGATTAATGATCTTCTGTAAATCCCAATTTGGTGTTCATAGCTATAGATTATCATAACTAATTGCAGTTCTCACCTCACCAAAAAGAAGGATCAATGTCACTGAGATCAAGATAGCACCCCAAGCTGTAATCAAGGCATCAAGAAAGATGGGAAGTGCCTGAAAGTAAATGAGGGAAGATATTATAGGTTCTAATAATTGACAAAATGACTTGCATAAATGAAACCAATTTTCATCTGCTCACCTCCATAGCAGCAGCATTGCAAATGAGCAAGGTACACAGCAAAAGATGCTGATTTTTCACAACTGGTAAAATCTTTGCTGTTGAGATAAAATGAAAAATACCATTAACTTTAAACTCAAAATCCTTGAAAATTATACACTGCTAAGGCACTCATTGTGCACATGCTCAAGCATAATTTACAAAATCTTTCAGCAATAGCTATTGCCAATCAATTTATCAATCATGCTTAGACTGAACCTGTTTGCAAAACCCATAGTACCCGTGCACCTCCAATCTTGGGCACCACAACAATCAAAGCTCCACAGAGAAGAATATATGCCTTCAATATTTGGTGATAAGCATGCAAATACTGAAAAAACCCAAAAATCTAAATCACCTTGAATACATGCTAACGACAAGCTCAAACTGTTCTTGCAGCAAAAGAACATTGGTTTCCAAGTTACATAGTTAAGCAGGCGACACTAACTGAAATAGAGGGCTTCATGGATTCAATACATTAACTAATGCAACCTACTAGTAATTTCCGAATATAAATTCCAAATTTAAGACAATAGAATCCATTCCCTTCTTCAATCAGCTTGCTGCCAGCATACATCATATATACACCAAATTCCTTTAATTCAATCAGCTTGCTGCCAGCATTGACTGAACCTGTTGGCAAAACCCATAGTACCCGTACACCTCCAATCTTAACCCCAGCGATCAAAGCTCCACAGATAAGTATGCAAATACTGAAAAAACTCAGAAACCTAAATCACCTTGAATAGACACTAACGACAAGTTCAAACTGCTCTTGCAGCCAAAGTTGGTTTCCAAGTTACATGGTTAAGCAGACAATAGTAGTTCAAATAGATGTATTAACTAATGCGACCTATTAGTAATTTCCGGATTTAAATTCCAAATTTAAGACAATAGAATCCCTTCCCTTCTTCAATCAACTTGCCAGCATACACCATATGCACCAAATTTCGTTAATTCAAGAACATCATCAAGTAAAGAAAAGCAAAGAAAAGAGGCTATATATATGCTAAATAAAATTCCCTTTTGAATCAGAATATATTAATCTATTCAAAGCTTAAAAGAGAATATAAGGAAAAAACAAAAGAAATGATGTCATGAACAGACAGTAACAAACAAAGCAAAATAAAAGAAGAATAAACTAAAGAATGTCAAGAATCCCACCAAATTAGCAAAAAATTGCCAAAAAGAATTTAACTCAAAAAATTACCGGCATGTTTTTTATCCTTGGGAGTTCCAGACTTCGCAAGAACCTCAAGATCAACAAGACTCAGAGACATGAGCCCCAAAGTGAGTCCAGACATCAAACCAGCAAAGGCCACAAGCAACACAACTATCAGAATGCGTATAAAAAACTCCGTTTCGCAACATCTGTACTCCACCGTCATTCCAACTCCTCAAAATTTAACTTTCTTTTCCTTTCTCTATCACCTCTGCGTCCTCAATTCTCCAGACCCAAAATGAAAATACCAAATGAACAGAACTCTTTATATCCGAAGAAAGGGAAAGAGAGAGAGGAAGCTAAGCTAAGAAGTGTATCCTTCAAGCTTGTCTGGCGCTGCAGAAGACAAAAGGTTCCTTTAAGAACCCTCTTTTCGGGACAAAGAGAAACCGTAAGGTGACTGTTAGAAATGAACCGCCGACGATGGAGGTGAAATTCCGGCGAGAACTAACGAATTTAAAGGAGAGGGTGCCGTTTTACCTTCCTCGGAGTGGGTACCCGATACAAATGCTGATGCGATTCGGATCCCCACAATCTCGTCCTTGTCATCAGACAAATGTGAGCTTCCGCCATCGTCCACAAACTGGACTCAAAAAATACCTCTTCTTTTTTTTTTTTTTGGGTAAGTAAAGTTAGTAAACAGTACAAAATTTAATTAAGCATGATTTTTTTTTTTTTTTTTGAGCAAGCAAAATTAAATTCATTTTAGTTCATTTATTTTTTTTTAAAAAAATTATATCCTCTTATATGTTTTCTTAAAATGTACTAGTCAATTTAGAAGTCCAATTTCAACTTAAGGTTGTTGCTTCCATGACCAATTCTATTATATTATTAAAATTATATTTATGACTCATTGAATTATAAGGAAGTAATTTACAAGTTGACTTAGAAATATTATTTTTCTTCAAATTAAGAATGTCATGAATGGAGAAATTTTACATTTTGCATTTTAAGATACAGGTAGTTAACTAATAATTTATTTTAAGCAAATTAAAAAAGATTAAATGTAATTATATTATATTGCATATAAAAATATTTTTGAAAACTAATTCTCCCTTAATTTTAATTATCATTTTATTTTTCCATAATAAATAAAATAAGTATTAAATGAAAGAAAGAGAAAATAATAATCATAAGTATATAATTTTTAATAGCTTATATTTTATACCGAATTAACAAAAACTGGTCATTGATATGCGAGAGCTGAAAAAAAACTATTGTTTTCTTTTGAAATATAATTTCTTTTAGGAATGTATTGGTAGGATTCGAACTCCAGATTTATGATTTGTTTGCTTGCTACAAAGAAAACAATAGTTAACAATATAGGTGTAGTGTGAAAGAATGGGGAAATAAAGTTTTATGTTCCAAATTTTTATTATTACTACAATGATGATTAAGTGCAAGAAAAACAAATTATTCCTCCTGCCATAATCGACTGTTTACATTTATATTTTGAGTTGTCCAAAAATTAATGTTTCATTTCCTAAATTAGTTAAAATTTTTATTAAGAAAATTGATATTATTAAATTTAAAATGGACTAAATTAACTAATTTGTTTAAAATATGTACGAATTAAATAAGGACATTCAATTTTGGACGGATAGAGCAATAATTATTTAACTAAAATTATTTCAATTTAAAAATAAAAAATAAGATATTTAATGGGTCCCACATTGTGGACAGATGTAGGAATATTTTTATAAATCTTTGTCATTTTCGAATCCAAATTCATTTCGCTTATAGTAATTTGGCTTAATCCCATACGTTATTATGTTTTACAGCCAATTATATGAACAAATGGGAGATTTTGGTTGACTAGAGATCTTGATTGCTTGATTTTGATCGTGGATACCTTGTAATATTACAATTTTTTTTTCCCTTTTTGAAAATAAAATATTCATATTTCTCTTTTCCTTTATTCACAACCAAAAAAAATTCTTGTTCGCTATTTCTTCATTAAGATTTCTCTAAATAATTGTATTGATTTAAGATATTAATATTTTTCCATATGGTATGGTCATTTCTTAATTTAGCTAAATAAGATGTATTCAATAATAGAGTAACATTATTCAATTTATATTTGAATAATTATTGTTAATATATCAAGAGACTATATTGGATGCCCCTTTTTTTTTATTTCTTTTTATAATGAAAAAAAGAATGTATGTGGGTTTTTACCCATATCCTTGCAAGGTTTTTATTATAAAAAAACAACTTTAATACCATTGGATCAAGTTTTTTCGGCATTAAATATTTCATTTCAGTTGTTTAAAAAAAAAAAGAGCAAGAGCTTTAAATAAATAAGTTACTACTACTAAATTTTAATTTTAATTTGATAATAATCAATGTCATTAATTATAACAATCCCTTTGGAGATACCCCAGTGGGTGGAGGGACAAATGCACAGATCATAAATCTCGAATTCGAATCCGACCAATACAATTCTGGATAAGCGGGATGTTGAGATGAGTGGAAACTGATTTGGACACAGTTAAAACAAAGAAGAAAAAAAAACTACAACATGTTATAATAACTAAGAAATAATCAATTTAAATTGAAGAAGTTATTTAGATAACTTTAGATGAAATTATTTTATGGGAGTGGGAAATTTATTGTTGTCTTGTATCTTAAAATGTAACTATAAAATATGGATAAACATAGCAATTTCTTTTTCTCTTTTGGAATAAAAATGACCATATGACTTTTAATACACACACATAGAAATACAAAATGCATACTTATAGAAAGATTTTTTATCTTTTTGTGCAATTTAAGTTTTGAGAATGGACTTAAATAGTTCATTAATTAAAATATTTATTTTGAAGTAAAATAAAAATAAAGTGATTGAAAGGGTAGGCAAGGTACCAAATCCATACACTTTTGAGGGAAGCAGTAAAGATCCAACTAGACAACATTTAAGTCGATTCTTTGATACCCACACATCTTGCAAATGGATACCTTGCCTTCATTATGAGAACCTCAACGTTTGAACAACCTTCAAACATCAAAAACATGAGATTCAATGACATCTTTGAACATCTCTACAAAATAAAAAGTCAAAAGTCATTTAAGTTAGAGTTATAAAGCACAAAATTGAAAAATGAAATAACAAATACATAAAAATGCAATATCACCTTTTTCAAATTCTTCAAGCTCCTCCAAATTTTCTTCAACATTAATTTGTTGTGTTGAAGACATAATCCAATCTTGAGCACATACAAGGGCTTGTACCAATTTAAGAGTCAAAGAACTCTAACGCAGAGCCGGCCCAGGAAGATATCCAGGAGGGCCCACGTAGGTCCAAGAGGTTGCATGAGAAGTTTCAGGGCAATCGAAGATGATTTGGAGAAGTTCGGAAAAGTTTCTGGGGTCGAAACGTAAGAACTGAAAAGTTGCGAGAGCGTCGGAATGGGCTCAAATTTTACGGGTCGATCCGAGGCGGTCCAAGGAGTAATATACATTGCTATGCTATGCTTAAGGCCTTTTTTTGGCCATCCGGGGTCATCTGGGTGGACTTTTGGGCCTTTTAAAAACTTTAGGGGTCTTTTCGTAATTTTTCAATTTTTGATTTAGGGTTTATTTAAAGCCGATTCCTATTTGGTTTTGGAGATATTGTTGTTTTCCTGAAGTTTTGAGTTTTCAATCAATAAAATTCGTGTCTCAAGAATATTGTCGTTTTATTCTTGATTCTCTTTTTTCTCTAATAAAGCTTTCAAGTGAAGTTGTTTACAATTGAGGTTCTATAATTTTTTCAAACCATATTTTTCCGTTTTGCGTCAAACACATAAATGGATCAAGTACACGCCCTCTCGTGCTAAATGTAGCCTCCAATGCAATGGTAGAAAATGAAAGTTGCAAGACATCACGAGCCATCGTAGAAAGAATAGGAAAGCGATGGTTGTTAAATTTCCACCATAACAAGATGTCCAAAGTCTCTGCATTTTCTTCTAACTCTTCACTCAAATACTCGTCCAATTCCGATTTCATATCTTTCTAAGTAGAACTGATGGATTCCTCCTGGTTGTAATATTCCTTTTCATAGATAGAAATCCCTTTTTTTTTTTTGTAGGCTCATAAACACTGGACTTGAACATTTTGAAGTCTCACTTGAATCTAGAGAGGTAGGGACTACACCTGCTTGGGAACTTTGGGGAATTGCAATGCCTCTGTACTCTTTAAACAAGCCATAAATAGCATCATTTGTCAAGGTCAACATCTTTGAACCCATCTCATCACCATACATTCTATGAAGTATATAACCCATAAGCTTCAATTTATGCCTAGGACCCATGATTTTAGAAATAAACAATAACAAGTTCATTTTATCAACTTTTCCCCAATACTTGTCATGCTTTTCTTTCATTTTCAAAGCCATAGAATTCACCCCAAAATCATCACTACTAATTCCCTTGCTTAAAATGGCATGCACATCACAAATATCAATAAACAACGTATTTGAAGTCACATATCTAGTGGCAGAGACTATTAAAGTAAACTCATAAAAATGTCCCAAGAACTTCACAAAATTTCTAACAGTTTCCCAATCATCATTGGGGACCACATGTCCCAACTTAAGATCATTCTTAAAATATGAATCTTATTCTTCAAACCTCTCAAATGCCCTTACAAATCGTAGAGTTGTCTCCAACATCAAATAAGTCGGATTCCATCTAGTTGGGACATCTAAGCACAATAATTTTTTGCTTTCAATTTTTTTGCCGCAACATACGCTTTAAACTTCTTTAGTCTTGTCGATGACTGCCTCACATACCTAACAATCCCCCTCACACATTCAATAGATTTATTAAACTTTTTCAACCCATCTTGGACAACAAGATTAACAATATGAGCATGTCATCTCACATGTAAAAACTTTCCACCCATAAATAATGTACGCCAATTATTGAACTTTCTCTTCAAATATATAATGGCAGTATCATTAGAACTAGCATTGTCAACAGTAATGGTAAAAACCTTATCAATTCCCTATCCAAGCAAGCAACTCTCAGTTGCCTTTCCAATATCCTTACCTCTATGACTAGCAATGGGACAAAAGTTTAAAATTCTCTTATTCAATCACTGTTAATGAAATGAGCAATAAGACATAAATAATTGATCCTTTGGATTGATGTCCAAGTATTAGTGGTGAGAGAAATTCTAGTTGAGAAATTCTTAATTAAGTTCTTTAGTTTCAACTGCTATCCATAAACAGTTGATAACAATCTTTTCTAACTGTCCAATGGGAGGGGATATTAAAATGAGGACATGCAATTGACATAAAGTGCCTAAAACCTTTACCATCTACAAACTTAAAAGGCAGTTCATCAACTATAATCATATAAGCCAAACCACCCCTAATTGCTTCTTGATTAAATTTCCAACTACTTAACTTACCTTTCATTGTTCCATCTTCATGCCTCCCAATCTCTTCAAAAGTCAATTCAATTTGCTTTTCATCTTATATCTTTTTGTATACCCGACATTGCTTCTTCACATGATTAAGGAGACTGCTTGTTCCATTGCCTTTTGTGCTAGCTTTCAAAATGCTCTTGCAATAGTTATATCGAGCTTTTTCTTCATATTTATCATCAACCAATAGGGTGAAATGATTCCAAGCAACTAGCCATCTCTAGGGATTGTTTTTTTCTACCCTTGTATTATTTGTATTGCTACTTGGTAGAAGTGGAGGGCTTGTTCCGCATGGAGTTGGATTAGAACTTGGACTTTGAGATTGAGTTGTAAATGGAGTATACGAACCAACATTTGACGTCCATCCTTCCGATTCCATATATATATATATATCATTTACTAGAATTTTCTCTAGTACTCAAATGCCATAAGACTGACTAGTAGTAACATTAACATAGACAATAATACACCTAGTGCCTGATTTCTAGTCCAAATCCAGGCTCTACCAGCATTTAGGTAAAAGGGAATCTTCCCAAGTCTTCAATTCCTTTGTAAATGGTGAGCAATTAAGGAAATTTCATAAAAGAAGGAAAATTTATACCTTTCGAATCTACTCAGTGGTGATATTGGTAGGGGGAAATGAAGGAATGACAGAAATCATTGACAGAGTCATTTAGGTTGCTGCATCTTTGTTCGGTGCTTTTAAACCCTAACCTCAATTTTTAACAATTAACCCCGGCAGTGTATATGGCTTGCCTATGCTCGGCAGGCTGGCGACAGTGCGACACCGTTAGGGTTTTAGTTTAATAGTGTTATCGCCGCTAGTTGCCTTATTAGAATTGGAATATCGGATAGTATCTGTGATTCTGTATTAGTGAGAAATGAGAAGAAAATTGAAATGAAGATTCGAAGAATGTGAAATACAGTATCAACGGTTTATTTGCAATCATATAAACAAATTCGGGTTCGATTTCAAACCTACCTATTAACCGAAAAACCTAACTCATCTCAATCTATTTCAAGTCGACGCGGGGCGGAACGGATCAAGAGATTAACTGATCCGATGCTCACCCCTCTTTTTGTGGCATGCATGCATGAAAACTCAAAAATGATGCAAAACATTAAAAAATAACAAATCCTTGGCGGCCGAACCTAATAAGATAGCAATTACAACCCAA
>JAOXNR010000029.1:4490341-4501676 GCA_028571225.1 Parsonsia alboflavescens | reverse complement strand
TTGCTACAGTGCTCATGCAGCCAACCAAGTGGAGCAAAAATTCCTTTACGGTAACGGTTGGAGCGCGCATTAAGGCGCGCTCCGGAGCGCACCATAGCAAATCCGTATATATATATACACGAAAATATGAAAACATTAAAGAGTGTATTGTTAAGTGTTTAACAACCAAAATTAATGGTTATCTAATTTTTTTATTTAAAAATTTGATCCATTACTTCTAAGGTTTTAGTTTATCCTTTTAAAATGTAATATATAAAATATATTTTAAAAGTTTTTTTTATTGACGATTTTAGTTTTTTAAAATAAAATTAAATATTCACCATTAACTTTAATTGTTAAAAACTTAACTATACATTTTATATCATTACCTTATAAATATAAATAAATAAATAAAAATAAATAAATAAATAAATAAATAAAAAATATATATATTTATATAATAAGAAGAAGAAGAATTGGGCAAAGATTAATTATAAGTACATTATTCAATATAAAACTAAACTTTCAATGTTGATTTGACATTACATGTGACTGGTTCAACAAAAAGATTAAATTATGTGGAGAAAATCATTGCTCAAAAGATCATATATTGTCCCCAGACAATTTAACGTTGTCATTGTTCAAGATTAACCCAATCAAAATGGTTTACTTCTTTCAATTTTACTTTTATGAACCTAATTTTTTTGAAAGATGTCTTACATTTCATAATTACGGTAACTAATACATTGACAATTTTCTCTTCCAACACAAATTCAACTCACATAGTACTACAACTTAATCACTGAGTCCACTTATCTTATTTAACCATTCATTTATTTTATGTATGTTGACACTTTAAATTAATCAATTTATAAGTTGTGTAGTTACAGGGAAGTTTGTTGAGGAGTTAAAATCAAAGCGTTAGATATCCTTTAACTTTTTAAAAATTTGGTTTTGACCCTTCAAGTTTTAATATTTTGATTTTTACCTTTCAATAAAGAAAATGTATCGAAAATTATCCTTCCGTCCATTTTAAACTTTAAATCCTGATGGAATGCACTCATGTGGAAAGTTGAAAGTTAACAGGATAAAATCAAATTTTTTGAAAGTTGAAGAATATTTGACACGTCTTACCCTAAAATCAATTAATTTATTAGTTGAGTGGTTAAATGCATCCATCAGTAAATTGAGATATAAGAAAATGTAATAAAGAAATTAAACTCAAAATAAAAAAATATTTTTTTATATATTTATGTGAAGTTGATCATATATTAATTATTTAAATACAGATAATTCTTTTTTTGAGCCCCGTGGTTCTTTGTAATATAAGCATTTCCCTGGGGGTGTAATCGTATATATATCACATTTATTATTATACATTTAATGTAGATCACCAGAACGAAACCAGGAATAAAGCCCAATTTTGGGCCAAGTTGTATCTCAATGCCGAGCAAATATTTTCTCTTTTATAATGGGCCCTTTTCAACAATCCTCCGTATGGACCAGCAAAGTAGTTTAAAAGATTAAGCACTTAATTCAAAAACGAAAATAATTCAAATATATACACTTTGCATGATAATTATGTATATATTTCCTATTTTTACCATAATTTTCTTTTAAAATAATCAGCATTTTGAATTGACTCGTTAACTTGCACTCCCTCCCGTCCATAATTGAATTGAATATCCTATTTTATCTTGAATATATTTTAAGAAAAATATTTGATTTAGTTAATTTTAAAATCGTAATGTTATTTTTCGTAATAAAAGTTCAACTTAATTGATGAACGAGACATTCCATTCTCGACAACTAAAAATAAAAAATGATATATTTAATTTTGGATGAAGGAGTGACTTTTACTTGACTACCACCCTTTCAATCTTCCTGTCATTAAATATAAGTCATTAATCATCATTTTATAAAAATTAAGGTAACATTTTTCTCTTCCTAAAATGTCACCCTTTTAACCATTTAAACATCATTTCGCTATATATTATTAAAGGAGTAATATATAAAAAATACAATCAAACATCTAATTAATTAATAACAATGATTTATAAATAGTGACAAGAAAAGTTAATTAAAATGTTTTATATTTAATGACAGCAGGAGTAATAAAATTTCATTTTATATTGAGAAAAAAATTTTCTCGTTAAAGATCCCTAGAAAAATTATTTTCTCAATAACAATTTCTCCATTCACATTATTCAAATTTCAAATGTGATCCTAATTTGCTTATCGTGACCGTTTTCATCTAACTGGACTGTTATTATTATTGAAAACCAAAGCCATATAAGCTTATCGAGTGCAGGAGTTACCGTAATGCAAAATACGCTTAATAATGCATAAACAACAGTGAAGCAGAGACTTAAAAAAAAAAAAAAAATAATAATAATAAAAGGGGAGCAGAGAGAATATATTCGGAGGAAAACCAAATCTCACTGCATATGGTGTTTTTCTCTCTCCTGCGCCAAGCCTGCGTGGGACGTACAGATCCAGATCTCGTGTTCTGCTCTCAGATCTTCCATATCAGGTAGGCTTTCTTTTTCTCTCTCAGTAGTACAACTGTGGTTTACTGAATTTTCTACTTAATTCACTGTAAGTTTTTGCTCTTCTATGACATTTTTGTTCATTCTCACTTCCAAAGTTCATGCTTATATCAAAGGTACATTAGGAGAAATTTGTGAGCGGGATAGTAGTTTTTGGATTGTTGAATTCAGAGTATGAAATTTTGATTCCGGTATTATTTGCTAATTTTCCTGGTTAATTGGCTTAGTTTTGTGGATCTATAGGCTAATGTTTGAAGTCTGTCATATTTCGTTTCTACAAATGTGTGTGTATGATTACGTAATGTGGTTCCTATTCAGATTAATGCTTGCCAGATGCTCAGCTAATTATTATCATGCTTTTTTTTTTTTTCTGTGTGCGATTAGAGATTTTTGACTCAAGTAGTTTGTGATTTTAATTATGTTGTGTACATTTCGGTTGGTGTACAACGGATTTATGTGGAAGTTATAGAATTGTGGAGCTGAAGTTAGTTTACTTGATAATGTCTACTAAACCATGGAAGAAAGAAAGTTTTCCGGAGGTTTATTGTTTTTGTGAATGCTTCTTATGTAGCTGAGGGAGGTGTCTGTTTGGAAATTATTTGAAGACTTACTTTCTCCCCATTGATGCTAGGTCCCTGAAATTCATTGCAAATATATAAGGATGTCAAGAAGGCCAAATACTTCTCGTCGATTTGGTGAGAGTGCAAGTATTCCATTTGTGGGGTCTTTGCACTCTAAATCACGCACTTCTCCTTTGTTATCACTAGGACTTTTGGTTGTGGTAAGTCTCGGCATTGCCTCTAGATCCATATATCATATGCTTTCAAACCTATGACCGAAGCACAGATCACTACTATCTTCCCTGATTCATTGATTTAGTCATTACCTTTCATTAACTACTTTCTGATTAAAAAATTAAAACAATGGTGACTCACAAAGATGCTTTTTCTTCTTACTTGAATCTTTCAGGGTGCATTGCTGATTATTGGTTATGTATACCATGGTTCAGGTCTGTGTTGTTCCTTAACTTGATCTGTTAGTTTGCTTATCTGTAAAGTCCTTATGCTTTTGTGGTCAAATCCTATGCTGTTGTAGAATTTTGGTACATTGAGTTGCCTGAATTTAATCCCTGTAGAACTTTTTATTACTTGCATATTTTTTGATTTTGGAATTCATTTAATTTTCATATTTTAAATTAAGACAAATTACTGTATTGCAGGTGGAAGAGGCAGTGACGTTGATGCTTTAAGTAGAATTGAAGGTACCTTATTATGAAAATGATAAGTCAAGGACACCCTTTACTCTTGAAACTTCATCTTAAACTTGCCATAGTGATTATATATGTACATGGAAATGTGATAAACGTCCTCTGCATAACATGACAGGGCTTTGAATGTTATGGCAGCTAGCATTTTATGAAAATGAAGTTTCAGAAAGTTATATACTTATATTGTGTGTCCTGCTTGAATAAATTATTTGGAGATTAAAGATTTAAGAAGCTAGGAAATAGAACTCTTGAGTTTCTTCTCCCTGCTCTTCTGTTGATTTTTCAATTAGAGAAAATTCAAATTTGGTTATCCGTAATGCCATCTCTTCTACCTAGTTTCTTTGAGTGCATTGAAATAATGCTTCCTAGGTAGTTCATGGTAGGATTGCTTGTCAGACATGCTTGGGTCTAGTTCTATGTGTATTCTTTTGCTGATCAGAGTTCTGTCATGAAATGGCAATCATTTATCTTGTTCTCCTAAATTTTCTTCAGATGAAGGACAGGCTATGGCCCCTATTCTATGCAATGCTTATAACTATGAGTCTATTTATTTATCTTTTAATCTCTGCTTTACTTGGTCATTTCCCAGACATTCAATCCTTGCATCAATTTCAGCCTTTTCTTTTTCCCTGTTATTTTGTGAGTTTTGAAGGGTCCATGCTTTCCCGAGCTAAAAATTTACAGTGTATTGTAGGTGGTATTTCATGTACATCAGAAGTGCAAAGAGCATTACCTATTTTAAAAAAGGCATATGGTGATGGCATGCACAAGGTGTTGCATGTAGGCCCTGATACCTGTTCAGTGGTTTCAGCATTTTTAAAAGAAGATGATACTGAAGCATGGGGAATTGAGCCATATGATGTGGAGGATGCTGATACCAGTTGCAGGAGTCTTGTACGCAAGGGCATAGTGCGTGTAGCTGATATCAAATTTCCACTTCCATATCGACCAAAGTCATTCTCACTTGTCATTGTGTCTGATGCATTAGATTATTTGTCGCCCAAGTACCTTAACAGGACTCTACCAGAATTGGCTAGGGTGGCTTCAGATGGTTTAGTTATATTGTCAGGTACTTTTTACGCAAGTATATTCATACTCAGTAGAAACATCTACCCCATTTGATGTTCAAACCATAATTTTCGTTAGTTTGCTGAGGTGCTGAATATTATTATAGGTTACCCAGGTCAGCAACGAGCTAAGGTGGCAGAACTAGCTAAATTTGGACGCCCAGTAAGTAGTCCTATTTTCTTTCAAAGTTGCATTGCTAAAACTACTGCTGGAATAGAAAGTAAGAATCAGATACCGTAAATGTAGTTTTGTGGTGTGGAGAAGTTTAATTCACTGAAAATTGGCCAATGTTATCCAATCTGGCTTGCAGTTCTTTTCTCTTATCAGAGTGCTCAAAACTCTGCCTTTTAACTTGCTTGCCTTCACGTTTGAGGAGAGATGTCAGTCTATTCTTGTTCTCTAGGATCATGTTTAACATCTGAATCCAAAATCTGTATTTATTGGCTTTTTATTTTTGTGAAGGCCAAATTGAGGAGTTCATCTTGGTGGATAAGGTTTTTCGTCCAGACCAGCTTAGAAGAGAATGAATCTGCAGGCAAGAAGTTCGAGCAAGCAGCAGCAAAGAAGTCATATAAGCCACTCTGCCAAGTGTTTCACCTTAAATCATTCCAATGATAATAATCTCTGGCTAAATTGTTGTCTTTTTGAAAGAAGAAGATAGCAAACATCTTAGCCCATATACTATTTTATTATTCCAGTGGCAATGACAATCGTTCCCTCATCCTAGTTCCCATAATGGGACATTGTAGAAGCATTGGTTGATTCATATTTTTGACAAAACAATAGATCATGTACCTTTTTAATTTAAGTGCTCTATTCTTGGTACTGTATTTGCACATAGTTTCTCCAGGATTTCAGTGCATCTATTTATTTTGCTTGATGATTGTAATAATCACATTTTCCCCCCCTACTATTCTTTCGCCCAATTTGTGAAAGAAAGCTCTTTAGGTTACGAAATTGTAACCTTCATTGCTTCCTTTGGATTTTTTCTGGAGCATAATTAACTGACAGACGCAGGTAGCACACCTTTGCCTGCAGTTTGATTTTAGGGATACTTTCTCGGTTCAATCTGTATGTTGACAGATTCAAATAAAGAAGAATGAACATGTCGATACCATTGTGTTTTTATATTACCAATTTATAATGTAATTATTACACAATTATTTTTAAATATGATAAATTTATCTTAGCTTATTGTCTTCTCTAACTATGAAATAATTTAGGTTTTTTTTTTAATGTTTTAGTTCTGTAGAATTGGTTTAAGATCTTCTATATCACTATACCATCAATTAAAATATGTACTTAAAATGATCAAGCACTTAAAGTTTGATTTATTCTTTAGGATTTTAATTTGCTAAAATATATTTAAAAATAATAATTAAAAGATACATGAATGTTTTTATTAATAATGTAGAATAAGATATAAAAGATCCGGAGCGCCTTGTAGAATTGGCATTGCACAAAAGTATGGTTCCTTTAGAAACAATGAATGTTTTAAGGGGCAAGAAATGAAATTATGAGAAACATTTGGGGCCGTTAGATTTTCCGTCCTGAAGTCATTCGAGACCTATGAATAACAAGGCGCTGCTAAAGTGCGCCGGTGAGATCTTCCATGGCCACTAGAGACCAGAATCAGCATCTCCCGAGGAAAACGTCATCGTCTTTCAGCATTTCCCGTTCATTCACCTTGCTCCTCTGCTTCGCTTCTGTCGTCCTCGGGTTTTCTCTCTTGAAATCATCTCTGTTCTCTTTCCAAGTTCCGGGGAACGAAGAAACGGCGACATTGAAGACAGGTAACATAGCAGCAGTGAACCTGAATAGAGATTGTGACTATTCAGATGGCGAATGGATCTATGAACAGAAGGGCAATTCATTGCGATACGATGATACATGTAAGGAGATTTTCAAAGGATGGAATTGCATTGCCAGTAGCAAATCCAACGCTCTAGACATTGTTAATTGGCGATGGAAACCGCATGGCTGTGAGCTTCCGGAGTTCGATCCTCTTCTCTTCCTTCAGCGTTTTAGGAACACTAATATCGGTATTCTTATCCCTTCTTTATTCTCGGTGACAGCAACACATACTGGCACATGGTGCACTTGTTTACTGACTGTTCAATTTGTTTCAAGTTAGCATGTTTTGCTGGGAATGGGAAGATATGTTTTTTCTACAAATTGAAAATTTGCTTTGCATTTTATTCTATCTGGCTTATGTCATTACGTGGGAATTCATTCTGCTTGATTCGTGAAGAAGCTATGATTGTTGAAATATAAAATTTGTAGTATCTCTCTCTAATCGAGTTGTCTTACTCTAGAAATGGGGGTTCTTGTATCAAAATTCTTGAGAAAAAAACCTCATTTCTTGCAAGAGAATTTATCGAGAAAACTTAAAAGCGAATTGGTTCTTTCTGTGGTTCTGTCTGTAATTAGGTGTTTTTCTTTTCTTCAACCATATGGTATCCTGTAGAAAGCAGTTGTTTTTATAAGAATAGCTTACAAATGATTTTGAGAACATTTTTATACAGTTATTTCTTTTTCTATTTATGGACCTTATGTAACTTGTACAGTGCAGGGTTTGTGGGTGATTCCTTAAATAGGAATATGTTCGTTTCACTCTTTTGCACTTTGAAGAGAGTCAGTAATGAGGTGAAAAAGTGGCGGCCTGCTGGGGCTGATCGTGGTTTCACCTTTCTCAAATATAATCTTACGATTGCGTATCATCGCACTAATCTTTTGGCTCGTTATGGTAGGTAAGGAGTGGGCTTCATAGTAAACTTGCAAATGTTGTTCTGCCTCCAATTTGAACCAACTGAAAAAGATCCCACTTTGAGAAATTGTAACATGTGTAGATTGATGGTGTACATTTACATCCTTTCGTTGGTTTCTGCTTGAATTCTTGCAGTCGTGGCAATAAGGTTATTTGTCTTTAAGGTATCCAGATTGATACAGGCTATAATTTCCTAGATCAAATTTCTCTGATTATGCTGGTATTTTTGGGGTTGTGAGTTCCAAAAGCATCTACAGTAGTCTGTCTAGAAAACTGTTGTTTTCCAATGAAATTTTGGGTTCAAGTTCTAGAGTATTGAGTTTTCAATCCTCATCTTTTCTATTTTCAGATTTTGCATTTCTAGAACTAGATGTCTGCCTTGCTTGAACTTCTTCCTTTCCCCGCTACCTAAATTCATGTCTTAGAAGAATGGTGTGCAATTGTTTGATTTTTTTCCTTTCTAAAATCCAAAGTAAGAATATATGGTGGTTTTTCTCATTTTGATTTTGTTATTTTCACTTGCAATACTGAAATTGAACTTAGATGTGCTCTTTTTGGACCCGATACTTTTGTGGAAAACTGGTTTTCAAGTAAGTAATATATGGGTTTCTCAGAAAAAATAAAAAGGGGAAACGTTAGTAATTTATGAAGTTTTTCTTTTGACTGCAAAATTTTTATGATCCAATAATTCATGGTATGGTAGTTGTTTCAGGTAAATGGTATAAATAAAAGCATGACAAAAATCTTAGATTTAAAGATGTACCTCTTGCAACAGCTTGTAGAGCTTGGTATATGGACCACAGAAAGGTGGTCTATTGGGTGTTTCTGCTAATATTTTCTTCATACTCGGCCATTTTTTCATGATTATAATAAGCCATGAGAGGACTGTGTTCCCTTCTGATACTACTGACTTTAAGAAAACACCTAATTTTCATCAATACAAAATCATTTTTGATTAAACTGCATATTCCTATACACCCTTGGTCCATGGGTTTTCATACTGTTTCCTTTTGCTCTGTTATTTGAAAGATTAATTACAAAGCAGAGCTATTTCATATTGACACTTGGCTGCATTAGTATTTTTGATATAATTGTTTGGTCCAGCTTTAGCTAGTTGGCTGTCACTTTGTAGTTTGTATTCCATATTATTAGGACATTGTAAGAGTGAGCCTGATACCTTGGCTTCTGTGGTCTCAGTTTCTAATTCTATCATATAACAAGCCTTGACTTTTGACTGCATTATCCAGGTGGTCAGCAAAAGGTGATGGTGGTCTGCTGGAATCTCTTGGATTCAAGGAAGGTTACAGGATTGATGTTGATATACCGGACGGAACTTGGGTGGAAGCTCCAAATGTTCATGATATCCTTATCTTCAATACTGGACACTGGTAATCCTTTCTCTTGATCTTTGTACTGTAATTTTTATTGGACATGCCATTATTTTTCCCTAGAGGTGTACAGCACATAAAACTTTATGACATATGCCATTATTCTTGTAAGGTTTGCTTCTGATTTTGCTATTCTGTTGGTGTACTGGCTAGATTATATTTCTGAAATCATTTTTTCCTTTGGTTGATGTTCTGAGAAATCTGTAAGAGAGATTATATTTTCTTCCTCATCATCTAATTCTCAAGATGTTGGCTTTAGGTGGTGGGCTCCAGCCAAGTTTGACCCAGTAAAATCACCCATGCTATTCTTTGAAAAGGGAAAACCCTTAATGCCTCCAGTTCCTCCTGCTGTTGGCATTGATAAGGTCTTGAATCATATGGTAATGTGCCATTTTATTTCATAGATTCTATTTAAGATATCACAGAGGTTAATCCTAGCTGACTGGGCTTAAAAGAGGATGGGAAATTGAGGGGGGTGGTTTCTCTTTGATTCTTTCCTCCTTGCCTGTCTTCTTTAAGCTAAGGATCCTTTTAAATGTACCTCTAAGAGTTTAAATTAAACTTGTGCTTAGCCCCTTTTGATTTTCTTCCCAGATATCATTTGTACAGAGAAGGCAGCAACCAGGCACATCTCTTTTCTTCCGGACACAATCCCCAAGACATTTTGAAGGGGGTGACTGGGATCAAGGTGGTTCGTGTCAGCGGTCCCAGCCTTTGACACCAAAAGAAGTAAGCTTTCACATGAGCTTTGCATGGTCCATTGCTTTTCTGTTATTTTCTGGGCTGAAATGGACGGGTTTTTGTTGTAGGTGGAGGAATTTTTTGCAATTGAAAACAATGGAACAAATGTGGAGGCACGCCTTGTGAATCAACACCTATACAAAACTCTCAAAGGCTCAGGTTTCCAAATATTGGACATAACCCACATGAGTGAGTTTAGGGCGGATGCTCATCCATCCACCGCAGGCGGTAAGAAACACGACGATTGCATGCACTGGTGCTTACCAGGAATTACCAATACCTGGAATGACTTGTTTGTTGCACATCTAAATAACATTAAAAACAAGAGTTAGAACAAGAGCATACGAGTTTTCAATTCTTTTTGTTGTAATTTTAACGTTTGGATCTTTTTCTAGAGTAGGCCTTTTTGTTTATCATATGTGAACATGTCCTTATAAGGTCTGCTTTTATTGCTGTAGGGCAGTGGTAGTGATAGCCTGTTAGATATACTTCTCTGTGTATCTGTTCTGAAATTGACATCATTGAATGGTAATTTTTAGTGGGATTTTTCTTTTATCAGGGCTTAATTACCTGTCAAAGTCCATGAGGTTCTGTTGTTCTGCTTTACAGTACCTTCCACTAAGGCACTGATAATATTGGAAAGGCAGCTTTTGCCGAAACCTATTTATTGTACCAATTGGATTTAGACTCGTTATCTGTAGTGAAGATATTCTTGCATATTTTGAAAGAGGTAACATTGCATTTTGGCCTCTGGTCTCTTAACAGAAGGCTGTGGGAATTGTCCACTATTGGCATAAACCTCTAAGCCACCATCAAAATTCAAAAGATTTTGTCTCCAACATGGAAGTTGTCTGGAAAGATGCAGTTTGATTAATGATTACCATACGGTCATATTCCTTGAGATCATTAATTTAGTTTATAGCATTCTGTAGCTCATACTTCCTCTGCCCCATAATTGTCCGTTAGATGGATTAATATAAAATTTTATTAAAAATCTCCTTATTTTTATGTGGATGTAGGAGATGTTTTACTTTAAGATAAATATTGATTGTTAAAGTAATTATGCCCTATTTAGAAGTTACAAATTGTCATTTTATTAAAATTAAGGTAATATTTTTTTTTCCCTTAACGTGAAAAGTTAGATCAAATGATTTATAAATAATGATAGAGAGAGTACTATGTACTTAAAATATCTTTATTTTGTATCTTTATACTATTTGTATCATTTATATAACTATATTTCTTTTTTCCCCCCTACAATAAAGGAATGAAAAGAAAATAACTCCCTCTGTCTTTTATTATAAGTTGTTTGTAGTTATTTTATCAATATTAATATTACCTTTTTTTTTCTCTTCAAAATGTTCCTATTAGAGAAGAACATTTAGAATAGAAGGAAGAAAAATATTTTATGAATGGAGAGAGAGAGAGTAGAGTAATAATGAAAAAAGAGAGTAAAATATTCATTCAACTACTATAAATCAATAATAATAAAGAATAAAATAAGTGAGATCAAATGACCTATAATTATGAATGAAGAGAGTAAAATTTTGATAACTGTGTAATGACTCCTTTTTTG
>JAOXNR010000029.1:4462912-4485678 GCA_028571225.1 Parsonsia alboflavescens | reverse complement strand
CTCCAATTGCGCTTTATAGCATTCCCGTATATATATATATATATATATATATATATTTATTTATTTATTTATATATTCTTAAACCAGTGATATAGTTTTTGTCATAGCTTGTAATACGAGGTGCAATGATTTTGTCTTGCTTGCTCTAGGTTTCCAAAAGGAGCACAAGAGGTCATCAAAGAAAATCTCTCTATAAACAAAACATGAAGCATGTGGGAAAGAAAATCTCAATGGTTTTTCACTTCTTCTTTTCCAAACGTATTCATTATTTCTTAGTATTAGGAAAACATTAATTGGCATAAGAAAGATAACGAAGAAAACACGAGTAACAAAAAAAGTAGCTTCTACGAGAATGTCACATTACACATGGAAAATGAGGTGCAAAAAGAAGTGACATTATGAATTTACAAATCAAGAATCTTCTGTCACATTTTATGTTATGATCCACAAAGAGAAAAATAGAAGACAAAAATGTAAACAATCGTAACTTAAAAGGAATAAAATATCAACATCACAACCAAGAGTCCCTTTAAATCTCCATAGAATTGTCCTGTGTCATTTGGAAAATAAACATATCAATTTGTAAAGAAGATATATTTCACCATTTTTGGGGGTTCAAAGCTCAAACAATGGCAAGAAGAAGCAAGGGTCGCCAAAAGATCGAAATGACAAGAATGTCAAAAGAGAGCAACTTACTTGTTACTTTCTCAAAGAGGCGTTCAGGTCTTTTCAAGAAGGCTTATGAACTCACAACCCTTTGTGGTGCCGAAATTGCCATCATTGTTTTCTCCCCCGGAAAAAAGGTATTTTCTTTCGGTCATCCTGATGTTATGCCCATCATAGACCGCTTCCAAAACCGCAATTCTCCCCCGCCTCGTTCGAGCACCACCCAAATTGTGGAGGCTCACCGGAACGCCAATGTCCGGGAACTCAACATGCAACTAGAAGAGATGCATGACCAGCTTGATTTACAGAAAAGGCAGGGCGACGAACTTACCAGGATGAGAAAAGATAACCAAGGCAGGTGCTGGTGGGAGTCTCCGGTGACTCAGCTAGGTTTACAAGAACTTGAGCAGCTGAAGGAAGCCCTAGAGGAGCTCAAGAAGAACACTGCAAAGCATGCACAGAAGCTTATCGTGGAAGCATCAAACCCTAATTGTTTTCTTGGGGCTCCTTCCAGTTCTAGAGGAGGACATGTTGGCCCCAGTATTGATTCCAAGGTTCCACCTGGCCTTGGATTATCCATGACTCCTCATGGATATACCCTTGGATATGGCCGTGGCTTTTTCTGAATATATATGGTTTTTTCTTGATTTTTCTGTTATTTCTGGGGAATTATTGGTTAATTTCTTTCTATGATTTCACACAGTAAACAAATGATTTGTCATTCAAGACTAAGAATATTGTATTTATCATGAAATTTTGGGTTCAAATAGTAATTGTTTTGGCAAGTCTTCAAGAAAAAAACATGTATGATATACAACTATTTCTTTTTTACCTTTTAAGTAATATATATGCAGTTCTTTCTTTTAATTAATATTTTTCATTTGAAAAGGATATATATTTATATAAAATAGTAAAAACTTAGCTGGGTATATTCTTTTAAGTCCCGTTTAATCTATAAAAAGATTACATTTAAAACTTTTCGTAATTAATTAAAACATAAAAAAATATAAATCTCTCTCTCACTCTGCTTTATCAAGACTTCAAACACAATTATACAGCTATAGAGGTTAATTATATTGCATAAAATTTTTAACCCTCGATGAGATTCAGATGATTATATGTAAACATCAATTAATTAATTAGTAATCCGGCATAAGCAAAGTATTTTACTTCCACAATGGAGCAAGCTTTTATATGATATATATATATATATATATATATATATATATATATATAACGTTTACAATATGCTGTATGACAGAGAACAAATTAATTAACTTTTATTTTCCTCTTACGCATTTTAAAATATTTTACAATGATGAATATGTAGGCCCTGACCAATTTGGTTCTATTTAAACCGGTGTACGGTTTTTATTCGTAGAATGACATGATAGGCTAATTTTGATTTGTTTTGCATTAACTTTTCGTTAGCTTTCATTGCATGTACTTATAAGTTTCATTGTGTGAGTTAAGAAGAAAAAAAATATATTTCCAAACTATATTATAGAGCTCTTTGTAATAGAAAATTGTCGTGTGGACCAATCGATGTAAATCTGGTTATTTTGTCTAAGTGTAACAAATTGTAACCCTAATTTTAGCAATAATGCATGCTATTTTGAGGTCATTATTTTCACTATAATGGCTAAATAAGGGCCATAAGGTCCTCATCAAAGTTGTCAATTGAGGTTGGTCTGACTTAGTCCAGCCCCAACCCCACGAACCCAAGGTTTTAAAGGATCGGGCAAAACCTATTCGTCTATACAAAAAAGGGATCATTAAAAACTAGTAAAGTCTTTCATGGATTTGATCCATATCTCCATACATGAACTTTATAGTTCATATCAAAATACGTATGTAATATGAGACTCAAAATATAAAATCAACAAAGAGTACATGTACCTTGTGTAACTTTTTTATGACTTTACTAAATTTCAATCGTAAAGTTTGTGTCTTCACTTGTGGATGAGATCCATATCTTAAAAGTTTAGTCCAACCTAGCATTATGAAGGTTGCCGGATTGAGCCTATATTAGTTAATGTATTCACAACTATATTACAATTACAAAAAATATCATAGTAAATTACAAAACAAAGAATTGAAGTTTTCTAAACAAGAAAACCCCTATTTACAATTTTAAATAAACTAATAATTATCCAAATGAATTAAATAATAATACACAAATTATATTCCTAAAAATAAAAACTAAACAAATAACTCAAAATTTCTAATGAAAGAAATAAATTAACAATAAGCATTAATAAAAAAAAATAATAATGAGAATGTTCTAACTAGCAAAACAAATCCTATTTATTTATAAAAAAATATGACCCTGAGGGTCGGCCTAACCCATCCTTCTAAATATCTTTGCCCCAAAGGGCTGGGCAAGCCAAAAAGCCTGCTCAGCAAATTGGGCATAAAAAATTTTGGTTTAATCCTCTAAAATAATAGGATTGGATTGGGCTGATCCAAAAGATCATGTCTATTTTGACATCTCTAATTTTCAAATATAGACCAAATGTCTATATTCGTCTATCAAAAATTTTTTTTCTTTTTTGAAATTAAATATTTTAGTTTAATTTAAATGAATCTGTAGAGAAAAGATGTGTTTAATTTTAGTATAATAATGTCAATTTGTTAGTAAATTTTCAATTAAATTTAGAAAATCACATTTGTGAGTGCATGTTAAGGTAAATGTTATATATTTTTCATCTTTCTAATGATTTGGAGTAATAAGATTTGCTTCTCTCTGTCCATTGTTAATGTATAGAAGAAAGTATAACGTACCAAATGCGAGTTGTCAAATTTTAATATCGGGGAAGTATTTAGTGTCACACTGAATTAATTGTAAGATACGTAGTAGTTATATAATATCACAAATCTATGCTCAAGAAAGCAGTTGACTTTTGCCTGCAATAAGTGAACTCCATAGTAATATAATATATTTAAATATTCCAACTAAGAAAAATAATTATTTCTAAAATCAACACATTAAGAGAATAAGATTTTCTTAACCCCCAAATGAGTGAATAATTATTTCTGAAATCAACGCATTAAGAGAATAAGATTTTCTTAACCCCCAAATGAGTGAATAATAAAATGCACAAAAGACAATTATTTTATAAAGATTTCAGGGTCAATTTGCAAGCCCCTTAAATTGTTTGCACTGCCTCATTTCTTCATCCAAAAACCCCTCTCAATTATAACAATATTTCCCTACAACCATGGCAGCAAAGAAACCTAACATGGGTCGCCAGAAGATCAAGATTGCAAAGATCCAAGTCAAGAATCATCTCCAAGTCACTTTCTCGAAACGCCGTTCCGGCCTAATGAAAAAGGCAAGTGAACTCTGTACACTCTGCGGTGCTGAAATCGGAATTATCGTCTTTTCTCCCGCCGGGAAGGTGTTTCCGTTCGGCCACCCAAATGTCGAAACCATCATCGAAAGGTTCCTGACAGGAAACCCTGATCCGCCAAACTCCTCAGGTTGTGGTGGTGGTGCTCTCCGTCTCGTGGAGGAGCACCGGAAGGCCAGAATTAGGGAACTTAACTTGCAGCTCTCGCAACTTCTGAACGAATTAGAAGTGGAGAGGAAAAGAAGTGAGGCGTTCGATATTATGAGAAAGGCAAGCCAAAGACATTATTGGTGGGAATCCCCCATTGGTGAGCTTGGATTTCAAGAACTTGAACAGTTGAGGGATTCCATGGAGGAATTGAAGAAAGTGGTGGCACAACAGGCAAATAAGGTTATGAATTATGATCTTCAGTCAAATAGTAATAATAATTCGATGAATTTTACGTTGAATATTGGTGCAGCTGGTTTATATGATCATAATTATGAGAGGAAGCCGAGCAGGGAAGTTATTATGGGTTCAGATTCAGCTGATTCTCATATCCATGGTTTTGGGTATTTATGATCAATGGGATCATGCATGGATCATGGTGGATTGATTCTGCAACTGTCCAATATTAATTATTCTTTTTTTTCCTTAATATCAATTTTGGGGTTATTAAATCTTCTGCCGCACAAGAATGCGCAAGTAACTCACTAGCCTGGCTGAACTGCTGATTTATATGTTTTTTTTTTTGTTAAAAAAATATCAGAGTTCTTTTTTTGTTTGTTTTTTTTTTGCAATCATGTGATTTGGTTTTTTACCTTTGTTCATTACTACATTTTTCGTAATAAAGATGTAGACAATTTTCAGACAAAGTAGTCAATTATAAGGAACTGAATACACATTATTAATGTTGAAGCCATATATAAAACATATGTACTCCTTCATCCCTAATTATGAATCGTTTGTAGTCATTTTGTCAATATTAATTAGTTTAAAGAACATTAACGATGAAAGGAAAATTTCGTTTTAATAAGAGAAAGAAAGCAGCGATTCACTGTATAAACTATCAAAAATAACTTGCAATAAGAAATAAAAAAAAAAGTTAATAAATGACCTATAATTAGGACGGGGAAATACCCAAAATGCAACCATGAGTCTGACAAACCTTATGAACAATCAATTAATGATCATACATCTTTTTTAAGTAAAAATAGTTATTCAGCTGATATGTTTTATAACCATAAATATTCCTAACGTGAGATTAGAAAATGCAGTTAGAGTAATATTGATAGAATACATGATACTTGTTAGTCCATCGTGTTAATTTTTCTCTCATATATATACTCCCTTTATCATTAAATATAATTCAATAGTTGTCATTTTATAAGAATTAAATAAAACTTTTTTTCCCCCCTAAAATGCCCTTTAATCAATCTCACAAAATATTTGTACGCTTTTGGACATCTAACAAAGAGGAGTTATACAGAAAAAATACTTTCAAATATCTAATTATCTGTCAATAATAACTTATAATTAGTGAAAAGAAAAATAAGTTAGAATAACTTGTATTTAGCGAGTAATTTATTTACTCTATTTGACTGGACTGAACTTTTTATTATTATTATTATTTTATAATAGTATACCACCATCTTTGAAGTCAGCAAGTTCGAACAGAATTTGACTCAAGGATCCTGTCCAAACGTTGAAACTTAGGCAAGTTAATCCTTGATTGCCGGATTTTCTGAGATTCCCACATGCGAAAAAATCTCCCTTATGACACATTACCTTCCATTAATATTCTTTACACCGATTAGTTTTCAACTTTCTCCTTATTCAAACTATACGTAGATGGTAATTAAGCTTTTCCCTTAATTCAATCCATAGCTTCTGATCTCTCAAGAAAGCAAAGCAAACCAAACATGAGCCATCTTATGGGAAGCACAAGCGAAAACGACAGCAGCAGCCTGAAGAAGACAACCCAAGGTAGAAAAAAAATCGAAATCAAGAAAATAGACAATTTGAGTAACAGACAAGTAACCTTCTCGAAGCGCCGGGTAGGGCTTTTCAAGAAAGCATCCGAACTCTGTATCCTAACCGGTGCAGAAATCTCAATCATCGTTCATTCTTTGGGAAAACGGGTCTTCCTCTTTGAACATCCGGTTGGGGGTTCGGTAATCAGTCGGTATGCCGCCTCCGGTGGTACTGGATCTTCTTCCGGGTCGTCGTCCGAGATTCATGAGACGGTTGTCCGAAGATCTTGTCCGGATATCTTGGAGCACAAGCAACACTATACTAGGGTTTCTAAACAACTTGAGGCAGAGAAGCAAAGGAAAGAAATGATTGAAGAGTCAAAATTAATGATCATGAGTACAGGGAATAATAATTTTTGGTGGGATGATCCGATTGAGCATTTAGGGTTAGAGGAACTTCAGCAGTACATGGTTTCGATGGAAGAGTTGAGGAAGAAAGTAGTGATGAGAGCAGATGAATTGATGCTGTTGAATAATAATAATAATAACAATGCTGCAATATCAACTTCAACTTCTTCAATAATCGATGTGAGTTCCACCGTAGTCGGCTCGGTTGGTTGTGATGATCTTTTCTTGAATCAGCCCTCTAATTCTCATCATGATCAGTATTACTGCAACTCAATAGTTCCTTATGGTTCTGATCTGGGACATGGACAGGTTTGATTTTGGTACTGTTTAATTTTTTAGTATAGTGAAGATAGAATGATTAGGGTTCTAGTTGGTACCTTGTCTAAAAACTTTTAGCCTTCTGATCTGATGAGTATTTTGATGTTTTCAGTACTACATGTTAAAACTAAGTAATGTACAATTATTAGATGCTGTCTTTTAATCTCGCTTTCTTGTTTCGGCAATTTGTTTCAAATTTTAAGGTTAATTTTATGAGTTGAATTGGGACACATTGTCGCAAGGAATTTAATTTGAGTACTTCCAAAATAACTCTTGCATGTCTAAAGTAACTCGATTTATATTAATGGTTAAGGATGTTTCTCTTGTATGATGGAAGGGCAAGTAATTTAGAAGCTAAGGGATGTGCATGGTATTGTAAAGGGAACAAAAAGATTCACAATGATTCTCACTTTTTAAATTATGTCTTTTTAATATTAAAATGGACATCTTATCTTTTTTATATATATACTTCCTTTATCACTAAATACACGTCATTTTAAGTGACTTTTCTTATCACTAATTATAAGTCATTGTTGTTAGTTAATTAGATATTTGATGGTATTTTTTCTATATTACCTCTCTAATGATGTATAATGGATTGATGTTCAAATTTTTGAAATGGTAATGAGAATACATTTTTAGGAAAAAAAAAAGTTACTTTAATTTTTGCAAAATGACTTCCATCGACTTATATTCAATGATGAGAGGAGTATAAATATATTTATTTATTTATATATTTATATAAAATCTTAAACTTCAAATTTTCTATACAATATCCTTTAATCACTATTGTTATATCCCAATCTCATGTAGTGAGCAATATGTATTTGATAGTATGTATTAATAAGAATGGGTGTAAGAATTCATTGACAATTAGTATTAGTTAGCATCAGAAAAATGGGTGTAAGGATTCATTGACAGTTAGTATCAGAGCGATGCATGTTCTGAATCGAGCTAAATAAGTTGAATTATAATGGAATTAAGTTAAGTAATCTTGGATACTAAGGGAAAATATATTGGTATATTAAGTTAATGCTAAGATTTTTTTTTTTTTTTAACATCTAACCCTCCTTCCCCCCCTCCCCCCCTCCCTCTACCTCCCCTTTTCGAGTTTCGAGGATCAATAATAATTCTCCACGTACCACCTTATATCTATTCTTTCAGGGACTGAAATGGAACTGTTGTCCCTATCCAAGAAGCCATAAGAGGAATAATTAAATATTGTGTTTCTATTTCTCACTATCTTTAATTTTTCTTTCACATTTTGTGGAATCCCTATACATATAGACACACACATATATATATTCTGGGCTAAAAAAAAAAAAAAATCTGATCATTAGGCGGCAGAGAAGCGGCACACAGAAACATATATCGTTTTCTTTACAGTGCATGAAATAATCTCTCAATAAATTGATGGATATCTAGAAAGGGAACCAGGGTTTGGAAACTATAGGCTTTTGTCCATTGGCTTATATTGGTTTGCCTGGAAAGCCAACTTGTGTGTGTGTGTCATGGTCATATACATATATATGGACCACCTTTTTTTTTTTCTTTTTCTTTTCTTTTTGATATTTCGCATTGATTCCAATTGTGACAATGATTGATCTTTTTCTTTTTATTTTCTCCTATTTATAGATTATAGATAAGATCTTTCTCATCATTAATTTGTACAATATTATCTCATAAATTAACCAAAAAAAAAAAATTAAATTTCTTTAAAAAATTAAGATTGGATATTAAAATTTGTAGATATAATAACTATGATCCGTACTTGAGTGTGATGAATGCTTAAATTGACTTGTTGGTGTCGATTGGATTTCCATTACAAGTGATTGTGAAAATTGGATTTTGAACCATCATTTGTTGGATTAAGGCCCACGGGCTTAGCTTAGTTGGTACTTGGGTAACAAATTGTACTTCAAGGAGCAAGTTCGAGTCCTGACAGATGTAGTATGGGATTTTCAACCCTCTAATGTAGGGGTGGGTGCTCCAAGGCACAGGTTCGAGCCCTGACAATTGCAATATTTGATTTTTAATCCTCCAATGTGGGGATGGATCCTTGTGGGCACCAGACACTGTCCCTCCTACCTAGGAGGCCATTGAGTCACCGTGATTTACATCTTCCACCATCCCCTTGGGGCTGGGGTGTGGGGGCCCTGAGGGCGAGGGTATTTCATCTTTTTATGCTCCAAGGCCCATGCCTAAGTGTAGGAAAAAAAAATATCATGAAGATACTGTCTGTATGATGGACATATCATTTAGAAAGTGAATCTTAAACTCTTTTTATAAGGAGAAAAAGATAGAAAAAAGGGAGTTTGTTACCTCATTCCTATCTTTTTTTTGGGATTTAAGATTATTTGAATTTTGATTAGACATCATCTCCTTCTAAGTATAAGTATCGTTATCATATATGAATAAGATTTATATCTTATTGGGTTTCGTAGATCGACATGGATTTAACCTTTTAGATTCTTGGATTAGATTTAAGTCGGATTGATGCGTTAGGTTAAATTGATTATATGTATGATGTGTATATATATACTATGAAGTGTTAACAATTAGCATTTATATATTTTGGAGAGAAAGGGAGGGATTAGAAAGAAGAAAAGTATATTCGATCGAAAAATTATAAAAAAGGAGAAAAAGGAAATCTGAAACCTCTCCCACTCCTCAGATTGTGTTTCTAGAGAGAAAGGAAAGGAAAATGTTTTGAAATTACCATCTTAACCGTATAATAATGGAATTAAGTTTTTTTTAATTTTTTTTTTAAAAGTGTTATTTCTTAAAAATGACGTTTAGTATTTTTTTTTCTTCCTTAAAGTAATTACTTTTCTCTTCTTTTTCTATTTTTCATCCAAACTATCAACATGGCTTGTAGTATTCTTTTTCATTTTGAATTAATTAATATTCTATTTTGATTTAAATAAAAAATTTAAATTACTAAAAATATTTACTTATTAATAAATTTTTAACTAATTTAATAAACAACATATATTAATTCTCAAAATTACAAAATAAAAATATTTAATTTCATACGTCATCCTTTGATAACGGTAAGAATAATGGATGACGGTTTTCTTGCGAAGTGGTTGCCAGAAGCAAACATCTTAAGAAGGGACAATTTTTACGAAAAGCAATGGGTTTTTGACGTTTTTGTGAGTGGGTTGCCAAGGCCCTACTTCGGATGGACCCGGAAAAACAAAAATCTGCCAAATGGGTGGGTCATGTGGGATCCACTTTATTAATTTTTTTTTTAATATATATATTTCTTTTATATGTTTGTTGTCAGATTGAGTCATGATACTGTTGTATCCAGTTCATGTGTTCTTTTTTCTTTTTTCTTTTTTCCTTTTTAATCTTACTTTTTTTTTAATATTTAATTTATTTAACTTTACCCCCTTTAAGTTTTGTGGCAGAGGC
The DNA here is from genome assembly GCA_028571225.1 of Parsonsia alboflavescens. NCBI lineage: Eukaryota > Viridiplantae > Streptophyta > Magnoliopsida > Gentianales > Apocynaceae > Parsonsia > Parsonsia alboflavescens. Next base: position 4,475,561 of record JAOXNR010000029.1, on the reverse strand, counting down.
AATTTAGTACCTCACTTTTTCAGAAAAGTGAGTGAAATCTTAATGGATGCCGTACTTGGTGAAGGGAAATAACTATATTGCCCTCATTTAGTTGTGGAAATTGTGAGGAAAAAAACTTACACAATATTCAACACATAATAATATTTTGAAATAATTTTTTTAAAATTATTACTGTTCATCTATCTTAATGCTAATTCTATTCTTGCCTAAACACATTGTTCTTATGCGAGACAATACAATAATATTAACTCACACACAACCAAAAGAACGTACCTTGTTCTATATTTTATGAACAAGTACATCAAATTCTCTATTTTTCACTTTCGTATATATTTATATGTCCTCTTTTTGATACATTGTTTTATATTTTTTAAGATTTAATATATAAAATTTATATGAAAAATAATTAAAGGTCAGCAAACCTTTTTCCTCCTAAATAAAATAATAAAATCTCACCCTTCATATCATAAATTAAGTGACGAAGATTGAGAAGGAATATATGCTTAGTGTTTTGGTTGGCTCTAATTCACCAATAAAATAATAATTTACTTGTCTCTTTTAATTATTATCTTTAACATATATTTCATAAATTAAAATCTAAAAATATAAAATAAGTCATAGAAATATTTGATCCTTTTAAGAATACTTATTAATTTTTTAAAAAATATAACACAAATATATATTAAAATATTCGAAAGAAACCTAGTAGATTTTTTATGTAGTGATTATGAGAGGCTAGACTATTTATTTATATTTTTCTTATATTTCAAATTCTTTTCAAATGTGTCTATATAAAATCAATTTAATTCATTTTTTTACAAAATAAACAAAAAAAAAATCTTTTAAAAAAAGGAATCAATCCGATCCTCTTTTGTGGAAAATAAAATATTTTCAGTCAAGTAGAAATATCTACGGATTTTGAATTGAATCAACAATTTCATATATAAGAAAAATTTTGGAAATTAACAAGAATTACAACCCATAAATAGGGGAATTTTTTTTTTTTTTTTGGGAAAAGAAAGATTATTTCCGGAAATGAATAAGAAAGTGAATATTGTGGGTGGGCCCGGAAACATGTTAGCAAAGACTAGCGTCCAAGTCCAACTCCTGTCCTCCTGTCACCACCAACATCATAACAGCTGTCCAACAGTTGTATCCAGTCCAACTCATCAACTGTTGGAGACCTGAGCAAGTACTCCCCCATCTATTTCCACATCATTATTATGATCCTTTATACCTTCATTTCGAATTAAATATTATATTTTAACTAACATAAATTTTAAACAAATGAATTGATTTAGTTTATTTTAAATTTAATAATATTAATATCTTAAGAAAATTTTAATTATTGACATTTTCGAACATTTCAAAATAGAAATATTGACATTCAATTTCGAATCGAAGGAATATTTGATTTCTTTAACTAAATTCATATGGCATCCTATTAAAATTTAATATTTTAATTTGATTTAAATAATTTATTTAAAAAAATAATTTAATATAATCTTTCATACTTCCTCCTTTTAAAATCTCAACCATAAAGAAATTATTTTATTATTTAAACAAGATTTTTTTTTAAAAAAAGTGTAAAGCTTTTAAACTAATTTATAAATAAATATGATTCTAAAAATTTTAAAATTGAAATAAAACATTTAATTTCTCATGAAAAGGTTGAATTCTTCTTCTATTCCCTTTTTTTTTTTGTTTTTTTTGTAGGATGACATTTCCATCCTTCATGGATTAATTTGAATTCGATCCAAATTGCTTCACACTATTTTAATGGGAAATTCATGAAATTAATCACATGTTATGAAAATCGTGCATAAATATATAAATCAAATTCACAAGACTTTTGAGTTTTAAAACACTACCTAAAAGAGTGAAAGAGAACAGGATAGATGCAAGGGAAGAGATATGGTACTTTTAGAATAGATGGAAGCAAATCTTTAAATTTTTTTTTTTTTTTTTTTGAAGTGAAGATGTTTATTGGATAAAGATAGAGATTGAAAAGAGAAAATATATCAATGATGAGCGGAAATAATGTTAAGGATAAAAGATAAAATCTAATATATATATAATTTAAGAATAATTCAAATAATTTAATTTAATTGATATATTTTAATAAAAAAAACTCTTGGTATTAATTCTTATAAAATTACCCATGCAACCTACTATATAAGAAGGGATTTAAAACTTTTTAGTATGTGATTGACTTCAAAATAAAATAAATGAAAACCAAAGCAAATTCCGTTATTTATTAATTTAATTTAAATTGATTGCTCTATCTATCTAGTTTGATATGGATTGTAGTTGAGGTGTGGGTGACTCCCTAATCTAAGTTTGAACTTAAAGAAGTGCACCGATAGCTGGATCTGGATGGACGACTAAAGTTAGGTTTCTGGGTGTTCCCCACATCCTTCTTTACACCCAATTAAAACGTTTCTGCATCTAGCCCAAAATTTTAAAATATTTATTTTAATGTCTGCAAATATTAAATGTCATTAAATATAATTACATTACAATAAGAATAATTTTAGAATTTAGTCATTTCATTTATAATATAAAAAGAAATATTTTAATGAATAGATTTTTTAAAAAAATTTTAAAAATAAAATTACTTATATTTTAAGATGAAAAAAAGAAGAAGATAATTTCAGATTAAATATACTAGTTTTAGAATTAAGATTCCCAGTGCTGGCCAGGCACTGGCTCGTCTCGCGGTCTCGGGTTTTCGTACGTGCATACAGCTCACCCCGCACGCATGCCCATGCACTTATCCCACCCTCTCTCTTCCGCTTCCTGTAGTCATTCTCCAGGCTGTTTTTTTCTCCTCGTCTCTCTCTTTATATGCCCCTTTGCATATCTTATATTTGAGCTTGTAATTCCTGGTTGGTATTTCATTTGTTTTTCGAGAAGCCCAGAAGGTGTTTGTGCACTTCGAGGACCTGGAAGGATGGATCCATGTCCTTTTGTGCGGATTGTCATCGGAAACTTGGCTTTGAAGGTCTCGGAATCGGCTGTTGGAACTGGGACTACTACTGCTGGTAACTTTTGTCAGTCGAGAATTAAGTTGAAGGGCTTTCCGACGCAGCTTTCGGCAGTATCTGTGAATTTGCAAGAGAGTGATCCAATTGAGAGTCGGGTTCATGCTTGTTTTGGTTTTAAGAAATTGGATTTTGATAAACTTGTTGAGAAAAGTTCCGGGAAGGGGAAAAGTTGTAGTTTGAAAATTGAGGTGTGTACGGTGAAGAGAGGGAGTGGTTCTACTTGTGGGTGGAAAGCGGGGAAGTTATTGGGGAGTGTATTGGTGCAGTTGGATTTGAAGGCTGTGGAGACTAGTATTGCGAGTAATAAAGCTTGTGTGATTCAGAACGGATGGGTTTCTGTGGGCGTTGGGTCGCAGTTACATGTCAATGTTAGGGCTGAGCCTGATCCCAGATTTGTGTTTCAGTTCGATGGTGAGCCTGAATGCAGTCCTCAAGTTTTTCAGGTCAATGGCAATGTTAGACAGCCCGTTTTTTCTTGCAAGTTCGGGTTCAGAAGTTGCGGTGAAAGGAACTTGAGATCCAGGTTTGTTAATTTAGCCATCGATGCTTTAATTTATCTCCGTATAATTTCTGATTTGAATTCTGAATTATTGACATTGGAATAAGCTGCCATTTTCTGTAGTAACCTACAATTGATAGAAACTATTACTGCCTAGAGAACAAGGAACAAGAATTGATTCCCTATGGATTCCTCTTATCAAGAACAGAGCTAAAATTTTTAGACGGGCATATTCGATTTTTGAAAAAAAAAGGGTAGAAAACTTGAACTTTATTTCCGATTATGCAAATTAAATATTGCTATTGATGCATTGGCGGTTGGCAATGTTATTGGTTTAGTTGAACTGTTGCCGGAAAGAAAAAGAAGTCAATACTCTTCCTTGATTATTTGCTTGATGTTTAGGCCATTCTTAGGTTCTCTCTCTTTTTTTATTTCTTCTTTGATGTCCAAAGGTTTTCTAATTTATATTTTTCTTGAACAGATCATCTCTCTCAGAACAAAACACTTCAGCAGGATGCTTTAGTACTTCATTTACATCCAACAGAGAACAACCTATGAAAGAGCGAAAGGGGTGGTCAATTACTATTCACGATCTCTCTGGTTCACCAGTAGCCGCAGCATCAATGGTGACTCCATTTGTGGCCTCACCGGGCACAGACAAGGTCAGCAAATCAAACCCGGGAGCCTGGCTCATCCTTCGCCCTGGCCACGGAACTTGGAGGCCCTGGGGCAGACTCGAGGCCTGGAGAGAGCGTACCGGCGATCTGGGCTACCGATTTGAACTTATTCCTGATGGAAGTATAGACACAATCACCCTTGCCAATTCCACAATTAGCGCAAAGAAAGGTGGAAAGTTCAGTATAGACATAGCCACCGGAGCCACCCCAATGACAAGTCCCAATAGCAGTTTTGATTTCAGTTCTGGATCAGGGTCTGGTTCCGAACCCGGTTCCACTTCTGGATCAGGATCTTGGGCACACCTCTTGTTCCGTGGTTTCGTAATGTCAACTACCCTGGAAGGTGATGGAAAATGCAGCAAGCCAGAGGTGGAAGTTGGGGTACAACATGTGACTTGCACTGAAGATGCAGCAGCATTCGTTGCATTATCTGCTGCATTGGATCTAAGCATGGATGCTTGTAGGTCATTTTCTCAGAAGCTTCGGAAAGAACTAATGCAGCCCGATCAGGAATAACCGGCAATTTACATGTTCCTGTCATACAGAAGAAATGCAGTAATTGGATTGTCCATCAACTGACCTAACTAACAACAATTTTTAGTTTTTGATTATTTTGATAGTGTACAGTGTGATCCGGGGCTGTTCTTTTTCTTGATTTTTTTTGAAGTAAATTCATTTGTACAATTCTTCTTTAGAGCTTTGGGAATTCAGTTCTTTCTTTCTTGATGATCGCAAGAATGAGTTGGGAATCTGGCATCCAATGTTGTTTGTCTGCTTTGTATTGTAAATAAAGTATTTCACATCTTTGGTTGTCATACATTAGGCACCAGGTGGTTTTGGATCTAGAATCGGTTTAAGTACACGCACGCAATGAGGCAATATGTGGGTAAGGCTGCTGCTCTGCTTCGGCATCTTGTCTGGCATGGGGTGCACCTCACATGACAGTTGGCTCCCTCTGTCCATTAAACCATTTGACCAAGTAAAGATAGATTAGTACACGCACGCCAGTTTTTTTAATAAATATATTTTTTTTTTCCTTTTTCGACTGCTTGCCTGATAGTGATAATAATCTTAATCTCCATCTCCCCCTTCCCATTGGCAGTAAATATGGTAGTCGTTATTTTTTTGTTCATTCTACAATATACTCTATCCGTCAGAAGGAGTAATTATTTTTATTTTTAGCTCGGCTATGGATTTTCTAGACACCATCAACAATACAAAAATATTAAAATTCTTTATCTAATTAAGATGATATTTATATTATTTTATTTGATAATATAGAAAATGATTAATAAGATTGATTAGAATATCTTGAACCTTTTACCTCTCAAGTTTGGCTTTTATTAACTATTCTCTTTACGCTATTTATAAATCATTTGAACTAACATTTATTGTCACTAAATAAAAATTATTATTCTTAATTTATTAAATATTTTACTGATTTTTTATTATATTATCCTCTAGTCATTTTCTTTTTCTTTATCATTTAGTCTTTTATTTTGATTAAAAAAAAAAAATTTAACACAAAAACTTCCTATATTTCCAGATAGATAGAGACTTCGCTATTAAGGTTCCTATTTCTTTACTGGGTAAGGCTATCGTACATATTTACATGGGAATGAGATGAACTTTGGTAGGCAGGAAAGCAAGCTTGGCGGAAGCGAAGCCGAAAGAGGGAGTTACTGCTGCTTGGCCATATACACACTACCCGACACCGATTTTTATTTTTATTTATTTTTGTCGACACGGTGTTCTTTGTATTTAGACTTGCATTGGATGTCTCTTGCAATGTAATTTTTTCTTTGTTCGGAGAATAAAAAATTTAAGCATTTTATTTCTCTGAATTATTAATAAATTGCGTAAGATATAATTAATTTAGTCATTTAATTGTGTGATTTTAATTCAAATAAAATTAATAAATAGGTTAGATAGATAGATACTCATAAAATAAAGAATCTATTAACATTGTCCAAGACTCCAGGTCTCTGGTTGCTGATCTCATTAGTTACGTTTGATTCATCAAACAAATCAGTCCTCTCACGGAGAGAGCCAAAGTAGACAAGGCCCGGACAATGAATAAAATGAAAACTGAGCTTCTCCTGACCATAATCCCTAGGCTTTTTTATATACTCCATTATTATTTATAAGTTATCTATCATTATTATAAGCTTATCTACTACTATTTATGATTTTAATCCTACTTACTGAAGAAAACAAATAGTTAGGACATAAATAATATGATTAAAAATTAATAAAATATCTAATAAACTATCTATTGATGATTTATAATTACCGATAAGAAAAATAATTAAAATGACTTGCAAATAGTAATAATGAACGAAGGAGTAGCTGCTATCCCATGTCTTCATACAAGAGAATTTGATTTTTATTTTTATTTTTTAAAATAAAAAATAAAATAGAAACGAGACAGCACTATGAAATGATCTATTCTGGAGAATAGACTGAAAAGGATTATACAAAGTTAAACATTAGCTACATTTTGTAGGCAAAATGAAACATCATTTTTAGGAAAACAAACTATAGACGATGATCATCGATGTTTCAATTTTCACATGAGATCATAAACACTCTCACCTAAGAGAACTCTTGGCTATTCAGCTAAAAAAGAAAATGGAGAAAAATAAACCAAAAGAAAAAAAGAAATAGAGAAGAAAGAAATGAAGGGGGTTCACATGGTTTTCACTCTGCTGCCGCAGCCTCTTCATCACTAGTTGCTTCAGTTTGTATCTCTGGCAATGTTTCAAGATCTGTTCGGACAGCTACTGAAGAATCAGAAGAATCAATGGGATCATTTTTAACTTCTTGATTCTCAGTTTTCACAGCATCATTTTCCTTACTCTTTGTTCCATCATTAGTCTCTAATTTCTCTGACTCTGTAGCATCGTTAGTTCCCATTATGGAAGACTCAGAGTTTTCTGTTGAAGTAGATGAGTTCATAGATTTCTCTGACACAATAGGCACTGTCCCATTATCAGGATTTGAGGTCTCCTCAGGGTTAGACTTTGAGTTAGTCTCTCCGGGTTTCATTGAAGTTGCTAACTTAGGATCGCCTTCATGATCATTAGAGTCCACAATAGACTCGTCACCCTGATCTAGAGAATCATTTTGCACATCAGAGCCATCGCCAGAAACCTTACCCCCTTCTATTGCAACATTATCCAAATGACTAGGATTTCCTTTTGTTTCCATTCCATTCTGCATTGATGAGCCATCAGTCACTCTAGTCACTTCTGTGGTGTTATTGACTAGTTGTGCTTGATCATTGGGCTGCTCTAGCAAAGTAGAGCTATCCACAGACTTGGATGCAGTATTATCAACTGCATCATTTGTAGTATTTAAAGGATTGCTGTTTTCGATCATTTCTCGTTCTTCAGTCTTTGAATGAGTTGAGTTCTCATCAACACTGGAGTTCAAAGTGTTATTATCTTGACTTTCCTCGGCTGATTTGCCCATTTCAGGATGCTCATGTTTTTCTGAGTCTTCATTCTCATTTTCATCAGCAGCACTTTGTGTTTCATGTGTGACTGCACTAGAAGCATCATCTGCTTTGTAAAGTTCTTCTCTTGCCTCGTGTGTACTCTTGGCAGTTCCAACATCATCCTCGTGATTGTCCAGTGAGTTTTCATTCTCCAACGGACCATTGTTATCCTCAGTCTCATTTTCTTCTCTTTCTTTCTCATCACCTTCTTCTTTATCTTTCTCTTCCTCTGTCATCTCCTCTTCTTGATCAACCTCTGGGTCAGGTTTCTCTTCCTCATGCTCATCTAGCTCATCATCTCCAATTCCTTTCCCTTCTTCTTCTTCTTCTTCTTCTTCTTCCTTGTTGTCAAGCTTCTGTTCTTCTTCTTCGTGCTTGTTCTCTTCTTCTCCTACTCCTTTCTCCTCTTCTTCTCCTTCATCATTTTGCTTTGTAGTAGTTGTAGCTGTTTCCTCCACTCTGGGAAGAGGATCTTTTCTTCCAAGTTTTAATATCTCATTGCTTCTTTGTGTCCTTACAGAAATCTTTGCATCCGTTTCATCAAATTCTTTCTTTTTATCATGTGAATGCTTGACTTGGTATATTAACCAAAAGCAAATAGCAATCAAGAAACAAATTTGCAAGACATGTTTGACTTTAAATCCTTTGGATCTCTGGTTTCTACTAGGTGACTGTCTGAACATGACTAAGACTTGCAAGAATTTACAATTCCACTCACTTTCCCCGCCCCCCCCAGGTCCCGTGTTGATCTCTGCATAGAAAAAAAAGAAGGAAGATGAATCAAATGTAAGAAGATAAATCCCAATCACTAACTCAGCAATGACAGTGTGAATTTCAAATGAAACAGCTCACAGTTTGAGTGTATAAATGACATATACTTAAAAAAAGTAGTTCCAAGTGAAAACAATGACAGCATAAATAAGCCTAAATTACTTCGAAGATATATCAAGAGAAAAAGGATAAAGGGTCACACACAGGGAGGCTGGAGGTGAGAGAACTACAGAAATATTTGGGTAGGAGGTGGCAAACTATAAAAATGGGGACAAGCTCACCATCCTAATTTGCATGACCTTCAGAGATGGTGTAAAGTTTAACTAAATAACTTTGAGTATCTTAATTAACTGGCAAAATTTTGTCTTCGGAGTTGTGCAACAGCAGAACAACACAAGAAGAAAGGGGACAGCATGCACTTGCGCTGTGGAGAGGAGCAGAAATATGTTGTAATCATGTGTCAAACTCAAGAATAATCACCTTGTGAGAAAAAGGAATGAGTGAATGACTTCTTTGCTGATTACACTTAATAACTTATGGGAACTAATATTGGTTAGCTGGAAGCTACTAGACCTAGTAAAGACTTAAAACAGGAAAACTTCCAAATAAGAACAAGGTGCACTAAAATCCATCATAGCCTCCTATTTAGTATGGAATGAAATGACAACACAAAAGTAGAAACACAAATGAAAGGGGAAAATAGCCTAAAGAACACCAATGCAACATGCTCTGTTAATTAATCCCCAAGAAAATATTTTGATTAATATAATGCTTCAGCAGCAGGCAAAATCCAACAAATTATTCAAACAAATATAGGCACATTGATAATATGCTTCTAATCACCAAATGGTATACAATACACAGACTCTGCTGTAATTTCAGTAAACTTGATAAAACCAATCCTCCATAATATGAAATGTGAAATAACTGTTTAATCAAAGAACATCAGAAAACCCCCTTCAATCTGTTCAAGAGCAGAATATTGATGATATAGAACGGAGGTAAGAACCATGGCCTCAACGAATAGCTATATTCTCCACAGTGATTCAAAAGAACAAGACAATCCAATTCCACTAATAAGATATTCGTGTCTAAGAGGACACTGAACAGCATTTTAAACTGTAGACTGAGAAAATCATAAAAATTAACCAGTGATATTAAGCCTATTTGACTCCAAAGCCATTCAACCGAAATCATTATTTAGAGAGCACTTAAAAATTGAATCCTCCAACTTGTCATCAACGGCAACATCTTTCCCCAAATCAAACAAACCTCACAAAGAAACTTAGAAATTAAGAAAAAGGACAAAAAATAGTGGTCCAATAATTCTAATTATAAGAGAGAATCAAAACCCTATAATCCATTAAGCATTAATTACATCCCAATCTTTCAGCAGAATCCAAAACCAAACTTCCACCAAGATCAAAACTTCAGTAAATTATAATCAAAACCCACCTTCATAATATCTAAAAAAAGTCAAACACCGTCAATCCACTAATGATAACCCTAACTTCGCAATAAAAACCCGAAACGAAAGAGAACATCCCATTACTTTGACTCTGCAAACAGAAAGATTCAAATTACAGAAATAAATTAACATACCTGAATAACACCCAGGAGAGCTACTAATTCACCAGGAAAAAGGTAAAAACACAGAGGCAGATAGATTGAAATCTGAAGCCAAGAAATTGAGAAAGTAGAAGTCCAACTGTATGATAAATTTACTGCAAGTCAAGGGGTAGTGTTGAATGTAAGAGTGAAGCTTGTTTGAATAGCTTAGTGAGGTAAGAGGGGGGCCTTTGACAGCTCTCTCCCACTATTTTTGCTTTCTCTGAATGGATCTGATTCTTGATGAAAATGAAGAAATTAGAAATGAATGAAGACAGGCGTAGCAGAGAGAGACAGTGCCACACCGCAACCTGAGATTGATTTGAGAATTGAGCGGCGTGGACTCACTCGGGGGCGCAACTGCGAGGATGAAATTTGGCCATGTCCACGTAGACCGGGTCTTTAATTTAGCCATTAGTAGTTGCAACAAATTAATGTCAGATTTTTTATAATAAAAATAATTTCTTTAATAAACTAATTGTTTTATATTAGAAATAAATATCTACTAATAAATAATAAATAATGATAAATTTTTAATGAACTTCTAAAATAATATTTTTTATTTTTTAAAATTATTTGTTATGATTTTGGGTTAATTAAATGTTTTTTCTATTTATTGGGTATTGGGTTTTATTTTTGTTTTAGTATATTAGTACAAATAAATTGTTACTTTAATAATTTATAGAGAAAATTCAGATGTGAGTTGGGGTATATATTCAGAGTTAGAAGCCTTATAAAAATCCACGAAAGATCATCAATAAATACGAAATGATTTGATTCGCATAATAATGCCGGATTATAGCGACCGTCACGTGTTAACAGGCAGCTTCGGTTTTGGATTCTTTTTGTCGTTTCACATTTTTGGGCGAAAATTATGAAAGTTGTCATTTTCGGGTGTTTTTTCCCCTTCTTGTAATAAAATTTGAGTCCAGGAAATAAGCATATGCTCGGTTAGATACAACTTATAATTACTATTTCCGTCTCAAAATATAAATAGTTAGTCATAATTTTACTTGGATTAAATATTTTTAAATACAATTATATTAAGTCAAAAATCCTCCTTTTATTTCCTCAATAATTATAATTCTCTTTCTTTATAATAAATGAAAAATAATATTAATGGGAGGTAAGAATTGAAAAGGCATCATAATTATAAGTTAATAAAAGCAAAACGACTTATATTGTGGAATAAGAAAAAAGTTTAAAACAACTTATATTGTGGGACAGAGGAAATATCTTTTATTTGGAAAATAAATTCAAATTAAAATGCATTATCTAATACTTGATTGATTATAAAAATCTCTTTATTAAGGGATTAAATTTATATATTTTTATCACGTCAAATTTCGAGTAGAAGAAGGAACTCATAAATTTTTTTTCCAAGCTTTTCCAACTTAAACCGAGGTATAGATTCAATGCGGGCTTGGATCTTTTAATCCTAATTCTATACCATCTTCTGTACTATCAATGACAAATATATATGTATGCTTTTGCAAATATATTTTATCAATAAAATAATAAAAAAATATACTAAATCCTCAGAGTAGTTTATCTAAATTGAGTAATATATATTACTCCTACATTCGGAATTGAATATCTTATTTTGATTTAATTAAAATTTATGAGGTGCATTTGACTTTCATAAAAGTTTCTAAATTATCCTCTACCTTGATGTAATTAATGGTGATACTATTGAATAAGTGGATCTAAATCCTTTAAATTTATTAAGCGGTTAATGAGATTTTATATTAAAAATTTAGCTATTATAAAAAATGGGATATTTAATTTCGAACATCTTAAAATAAAAATATGAACATTCAATTTTGGACGGAGGGATATTTTATTTGATGGTGTGGAAGATGAGTTAGAATATCCAGAGCCATTCAATTCCTCTCCCTCAACTCAAGCTTTATATCAAGTTAATAAAGTGACAAATGTTAACATGCCAAGGTTATTCTTTAAAGATTTCATGGAATTAGTTGGTCAATATTAACTCAAATACTGATTCCAATTAAGACAAATAGGATTTACTTAAAAGGGGTAAAACAGATACCTCCTTTTTTTCGAAAGAAAGTTCCAATTACGAGACCTTAATGGTCAAGACTTCAGGGGTAAAATGAATGAAGTGCCAATTTCGATATATTTAGAGTGTCTGAATTACTACCCACACCTTTAACGGCTTTCCTCCTACAGCAGACGGCACCAGCCAGATTATAACGGATCCTTCTCCCAACCTATCTTTGACTGCATTCGCAAATGACATTCCGTGATTGATCCCACAAGTCTTGTTTGTGCCGATGTCGTGGTGGAGCGGCTCTCGGGCAACTTCCATTGCCGGTTAACGTTGAGATTGAAGATCTTGGTAGGATCGGAACTGCATGCTGGTGGAACGAAGCCGTCCCAGAGCGATGGATCTTCATTGATAGGATGAAGATTTGTTTGGTTGTTGGCTGAGCTAACCGATGATGATCCTGTTGTTTTGGTTGGCAAATCCCACATTGGGAGTTATTGTTTTGGTTGGTGAATCCCACATCGGGAGATTAGGAAA
>JAOXNR010000029.1:4424426-4462812 GCA_028571225.1 Parsonsia alboflavescens | reverse complement strand
CAACTCTCTCTCTTGGATGGTGTGTGCTTCAGGATCTAATTTTTTCTTTCACTTCTGAGTTTAGAAGAATGTTACAAGGACTTGTCTTTCTTTGATCAGGTTGGTTATCTACTTGGCTTAGGTGACCGGCATCCAAGTAACCTCATGCTGCATCGTTACAGGTACTTTATCACTACCAGTTAACCTGTTATTGGTTTGGCTTGCACGTATTTGTGATAGGTGATGTTTTTTGGTAGTGGGAAGATATTGCACATCGACTTTGGGGATTGTTTTGAAGCCTCTATGAATAGAGAAAAATTCCCTGAAAAGGTTTGTCAATATTGCATTATTTTTTCCCTTGCCTTAAGTCCCCCTGTATCTATCCTCCAATGGCAGAAATACTTCTTTGGAACCCCTTACGAATGGTTATGCTTCAGGTTCCTTTCCGCCTCACTAGAATGCTTGTTAAAGCTATGGAAGTTAGTGGCATTGAGGGCAACTTCCGCTCAACCTGTGAAAATGTGATGCAAGTGCTACGGACAAATAAAGATAGTGTCATGGCCATGATGGAGGTAGAGCAACATCATTCCATTTTTGTTTCCATTTATCATGATGGATTGCATTAGTTGTATAGCAATAACACTGTAGATTGGGAAACAGCATAATTTTTTCCTCCATATCTATGTGTTTAGCTTCTTGGTTCTTAGTGTGAGATGGATTCACATGTTCATACCGGCCTTTCAGAAGATAATATTTTCAGCTCATTTTGCAGGCATTTGTTCATGATCCTCTTATCAATTGGCGTTTGTTCAATTTGAATGAAGTCCCTCAGATGTCTGCTCTTGCAAGTGCTCATGTCCCTGCAGTTGTCAATAGTGATGAATCTTCTCAGAGCAAGGAGCTCCTTCAGCCTCAACGAGGTGTTCGTGAGAGAGAACTCCTTCAGGTACTGGTCAATCCTCTTCACTAATATAAACTCCTTGCGTATGCTTTGATGCTCATGACTTTAAGGTTATTGTAGGCCGTCAATCAACTGGGGGATGCCAATGAAGTTCTGAATGACCGTGCTGTTGTGGTTATGGCACGGATGAGTAACAAACTAACAGGGCGTGATTTTTCCACTTGTTCGTCAGTATCAAGCAGCTCCATGCAGCATCCTGTTGACCAGGTTATTTCTGGTGATACCCGTGAGCCTGATCATGGTTTATCTGTCAAGTTGCAAGTTCAAAAGCTTATTATGCAGGCGACATCACATGAGAACTTGTGCCAGAACTATGTTGGGTATGACGACTAACTTCACTTAAAACTGTGTCAAAGAATTTTCCTTGTTTCTTTGTGGTGCTGTCAAGTGATTGTTAAACCATCTTTCTTTTCTTGGGAATTTCTTTCCTCAAGTAATTTTTAAAAAAATTAAATCAGGTCCCCTTCCATTTAATTTTGTTTGCAAATTTGATCCAGTTTCCTTATTCTTATTGTGTGTCTTGCAAACTAGTGTTCCCATTTTCATCTCTATAGCTGAACTCCCTCCCATTGTAAAAGATTTTCTACTTAAAAAAACAAATTAAGAAACAAGGGATTAGAAATTTCTTAGAAAGAGACAAGTTTCTTGATTTGTGTTGAAGCTGTTAGAGGCTACTACATTGTTGGTTGTTTCGTTGATGAATATGATTTCATTTGTTTGTTTGGTTTAACCAAAGCTCCTTTTGAATGATTTCAGGTGGTGTCCGTTTTGGTGAGCTTGAGGTGGAATGCTAGTCTCTGTGTGTATATAGATATATATACATCATGTAAATATAAAGCTTTTTACTTCTTGGTCGGGCCTCAGCGTCGTCACTCCTTTGCTGTTTCACTGTAATTTATTATCCTGTATATAGATAGCTGTCGGCGATGAGTGTTGAGGTTTTGTGGAGTCAAATTAACCATTTATGTATATTATGTTATAACCTGATTTCTCTGGGCAAAACGTAGAATACAGAGTCTGAGAATTGTAGATGACCTGAATTAATTGCTGTTGTCAGTTAGTAATTGGTACTAGCAGTAAAATTTTAAATGGTAAGTATTTTTATTAAAACATAAAACATTTATTTTCCAAAAAAAAAAAATTGCATTTATTCAGTATTTTGATAAACATTTTTAGTTAAAATTCTAATTTGGATCCCTAAAAACTTTTTTAAGGTACCTAATAATTTTTTCTTTAGCTTTTTAGGTCTTTTAAACATTTTTCATTTTTATTAAGAAAATCTTTTTGACTTTTTAAAGTTCCCAAATTTAATAAATACCTATATCCATTTGTCATCCATTTAATCATCTATTTAATCCATTTATCATATGCTTATTCAAGTAATTTATTCATTTGTCATCCATTTACTATCCATTTATCATTTACTTTCAAATTTATTCATCCATTTACTGTCCATTTATTATTTACTTTCAAATTTATTCATCCATTTACTGTCCATTTATCATTTATTTTCAAATTTATTCATCCATTTAATATCCATTTATTGAAATGTTTGATTCATTTATCATCCATTTATTAAAATATTTAATCCATTTATTATCCATTTATCATTTACTTTCAAATTTAATCATCCATTTAATCCATTTGTCATTCATTTATTAAAATATCTAATCCATTTATCCTCCATTTACCATCCACTTACCATTTCCTTGTAAATTTATTCATCTGTTTAATCCATTTACTATCTAATTATAATTTAATTTCACAATTATATCCATTTTCTTTCAAATTTTATACATTTTATATTCATTTATCATCCATTTGTATTTATTTAATAAATATCTAATTCATTTATCATCCACGTTATCATTTCCATTCAATCCATTCTATTGAATTGGATATTCGTTAATATTTGCTACATTCATTGAATATAAATATATCCAATTACATTGATTTAAATTCGCCCATACTTGTCAAGTTTATTTTATATAATTAATAATCCAATTATATCCATTTAAATTATGTGATTTATCCATATCTCCTTGAACTTATTTGTCCTTCATTATTGTTTTTGTTTGTCTTCCTTTCACATTATTTTCAATCATTTTCACGACAAATGAGAATAATACTAAATGAAGTACTATTGCCGCAAAAGTACTTTTAAAATACATGTAATTTAATAATTAAAGCTTATATATACAATCGACTTTGACTCATTCTTTCCGTCCTTTATTGAAAAAAACAAAAATTCTCCCAACCTTTTTAATTATATAAAAATATAAATCATAAGATAATAATTTAAATAAAATTAATACGAAATTCAACTCCAAAGAATTTAACTACGACATCATGACGAATATACACCCATTTCTCCCCTTTACAAAAAATGATAGCCATCGACAAAAAGCATGGCAACACATTTCAACACGTACATACAGCTTAATTGAGACATTTCGCCAAGACTACCTAAAAACTTGAGCACCTTGTCTTCAAATGCAGAATAAAAACACTACCTTGCAGAGCAATCATGTAATTACATGGTTACATGACAGGAAGCTCCTTACCTTCGGTGCTCAAGGCTGAGAAGAAAATCTGTAAATATGTGTTCATACTCTGGCATTTTTCCGTATCCTGCAAGTAATTTGAACAAGTAATCACTGAACAAGTAGTTTGAAAGGAAGAAGGGAAAGAAAGACTCTCTGACTTGCCAGGGAAATAGTTGATGTCAATCACATAATACAGATCTCTTGTTCCATATTCTCTAATTATGTCAACATTGAAAAGTTGCAAGCCCTGTAGGAAAAAAGCCAGTGTGAGAAGCGTCAGAACCATACCATGAAAAGCGCATTAGGTACTGCATGGAACAACAATGGTAGTATGACGACTTACCAGATGGACACGGAGCTCTTCTGCAAGCCTCTGCAGTAAAGGACTAGGAGGAGGTTCTGCAGATAAAAAACTAACTCATCAATAAATGATTTAAGTATATATAAGAAACATACTGTTGTAGGCCTAAAGTCCCTTTACGGAAAGTAAACAACCCTCAATAATGGGATAACATAATATTGCAAACCATACTCATGAAGAAACATGAAAAGGAAAAGCAAATTGGTTGCAATATTTTTTTGTCTTTCGAGTTGGCTAAATATTCAGATTATTTATGTATCTCTTCCCATGTACAGAGTGCTAATAGGCTAATAGCATGCCAAATTAGGTATCATGGTCCACCAGTGTTCTTAAGAAACATGATGCATCAGAGAGGTAACAAGCAGAGAAATTCCTAAGTCAAATCTTACAACTCACCAGCAACCATAGGATCTAGATCAGCACCATCTGCAGAAGCTGCAGCACCAGAAACCCTTGGAAAAGGGAAAACACCGGCAATTTTTGATAATTCACGCTTACATACATCTGGTAAGGAGAACCGTTTAACAACTTTTATGGAATCTCCAATAATATAGACCTTAAATAGCACACCACCTGCAAGCAATCAGGAGGGGGGGGGGGGGGCGGGGAGGAAGAACAGCTAATCAAATTAATATTGCAATGTGGTTAGAGAATAGGATTTTACATTAGAAAAATATAAATACCATGATTGACAAACTCCTGTAGAACCAAAGGTGGCTCAAGTTTAGCAAGGGAAGTTTTATCATACGCCAGGAACATTTCATGTGACTTAGCACTTCCATCAACTAAAAGAGGTTTTGCAACTGAAAAATGAAAATTGAATTTGATGAAATTTATCTAGACTTGTCAGATGGGAGATTCATATAAATCTATTTGTATGTCCAACTATAACACCAAAGGAAGATATGTTATACATAACTTATTAACAAATATATCATACACAGAGGAGCTTCTTCCTCCATAAAGATTCCTAAGGCCAGATGTTATTCAGTTGCAAAATAATACTATCAAAATACACCTAAGCCTATCAAAAATGTCATATTTGTAGTCTCCGGGAAGAATACAGTGGTTAGGGATTGGGATGGAAAAATATCCTCAGAAGCATGCTAGTCGCTGTAACTATCCTTTTTTCCAGGCTCAAAGATTATTCAGACAACCACCAAAAGAAATACTGAGGAAGAAGTCAGAACGTTAAGAGTATTACCTAAGGGTAGTTTAAGACCCTCCCTGGTAACTTCATCTGGAATTGAAGATGGATCTTTTGTGAAAACCAGTTGCCTCGGAACAGTCACTTTGCCTAGAAACAATGACAAGTAACAAAAGAGCCCCATGATATAATTATGCTTTAAATAAATAGAATGCCCACACAACTATGATAGTCAAGCAAGTATGAAACATGCACACAAAAAAGTTCTGAAGAGAAAAAACATGAAGCAAATAGACAATTATAGAGGTACCATAGCAATTGGGTAAGTTAAGATTAGCAACATCCTCAAGCATGGACTGACGATTTTGAACATTTTTTATAGCTTCAGGAGGATCAAGGATAGTAACATTTGGATGAGTCCGCCCATAATCCTAAAGAAGGAAAGAAACTGAAATTAAGTATGAATTTGATCAACATAAAAGTTGATCATATTAAATAAGGTGACATAGTCAGGTCAATCATCAAGATCATGTAAACTCATTCCACCTGACAGATCCTTGAACTTTGTTTATTGACATGATAATTTCTCAGCAGACAAATGGCATATATATAATAGACACTAAAGATCATGTCATTGTCTGTTTGGAGCTTTTAATGAAATGAGGATTCTAGTTGTATCTTAAAAGACCAATTGATAAAATTGCTGATATGCCTGTCCTAAAATAAACATGCCACAGAGAAGTAACAAGCACCAGAACACTCGAGGTATCATTACTGAGGAGGGGGGAAGAGGAAAAAGGGAATCAAGATTAATCCACTTCTTTTCGGTCTTTCTACCAACATTGTCTGAAACAAGAGAAGGTCATCATTTAAACTAATAGGTAAAAATAGTCAAATTGGAGAGCAAAGCCTAACCTACGCCTTCGTGAGTTCTTGAAGCTTTAATTAATCTAGATTAGCAATATGAAGAACTAATTGGAAAATGATGGCATTGACACTCAATCACATTGGCAGATCTCTCTCTCTCATGTGAACAATTCCTCCACATTAATTGTAAGCATTGAAAAGATAAACATAAATCTTATAATACTGGAAGTACATCAAAAAAGCTAAACATTCTGACAGATGCAGAGCGATTCCCACCCTCAAAGCATACAAAATCTCCCATTAGCATGGATCTAAATCCAGAATAGAGTTTCAAAACAGTACCAGATCACAAGCCTTGAAGTACATCACCAACTGGACTCAAACAAATAAAGAAATAATGTCATAAAACTAGAGAAAATAGATACCCTATACCAGTGCGAAGTACACGTCAGACCTTTTATAACTAAGTTTAGCAACACCTGAGCAAGTTATATAGTTCTCAGATAGTAAAGCTTCACTTGCTCCATTTTCCTGAGGAACTGTACTCACTATCTGATCATGACTCATGATGGAAGAAGCGAAGAGTCTGCAAATTATGTCAGACAAAAATGAGTTTTAAGCCGTAGATGATCTGATGCTCACCAAATCACCATCTTGGGCAGAATTAGTTGGAATTCTATTCATATACTACCATGAGATGGACCATACAAAGCAACTTCATAACAGATAAATTTCATTTAATGTCACATACTGGAAAAACATCATAGAGATTTATGCAGTGAAAGATTACAAACCTCAATTATCTGGCTCCATTCTTTTCCTGCCAACTAAAAATAGAAATAAACAATAAGAAACACAAATAGAAATAACCCTCAAGAGAAAATAAAAGGCACCACCGAATAAAAGAGAAGTCACATTTCTCACCCAAGTTGTAACTTTAATGTTAATGGTGTTCCAATTTGATTGTCCAACACATAAACAAAAAGAAAAGGCAGTGCATAATGTAAAGGTACATGCATATCATGCAATATGCAATTGACTGAACAAAAAAATTGCTGTGATGCCACACAACGTACTGAAAATTCATCCAATTTGATATTATTATATGTCTGACATATCAAATTCTATAATTCTAAAGTTAACCTTCTCAGTTGATTAACATCCTACTAACACATAAATCCCACTACTTACAACAACAACAATAATTTACATATCATCTAAGACCATCTTTAACATTTCTACCAAGCCAACATGGAACATTTAATTATTGAATGGAGGATGTATAATGAAACAAATTTATGACACTAACACACAAAAAATACAACACAGCAAGGGTTAGTGAGCTGCAAATTATTAATTCCTTTGGACTTGCACAAAACAAACAGTATGGAAGTTTGATAAATCAATTAACATTAAGAGGATGAGGACGAAGTATCAACTTGCGGTTTAGATTAAAAAATGAAAACAAGTATGGGCAAGTGCTAAAAAAATAACAATTCCCCAAGAGTGGTGACAACCACGGAATCTAGAGAACTTTTAAATGATAATATGATACAACACAGAATGAGTAACAGGCTATATGGTCACCCAAAACACATGAAAAGGCTGAGGTAGATTTGAAACTTTGGACTCAAGACAAGAACAGAGATGGGCAAAACTGCAAGACAAAATCAGGAACCTGGAGAAAAGAAATTCTGACCTTATGCAAAACAACGTCAAAAGGACCTTGATCTGATAGTTGCTGCTTCAGATCAATGGCGACAAATAGAATTCCCTTACTCCTGAACCCAAAGATGTAGCAGATTATAAGCTTGGCCTACTCTAAGATGCTGAATAGAAAGAATAAATATGAACTTCATGAAAAATAGTAGCAAATAAATATAAGCCAGATGAGTCACAACCTAACAGTAAAAAGGAAGACTATGGGACAGTCAAGAAAGAGTGAGTAAGTACCATTGACAAATGAACATTCTTATGCACCATCGACCAATGAACATTCATATTTACACAAATCATCCTCTTCGTGGTATACTTCCAAAAGAAATAATGAAACAGATTAAATGTGATCCAGTTATGGTAACAACTTATTAGGTAAAATTAAGAGGAGATGATTTCATTGAAGGACATGCTCTCACAAAAATTGATTTGTGGCTGAAGAATGTCAGGTTAAGTGCAGACAACATCAGAATTGCAATATCATAGTAATGCTTCAAAGTAGAAAACCCTACAAGAATGCAATTTCACCTTAAATCGAATATTAGCATGTTTCTTAGACACTGACTAGCAAAACAAATGCATTTATGTTGAAGGTGGAGAAGATTAGATGTGGGGAAGAGGTCTATATCACTGAGTTGGGGTAAAGGAAGCACCATTTTTGGCTAAACTAATTAATTTCTTTCTCCCCTTTCACTCAATATAAAAACTTACAGAAAGAAGATTTTCAGACCAGTAAAAGATATAGTAATTTACCGATGAAAATTACAGGTGTATAATGTACAAAAAGACCATTTATCTGGAAAGTATTGATTTACACTTTACCGTGCTAATTCTTGTTATTTTCTCTGTTGGAAACTAGGAATTGATGAAGGATGTAGAGAAACACTACGTTTAAGATTAATCATCTCAACAAACTTGTGTAAATGAGAATTTTAATATCCATTATAAGAATGAGAGGGAATTCTAAATGATCGAAATTTTATTAAGGATTTTGCACAATTCAATCCAAACATACAATTATCGGTAACTCATGCAAATTGCTAAACATCACAATATCTATTCTCCGAAGAGCTGGAATTTCCGAAAAACATGATTGAACTTTCTTAGCATGCAAGATCAAGAACACACACTCAAGACTCCACTCTCATATAGGTTCTGAAACCCCTAATACACTATTAAGGAATTTGTGTGATGAATAATTCAGTAAGTGTTACAACAGGAAAATGATTTTCTCATGAGTTAGTATGAAGATGCAAGTACAATATAGTCAGCAACAGCAAAGGGGAAGGTATGAAGGAATTGACTGCGAGATAAGTAATATATCAATCAAAATCAGTAAAATTAATCTTAGGTGGATAGATGGTGGAATATTCTAGGAAGTGCACCATGATTCCACACACCAGAATTCCAATGTTTATGTCCAAGTCAAACAGATCACCATCTACCTAACGTATCAGGCCCAAGTTGCACAGCGCACCCAATAACATTACCACCTTCGAACAAAACCATACGGCAGATGTTGCTTTTCCGAATTGAAGGGAAAATCAGTTCGACACTACACAATTACAATGTTCTTCAAACGAGGCAAGTCGAAAATATAACTATTATCTACACCGATGATCACTTGCAAAAGTAGCATCACATATAAAATTTTATAAGCACAGTAGAGAAAATCGGGGAAAAATAAAAACTAAATGAATTAACTGACAATTGTTGGAGAAGCAAAATTAGAAGAAATGCAAGTGAAGCCTCACAATATTGTCAATCAAAGCATTTAACGGCCGATAATCGAAATAACGTACCGAGCTAAAGATAAAAGTTTAGATTGCAAGAAACTCGTCTTCTTTTTCGACGTGAGAGCATAACCGACAACAAGTCTCGTCGGCGGCGTAGAAAACCCTGTGCAGCCGATCAAACTCAATTTACTCTCTTCTCCAACGTTGTCCTCATCATCATCAGCTTGTGTAACTGAAATCTCTCCGTCTATCCTCATTGATCAGAGGAAGAAAACACCTAATTTTACCTCCGACAAACACAACAAATTCTGAAAAAGGAAAAAATAATTACAAAATCAACAATCCAAAACACTCTTGAGAACGTGAATTTGAATATGGTAGACTGCGAATTTCGAGAGAGAGTGTGTCTTCGAGAAGAGGATTTGAAATTAAAAAATGATTTGTTGATAAATTTTTGGTTGTTTATTGGTTGGTGAACTTTGGTTGCAGAGAAATGGCAGAGTCGTAGAGAAAGATAGGATTTGAGTACGCAGATGAAAAGACTAAAGAGGAGTGAGTTTTGTTACATATGGAAGCTTCTTTTGGAAGCCCATTTCAATATTCGCACTTTTTTTTATTATTTTTTTTATTTTTTTATTTTCATCAGCCTTGTATTTGTCCATTTAGTTTAAGTACTAATTTTCTCTTTTTATTTTTTTAAAATTAAAATGATCAAGATTGCATTAAAACAAAAGAAATAGTATCTATATTCCCAGCAATAGCCTTCTACGTCAACAAAGAAACTTGAACTAAAATAATATGATGGATATAAAGATCAATTCTAAATAAATAAAAGATTTTCTTATGTTTATATTATGATATTTCAACGGAGGATATTCTCTTCGAATCCCTATTCACGGGACAAGTTAAAAACAATCAAGTAAAAATATGAATGCCATCAAAGAAGACTCGATGATGACAAAAAATAGAATATTAGTTTCTTGAAAATATTTAGAATAATCTCAAATGGATAGGAATGAACCTTGATGAATACTGCAACAAGGGGTGAAGTGGATAGAAAAGAATAAAAAAATATGAAAAAGAATTAAAATTTTAAAAGGGCAGAGTCATGTAATGCTTGTATCAATTGATAATGTTGAAGAAGATAAAGAGATATGCTTCATTTCATTTGAAATTCATTGAATAATTTATAAATTTTAATATTACAATTATTTTGAAAAAAAAAAAAAACCCTATATGAGGTGTGTGAGAATTGAGAAAATATTGAAAAAAAAATGATATTTTGAAGTTTAAAGAGTATATTTTAAGAATATATAAAAGATGATAGATTGGATGAATATAAATTTATTAAATATTTTTTAAAAAATTGTTATTAAAATTTTATATAGAACGATTCAATTTTTATTTTTAATAAAACTCAATCAAACATTTTCTACTTAAAATAAAAAAAAAGAAGTGTCTTTTCTTTAAAAAAAAAAAAATTAAAAATTCTAATCCAAACAGCCTCTGGCCGTCCTTTTAGGTCATCATCATTTCCCTTCCCCACTGAAGTTAAATCCGTTTGAAAAATGTCTTCCGAAGAAAAAAGATCCCTAATTAGAGTTAGCTTATGATTAATGTCTACTCACGACTGTAAGTTAAATGAGGAAGGGTTGTTGACCGTTAAGTTAAATGGGGACAACTCACAACTGTACGTAGCGCCTTTTCCATTTGGTCCTTAACTTCGAAAATCAACAAGAGAAGGAAAGCCTAAAGCCGCAGCGGCACTTCTAGTTAGGACAGACATCTGTGGAGTGGAGTGGAGTGGAGGCCCAGCAATACCGCAAAGGGGTTCTTGTTTTTCACTAGGTATAATATTTTAATGGCATTCTGCTGAATATAAAACTAGAATATTCCAATTCCATTGACTAGTGTTTTCATCTTTGTAAACTTTAAAAAAATTCTTGCCAAATGTTGTACAAAATTCTTGGCGGAGTTTTCAATTTTATCCCTCTGAATATCATCAACTGTTGGGTTCTTCGTTTCTTGCTCGTGCATTCTTGAACTTTGACCGTACAAGTTTAAGCCAGCAGCCCAGCAAGGAAAATAAAGGGAAAGAAGCATGGCTGTGGTTGGAGTGTGTAACCGGATTATCACGAAAAGACTAAGTCTTGACTTAAAGAGACGTGTTTTTGGAGCTCAAATTTGGGGTCAGAAAGTTTGTTTTGATCCTTGGAAGTTGAAGAAAAGTAGAGGTGGAGGAGTTGGATTGCTAGTGGGAATGCAATTAGGAGTTGGAGTTGTAGAGAAATCGGCTGGTTTGAAGAGTTTGGAGGGGAATTTGGGGCTTGATCTGGTGACGGAATTGGAGTTGAAAGAAAAGGGATTCTTGGGGTTAAGGAAGACCAAACTTGTGTGTACAATTGGGCCGGCATGTTGCTCTCTGGAGGATTTAGAGAAGTTGGCTCAGGGAGGGATGAATGTGGCACGGCTTAACATGTGTCATAACACAAGAGAGTGGCACGGGGATGTCATTCGGAGGATTAAGGAGTTGAATGAAAAGGGGTATAGTGTGTCACTGATGATTGATACAGAAGGAAGCCAAGTAAATGTTGTTGACCATGGAGCTCCTTCATCTATCAAAGCAGAGGTGAAATGTTACTGTCCATTGGCTTAAAACATTCTCTTCAGTACATGTAAAATTGTTGTATGATCTTGACAGTATTTTTTGTTCATGTTTGGCCTTTTATAGGAGGACTCAATCTGGCATTTTACTTCAGAAAGATTTTTGGGTTGTCGTCCATTGACAGTTAAAGCTAGCTATGAAGGATTTTCGGAAGGTAGTTACATTACTTCTAATTTAATTGTCCTTCCTGTGAAAACAGCAAAACCTTTTTATCAGTTGAATATGTCTTTCTCCATTTTAGGCATTCAAGTAGGTGACGAAATTGTCATTGATGGGGGAATGGCCACCTTTGGAGTTGTAGAAAAGATGGGGAAAGATTTGAAATGCAAATGCACAGACCCTGGTCTTCTGCACCCTCGGGCTAAATTGAGCTTTTGGAGGGATGGAAAACTTGTTGGAAACAATGTTGAACTCCCAACTCTATCCATGAAGGTTGATTCATGTTTCTCTTCAAAATCCTGTTCTTTCAATTCCTTGAGAGGAGTTTTTAACAGAACTAACAAGTTTTGTTTTGTGTAAGAATATATACTAGTCTGTAAAGTTATATGTTATACTTTGACTTCTGTTTCTTTTTAATCATACTGCATTATTTTGTCTATATGCTCAATATCAGTTTGTGCAAAATGAAGAACCCAATTCTGTCCAATGTTTCAAATGGTAGTTTCAGATTCACCAGAAGATAGACCACTGAGGCACCAACCTCCAAAAACCTATATGCTAAATCCTCTGAAACAGTAATAAAGCTCTTTGCAACCAAATTTAAAGAAATCTTTAAAGTGACCTCATGTAGTTTGTAAATCTCTGTGCTTTTTTATTAGCTTATATTTTTCTTTTTAATCTGTAGGATTATTCAGATATCGAATTTGGAATTTCTGAAGGTGTCGATTTGATTGCCTTGTCATTTGTGAAGAATGCTGATGCCATCAATCAACTGAAGAACTATCTTTCCACTAAATTTTCCCGGTGAGTGAGATAATCGAAGATAAATGTGTATCAGTTGTGTTCTTTGCCACTTTAGATTTGCATAAAAAAAATTGTCAGGAAGTGAAGTTGTTGATCTGCATTTTGTAGGTCGATTTTGTGTTATGAATCTAATGCATCACACTACACAAGAAACTACTCTATTGTTCATGGAATTTAAAATAACATTAGAAGCAGCATCTTCAGTAGCTAGCAAGGAGAAAAAATGGTTTTGGAGTTGCGTGATTTATATGTCATTCAAAATTCTGATTCGAACTGCAGATCAGCTAAAGTGTTGGCAAAGATAGAGAGCCTAGAATCTCTTCAGAATCTGGAAGAAATTGTTGAAGCTTCTGATGGAATCATGATTGCAAGAGGAGACCTTGGAGTTGAGGTCCCCCTTGAACAGATTCCAACTGTGCAGGAGACAATAGTTCAAGTCTGTCGACAGTTCAACAAGCCTGTGATTGTCGCATCTCAACTTCTGGAGTCAATGGTTGAATATCCTATTCCAACACGAGCTGAGGTATTTCATTCTATTTGTTCCTTTGGAGAAAGACGAAGTGTCAGTCAATATAATCATCAACCTTAAATTACATAGTTTTTTTGTGGATTTCCAAGTAAACAAGAGTGGACTACCATTCATGTGGCCCTGAAAATTGAGTTGTTTGGTTTTGTAGGTTGCTGATGTTTCTGAAGCAATTCGTCAGTATGCTGATGCACTGATGCTCTCAGGCGAGTCTGCCATTGGATTGTATGGGTTGAAGGCTCTCTCTGTCTTGCAAACAACTAGCACCCGAATGGAATCATGGAGTCGTGAAGAGGATATGCTATCTTTTCTAGATCAGCATGAACTCAAACTCAGCTTGCTGGACCAAATTGCTGAGCAAATCTGCAATCGTGCTGCTGAAATGGGTAATCCCTACTTTTCTCAATCTTACTCAGTAGACCAGATTTTCCCAAAAACAGGCATTTTCTTTTCTGACCTACAATCCATCCTATGGCTAACGTTTCATATCTTTTTGCTACATTCATATTCTTGAAACAGCTTCATGTATCTTTGTTGCATTTCATTGAAAAGGCCAACGAAAACTGCATGGATCCTCCTTTTTGACAAAAATCCTGCAGAAAAATTTCAATCTCATCAAAACTTCATCTTGACTGGAGTACATAATTTTTTGCAGCAAACAGCCTGGGATTGGATGCCATTTTTGTATACACAAGGCACGGGCAGATGGCTAGTCTCCTCTCACGCAACCGTCCAAATCCTCCCATCTTTGCGTTCACAGATGAGAATAGCATCCGAATGGCTTTAAATTTGCAGTGGGGAGTGACACCCGTTCTCATCGATCTATCAGATGATATGGAAGCCAACAATGAGAAAACCATTGAGCTAATAAAATCAAGAGGGCTGATCAAGAAAGATGATACGGTTTTGGTAGTCTCAGATATCATTCCATCTGCAGCAACGCAAACAATATTCCAATCGATCCAGGTGAAAACCATTGCTTAGGAAGAACTTTATGTAATCTCAGACCCTCCTCAGTAATTTCAGTGAAATTGTGTTCTTTTATTAGGTTTCATTTGTCAGTTCTTGATTTTCTCATTGCAAAGCATCAAATTCATGTATGAAAACATAAATAGAATCCAATGCACTTTTCTTCCATGGATAGAACAAGAAATCATAAATGAGTCATGTGCTGTTGTTCGAAAATCGGTACTTTAACGAGTATTTTATCAGGAAAATCGGTAGCAAGTGGCTGCTCCAGTCGCTGTTGTATTAAATGGAAACTCTAGGATGCTAAATTAAAATGTGTTAGTATTAAAAAATTTATTGGTCCTAATTCAACAACCTCAAAAGCCGACTCAATGGGGAACTGGGTTCTAAAACCACGTTAAAAATGGATTTAGTATAACTCAATCCCAAAATCTAATTAAAATCAGGATTATCCAATTTCATATCTACCATAATTTACCCATGCAAACAGGCAATATGAGATTCTCAATTTGGAGCTTTGATTGATCATTGTGAATTTGTGATCATTACTCGTGGAAAATAAGGGAGGATTTCTTTCTTTTTTTATTCTTTTTGTTAGAAAAACAAACTATTGAATTTGTCTTGACTGAGAACGTTAAAAAGGGAATCTTTTGTGTTGCCCAATTGAAATTGGGTGCTTACACTTGAATGATGGAAAGCATAATCTAATTTAAAAGTATTTTCATACTAGTACCCTACAATGAATGGATCCATATGGTAAACACATAGTTCAAGGAAAGATGGAGCTCTTTGCTCTTTGTTATTGCAACAAAAGAGAGATCACAAAATACATCTATCTTGAAGGATTAATTGAAATATAAGACAAAATGTCTAAAACTCTAGTAATTATTAAATTTACATGAAAAACAATTGAAGGTAATGAGAAAAAAAGAGAATTTTTTTAGAACCATATAGTGGAAATAGCTTTCCTAAAAATGAAATTTAATGAACAATCAAACATTTGTCTTTCCAATTCTTTATTGACATTTATGTCAATCCATGAAGCATACAAAAAATCATAAAATAGTTACTTCCATTAAATATATAGATATATTTCGTATAATAAGAAAGTCATGGCAACAAGTAAGCACAACTTAACAAGGAAAATAATTTAAATCTAAATTTGTAAAATTAATTAAAGTAACTCAAAAAGATATGATAAAATGATTAAAAAATGTATTTTATAAAAAATCATAGTACATGATAAAATAGAGAGCGGAGGGGTGGGGGGAGGGGGGGACATTATCATGAACACTAGTTTGGGAGGGGAGGAGAAAAGAAGAGAGAGTTTTAAGTTGGGAGAGAAGAGATAGAAGATGGAAGAAAAGAAAAGAAATGTATTATTTTTGTTTGGGAGTTTGGAGATAAAGGAAATAATGGATTATTTAGTAATGATTTGATAATAATAACCCTATAATTTAGAAAGAATGGAAGAGATGGGCGTTATAGGAATTTTACAACATTTTTAATCTTTCTCCTAACCATTCGTTATTTTTTCTTAAGATTGAGCAATTGTAAATCGCTCCTGAGTGATGCTTACCCCTCCCTTACTCTCCATCCCCCTTCTCTTCTCTCTCAAAAATACTCCCAAATAGAATTGATTTGTCCTTTATTCTTCTAAATCCTTTCTCTTCTCTCCAAACCCCATCACCCAAACTACCCCCAAGAGTTTAGGTAGAAAAGAGAGATAAAAAGTCTAATGTAAGGGACTAAATGTAATATTACCTAAAGAATAGGAGCCTTTACTGTAATTTCTGCAAAATACTTGACCACAGACGAGACGACTGAATACGAGCTCGTTACAGACAGTGGCACAACCATAGCCACGAAAGATGGCGCGCAAAATAGACGAAGAAAGCCAATAAATTCTAAAATGCGCCACATTATGCTGAACAATGAATGTGAACCCGCCATCTTTTTCGTCTCTTTCACTCTCTGGAAGTTATCCGTTAAGACAAACGCATTCGGCCCAAATGTTTGTTCCTTGGACGGAATTCCAATCCCTCAGATCAATTCATCGGCTGCGGTTAATTGCTTTCTAAAATTATTGAAAGATTCGAATCCGCCCAAAATAGTTTGGTGTAATGGCCTCTATTCATATAACCAAAACTAGCATTTCTCCTTTTTCGGTTTCGAAATCATATCTCGGTTCAGAATTCAATTCCAATGCAAAAAGGAAATTCAGTTTTCGGAGCCGGAAATTCAGTTCGAGGATTTTGATCAGTAGAAGGTTAAAAGTTTCCTGCAAAAATCACGATGGAGAAAACCAGAAAAATGGTAATTGTTCTACCTTCTAAAGCTGCAATTCTTCTTCGAGTTTTTCTCTATGAAGTGGCTATGTACATATAGACATGCAGAAATATGTTTATGTATTAATGGACTTTATGCGGGCTGTGTATGGGTAATGTAAAGTTATGGTTTTTAACTCTAATTTTGGTGGGCCCTTAAAATTTAGAGATACGGGAATCTCCGTGCCTGACGTTCAGTATGATTTCAGGGGAAGAACCTCCTGAATCCTTGTTCTTGAAGGAATTGAAGAGGAGAGGAATGACACCTACTTCATTGCTTGAGGAAAGTAATAAAAACAGTTATTTGGATCAAGAAACAAGGTATAGGGAAGAAGATGGAGGTTTCTCGAGAAGAAATTCAGTGCCTACGAACTTAACGAATCAGAGGGAGCAATCTATGGCACTTAATAGTGAAGGCCTTGAGGTTGGTTTGATTTCCTTTACTTTGAGTTGAACCTGAATTAGGTTGGAGCTATTATTTCTTTTACACCATACACTTTCTTGATAACTTAATTCAAATTTCAAGCTAATTTATGCTCGAATTTGATTATTATTGCTCTATTTTATAACTGTTGTATTTCTGTCCTTAAATTAAGGTGGAATTTTGCATTTGGTGTCCTTTTCCCATTTCTCTTCTGGTCTTTTTGGATTCAACAAAATATGAACTTAAACACTTACATAACATATTCAGTTGCAATTACAGTCTGCATTAGTCAAGGTATTATTGATTACATGTTGCCCTGTAACTTTACAATGTCAAGGAACTGCATTTTCAATATGTTTTAAGAGTTTCAAGAACAATTTACCATGATAGGACAGAGAGTTTTTCTGGGCATGGCGCCCAGAAAAATGTGTCCATTCTATATTCTAATTTGTGTTTCAGGTATCATCACTAGATAATACTATTTGGGTTTTCCACTCTGTTTTACAATCTTGGAGTAAACTGTAAACCAGATACTGAGTTTCCACTCTGCTGCGAAATTTTTTTGTTCGTGGGAATAATCATATGATACATTTATGAATTGTTTCAGGGTCTAATTCCTCGTGCTAAACTTTTGCTTACCCTTGGAGGAACATTCTTTTTGGGGTTTTGGCCGTTGATAATGATTACTGTTGCCTTCTTCTCTACCCTCTACCTGGTGAGATTTCTTGTTTGTATCTAGCTTTTCTTCCATGCTAGTTTGTTCTTTGTTTTTAAATACTGCTTTTTGTTATTGGTTGCATTATAATTTCCTTGGTTGTTGCCTAATATCTTCTGCTTCTAATGCCAATTCATCATCCATTAAAAATCCTAAAGAGTAAAGAGAGTAATGTGCCCAAGATTTTCAAAGTGATGGATTCATGTAGAGGTGAAGCATAGTTCATTCAATGAACAAGAAGGAAAAGATATATTTTTCCGTAAGGGATCATTAATTGCTTGCTGCAACTGAAAGTTATGATTTGGTTGTAGGTAAAGTTAATAGTACCATGGGCATTCTCTCACTATAGATAAATCGTCATTTCGATTAAGGATGAATCTTCTGAAAAAAAAGGGCTGAAACCTAAGATAAGTACCGAGGTCATTTTTATGGCCTCCTCGCCAAAGAATTCGTTAGTATGTCTCCCCGCTGCTTGCCCCTTGCTCCATCTCCTTCCGTTTCTAAACAATTCTTTTCCTTTAAAGTAAATGCTTAGATTTCTCTTCCTCTCCTGAGGGACACATGTTCAAGACAACTTTATGTCCCTCTATAATCTTGTCGGTATCAGTTTAAGGCAGTACTGATGAATTATTGTGACTAGGATTTTGTTTTGCTTTTGTTTATGTGTATTTCTTGAACATGTTTTTACATCTGTGGATTATAGGATTGGTTCGGATGGTAAGTCTAACCTTTGTTGTCTCTGATTTTATGATCTGACATACTTGCATATTAGTGACAGTGTTTCTTATTTTTTAATTTCCAGTACTTTGGACAAGATTTTGTCCATGATGGAAAGGACACTCCAATGACACCACCTCAGTACGTTGATCCATATGAACTTCTCGAAGAAGAAAGAATATCACAGACAGCCCCTCGCCTGAATTGAAGGGACCAAATCCAATACGCCAGTCCTTTTAGGAAGTATATTACTGTTGTGTATTCTCCTACCTTTGCTTTATTCGTTCCTTGTGAAAAATGTCAAACTGAAGTACCTTCATATTCACCCCGTTGTATAAACTCAATTTACTAAATGCTAGCATCCAGAAGCTATTGAAAATGTCATGAGATGTTTTATTTTCTGTATATCCATATCTGAGATTGTTTTGCTTTTGGGGGGCAACAACTAACCACTAACCACCCAGAAAGTCCCTGTTGAATAAAACAAATGTGAAGGGCATCTACTTTTGGGGGATTGCTACTTGTTCACACACTAGACTAATCCGGATTGGGTGAAAGAGTTGAATTTATGACATCGTTTAAAGATTAACAAGTAGGTCTGTCAATAGGGATTGACTTAGTCCTAACCCGGCCCATTCACTTAAGGTTAGGTAGTACGTAGACCTGGATTTAAAAGGACTACATATATTAAGGTCCAGTTTAAGCCCCACAGGTCCATGAGTCCCCATATATATTTTTAAGTATTTTAATTAATAATTTTTAATTTATTAATTTATATTTTTATGTGCAAATATACAATATATATCGTACTATTATTATAGAACCTTGTACGATGAGAGGGTTAAAAAATGAAACACTTGAAATGTATATATAAATTTACTCCCTTTTTTATTTCAAAAGAAATTAGGATTGATTTAAATAAATTAAAACATATATAGTCGAAAGAATTATTAAAAGAGGTTGGAAATAAATAGTAATATATAGTTGGTGCACAATCATGTCGATGTTTAAGAATTTCTAGTACAAACCAAAATTACCTATATATATCATAAAAGAAGGGAAAAAGAGAAATATTTGTACTCAAAAGTGACTATAAAGAATAATGAAATAATGAACAGCTAAATATTAAATAAATCAATTAATTTATCTTATTCAAGGAAAAAATAACAGTAGACCCATTTAACCAGATGACCATCCCATGTGTCAAGTCCATAGAGGTCCACTTCTAAATGGACTATCCAAATGATAGTCTAATCTAATCCAGTCCATATATTTAGGAGTCCCATGGACCAAAGCCCCTATTGACCGATGCAAGTCACTTGCTACTTGTTGCAAATCACAGCATTAACGGATTGCAACTTAAAGAGTTAGAATTTTGCAATTGGAAGCAGATAATTGTTTTCAAAGGAACTCCATTACTTCCTCTAAGCATTGATAGATAGTCTTTGAACAGCTACAACTAGCAATGTATATTAAGTTTTGACAATATCTCTGACTTCTACAT
Organism: Parsonsia alboflavescens; assembly: GCA_028571225.1. NCBI lineage: Eukaryota > Viridiplantae > Streptophyta > Magnoliopsida > Gentianales > Apocynaceae > Parsonsia > Parsonsia alboflavescens. The sequence continues at coordinate 4,442,689 of JAOXNR010000029.1, read as the reverse complement.
ATAGAATAACATAATCCTCCTCCTGATACTGGATGTTTTAGGATTCTGATTTGAAGGGCTTAATGGTATCAATGTCCTTAATAAGACCCTGAATCGATCCAGCTGCAGCAAGAAGAGAGATGATCAAGCAAACAACGATCAGGATCTTCAACGAAATCCAGGTGCAGGAGAATTTCCGAATCCTGTTTTGTGCTATGTTCATCTCAATTGGGAAAAACACAGTCAAGGGAAAAAATGCAGCAGCTCCAATCAGGCCTACAATGTCATTGAAGTTAGGTAATGCCATTGCAACAATTGTTGTTAATACCACATAAATCGTCCTCCAAATCAGCCTGAATGGACTGAAGCTGAAAATCCCACACCCCGGGAAGTCGATCAGCTTATCCTGAGTAATAAACTTACTCTCTGGCCATCTATTGCTGCACCAAGATTCCACAAATCCAAACAGGGGTTGTGCAAAAACCTTCAAACCGCAAGTGAAAATGCTGTTAGTTATCCTAGGATCATTTGTCTATCTATATATGGCACTATATTCTAACAGGAAATTCTTCGAAAATGCTAAACTGTACCTGGTAGGCACCAACAAGATGTACAACAATGAAGATGTTGCCAAGGTCGACTAGCCAAAATGGTTCATAGAAACCAAACCCAGTTAAGAGATTTCCAGGGGCCTTGTGCCCGAATGCAGCATATCCTAAAACGCCACACGTTGTGTAGAACAGTGTGGACACACAGATTCCTACAAATGTGGCCTTTTTCATCACTTTGTTTTCCGGAGGACTAGATTTGAGAGTATCCTATAAATAGGAGGGGAAAAACAGATCAAGGAAATGTCAAAATACTTGAAAGGGATCCATCAAAATACAATGGATTGGAGAACCAGAATCTGATCTTACCTGGATCTCTACGAGGACAGTAGAAAAGGCATAGGCAAATGCGATGTCTCCAAGTGCCGAAAAGCTGCTCCACATCTTATCCGTGGCTGTCAAGCCGTCTCCAACGGGTACTCCCGTTAGCGTTGTCTCCGGCCTAGCTCCGCCTTCAAAAAAGCAGCTATGCCCTCATGAGTAATTAAATTTGCGAGAAAGGGATCGGAGACGGGGAAATTAAATTACAGTAGATCAAAATTAATGGAATAACGGCTACTCACTGACCTGCAATTTGAGCGACGGAGAGACCAAGACCGATGGAAGAGTAACCAAACGACATGACAGCAGCGACAATGGAGAGCCATCCGAGCTCGTGGAAGTTGGGAATTTGGCTCAAAATGATCTGAATGACTCCGAAGATGATTATGAAGAAGTTGTTCTTTGTGTGACAACCTTCATGAACATGGTGGAAATGGAAACAGTCTGCCCTTTTGACAGCCCTAATCAAGATCAGCCATGACGAAGATGATGATGGTAGTTAATTATCTATTAATTACATCATTTCAAATAGATTAAAAGCTCATAAATATAGCTATGTTACATAATAAAAATGTTATTTTCTCTCTCATAAATAATTTCTTTATAATAAATATATGAAAGAGAATATTAATAAAGATAAAAATGAATAATTTGAAGTTAGGGACTGAAGTGGCAATATTTCTATACTTACACCATGCTAATGGATGCTGTGATTGTGTATCCTATGGTTATCCCGAAAAGATTTAGATACTGAGCTATTCCACATAACAGAACCTTTCTTCCTCCTGCTTGCCATGAAGAGACAGAGAGAGGATTAGAGTATGGAGAAAAATGAACTTTAAAATATAATAGAGGCAATTTTAAGAGTTTAATGTCTAACAGCCAATTGAGAATTGACACCATTATATTAAGAGTGAATTAAGTCAATTTTTTTATTCAAGTTTTGCAAGGAAAACCGAACCAAAGGAGTACGAGCTTTATTCTAATTATTAATCTCTATTCATAAATGAATTAAAAATAATAATAATAAGTTAAACTCTTTTAAATGAAACTCGTAGAAAAATTAAAGAGTTTCTTGCCGTCCGGCCTCGTTAGATCTTATCTGGATTTTCCTTTTTCTTTTTTCTTTTTTCTTTTTTTTTTTTTTTGTTAGAAAAGAAAAAAGAAAGAAGTCAACAAGAACTAAAGTCAGCGTTTTTGTTTTCTTAGTAGTAATTGCTAAATTTCCTATGAAATCTCAATTAGTAGTAATTAATACTGATTCATCACTAGGAAAAGGGAAGGAAAAAAAAAAAAAGGTGGGAGTCAATCAAACTTTATGAGATATTCAGGTCTCTCTCGGAACTCAGAAGCCACCCCAGCGTAGGTGTGAAGCTTTTACCACTACTTTTGACCCTTACATGAGAAAGCCCTTCAAATGACCAAATTTTTGGGATAAATTTGGACAAAGTAAGAAAGGTAAAATTAAGAAGAAATATATATATATATATATGACTCATAGCAGGAAAACAAAATTTGTGTATCATACTACATTAAGATACTTTATTATGTGATCCTAATTTATAGGTCCAAATTAGCTGCACTTTGGACCATTAGTCCTTGTACTATGGACCTAGATTAAAATTATTTTTTTAAAAAAAAAATATTAATTTAAAGTATTTTGTGACAATTTTTTTTTTCTTCAAAGTGGACCTAAATTGGGAAGGAGGAGGAATATTTTTAAAAAAATTAATTAAAAAAAAATGGCCGCAACATAAAATCGATTTATGAAATGGCAAATTGATCAAAAAAATTCACCATTAAAAAAAATAATAAAATAAAAAGGATTTTAGATGAAAAAAGGAAACATGTTTTTGATGGGGTTGAACTGGGCTGGGGTCGTGGGGATGTTTTGCTGCTTCCGATCAAGAGAGTTCCAGTTCCATCAATTCAAGAATCTTCTAAGAACTCATGACTGTGAAATTACAAGGATTCTTCACAAGTGAAGTGACATAGAAATACAATCATCCATGCATCCATCCATCATTTGACTTAAAATAAAAAAAATTTTAAAAAAAAAACACACGCGCACATACGCCTTATCTGAGCATGCAGAAATGAAAGGAAGAAAAATGGTGAATTACCTAAATTGGCTTTCACGACATCCATGTAAGTATAGTTTCTGGAACCCGTAACAGGATCCGGTGACCGGTAACCATCTGCAAGCAGAATAGAAGTAAACCAAGTGATGACCGAGAATGCAATGAGAGCAACAGGTCCAAAAATCCACCCGAGTTGAGCGGTTGCCCATGCCAATGACAGCACGCCGGAGCCGATCACCGCCGTTATGATGTGAGCACTCGCCGTCATCAATGTTCCTTTTTTTTTTTTTGCGTAAACTCAAAAAATTCAGTCATTTGTGAACGCATGCAGAACAATTTTATGAGAAAATTAATAAATGTTGATGAAAAAGGAATCAAAGGAACGAGAGAGATTGAAGAAAAAGTTTGTTTAATTAATTTTACCAGTTCTTTTTACTCGGCCATCATCATCGAATTTTGAATGATCTGATCCATTTTCCAGACCTCCTAAAGTGAAACTCATGTTTTTTTTTTTTTTCTCAGAACTTTCTCTCTTCAAGGAATGATGTTATTTTCTCACACACAGTTTGAGAGGGGAGAGAGTATCCACGGAGGAGAGAAGAGGTTGGAATTCGGTGAGTGCACGATTGAATTTATGGCAGTATCAGAATGAGACACAGAAAGGGGTTATGCAGGTGGACTGGGGAGCTAGGTAGGATTTTTTGGTCTTTTTCTCGTTTTGAGTGTGTGTGTGGGGAGGTGTAGTGGACCCAGGGAGAAATACTACTCCTTCGTCCAGAATGAAATATTTCATTTTGACTCAAATTCTAATTTTTATTAAAAGAATTTGACAATTTAAATCATTTTTTATCTGATATCAATAATTCTTGATATTAATTTTCTTTGTAAAATTTTTATTAATTTAAGAAATGATTTATTTAATTTTAAACCATTCAAAAGGAAAATAAACTTTAATTCCAAACTGATGGAATCTGGCTTCTAGACTCTTCGAAAGACAAGTATGTATCAATGGTACTTCAGCATGACACCCTTACAGGGTGAAAGGCAATTAATTGCTGTGGTTGCTATTGAGCACTTAGTGAAAATTAATTGCTCTGAATGTTCCTCCTCATATTTTCTTTAATATATGAGATCAATCCATTTTAATGTTTCTAGTTTAGAGTCCAATGTGAGTTTTTGTTTCAAAATAATTATCATTTACATATTTTAAGATAAAAAGGTGTAAGTAAATTATATATTTTACCCTTTATTTACTAATATTTTTCAATGATATTTATTACATTTACGCATCCCAATTTTAAAATCCACAAATCACATTATTATTAATCTCATCTTTTAATAAATTTAAGGAGGGACATAATTATCCTAAATAAATAATGTTGTGATTATAAAAAACTTTAAATGACAATCATTTTGAAACAGATGAAGTACTTTAAATCATAAGAATACTTACTATGACATATTACTCAAATAAATAAATAAAAGTGAAATTTAAAAATAAATATCACTAAAAGATGATACAAACTACAAAACTTGAAAGATAATAGTATTTTTTTTTTTTAACTCATGTCATGTCGAATCTATAAAATTTAAAAAAGTATTGTGTATATATATAGTAATGAGTAAGTATTGATTATATAATTTTTTTTTTTTTTAATATGAGAAAGAGAAGAAGTTACCGACAATTTGGATCGAACAATTTTACTTCCCGAATTACCAATTTTTATTCTTTTATTTAGGGAGAATTTTTCTTTATAATACTTTTGGTTAATGATGCTTGCAAATGAGTCAAAAAGATGAAGAACACATACAATACTAAAGAATCAAACACAAAATCTTGGATAATTGAATTAACTATACTGTGTTTTCCAAGGATCCTGGGGTGCGGGGTGGGGGGGGGGGGCAGGGGGGGACCCTTGGGTGCTTTATTGAGGGATGTTTGTTATTACTTTGTTTAGTAAAAGTCCTTTGTGGACAAACTAATAAAAGCACCACCATGCTTGTAATCAGGTAAGCTTAACCGGCCCCGAGGGGCATAGACGAGTTGGTAAGGTTGACGTGACGTTTGGTTAACTCCAACGATAGGCGGGGGTTCGAAACCTATCGGGAGTAGAACGTAAGTTCTAAATGTTGGCTCTGTCAATGGCCATTGTCCCCCGTTACGTCCTGTCCGTCAATCCTCTACCCACTCGTGCACATCCCTCGATTTACCCCCACTGGCACAAGGGGCCTCTGTGCCCGTAGGCAGGGTTTCGCCCGCAAGGGACTTCCCCCGGAAACCAAAAGGTAAGCTTAACCGTAATCATATTACATTAATGTCACTTTAGGAATCTGATTTCTGGAATCTTGAATGCTGTTGATGATGTATTGTAGTGAAGAAGGGTAACCAGTAACCACCCCATTCATTTAAGATTTTAAGAATAGATATAAAAATTGTATTTGGATAATACTCAGTCCGTCACTAAATATAAATCATCTATCGTCATTTTACCAAAGTTAAAGTAACTTTTCCCCCCCTAAAATACCATCTAATCATCATCTTAAAATATTAGTACGCTTTTGGACATCTAATAAAGAGGGGTAATATAAAAAAAAAATACCTTCAAATATCTAATTAACTAATAGCGATGACTTATAATTAATGACAAGAAAAATTAAAGAAAAAAATTTATATTTAGTGGCGGAGAGAGTACATTCAACCTCTTTCACCTCAAAGAAGAAAATGCGTGCATGTTCGAATTCCGTTTGTTGTGCACGAATTTTGTATGCATTGAGTATCATTAGACATGAATTTTTGTGTGCATTAAGCATCGGATAGAATTAGTCCTTCCTCCATAGACTTTGGTTAAATAGTGCACATCTCATCATTTAAATGTTCTCATGAAATCGAAGGGATCAAATATGGAAGCGCTATCGGTAAAGGAGCGTAATATAGAAAAATAATAAAAGCCTGACAAAATGTGAATGACTATAATAGTCTTGTAAAATAAAATTTTGAACATAATCAAAAAAAGCAAGAATTTTTGGAAAAATTGGTCCTCATTACATTGACACTTAAATTAAAATTATAAAAGTTGAACTTCTTTCTTAACTATTCATGTGTAGAAGTGAAAGTATAAATCTTCAAGAAATTTTTGCAATTTTTCTTCAATATGACTATAACTCATCTTTTTTTCATTTTCAAGAACATATCACATAAATTCTTCTTTTTGATTTAAAATACATCTCATATTATTCATTTTTGACAAAATTTGGACTGCTTAGTAATTGAATTGTTCCAATGCCATTAATGTGTGAATATCGATGTTTGAAAGTCAAGATTTCTAGATTTACTAGAACCTTTTCTTAAGTATAAAACTTGCTATCTTTTCATGTATAGAAGAACTTGAAATGGAGTGATATTTATGTATTAAGTTTTGAATAAAATCAATATTTCCTCTTTAGATTCTCTTTCAATAGTGCCTATTTAACGATTTCATATGTTTCATGATATTGAAGAGTAAGACATGAAAACGGCTTGCAAGAAAGGAATACTCGTTAAAATTTGAAAGCCAATCAATATATCAATGATTATCATAGTCTCGTGATAGAAAAATATGGACATAAAGCAAGAATTTTTTGAAAAATCGGTTTCAATTACATTGACAACTAAAATTAAAATTATACAAGTTCAACGCTTTTCTCAAATATTTCATGCGTAGAAGTGTAAGTATAAATCTTTCTAAGAAATTTTTGCAATTTGTCTTTAATATTGGTATCATTCACCTCTTTTCATTCGCAAGAACATATCATGTAAATCCTTCTTTTTCGATTTAAAATACCACCCATATTATTCAGTTTTTGACAAAATTTGGACTGGTTTATAGTAATTGAATTGTTCCAATGCCATTAATGTTTGAATATCTAGGTTTGAAGGGTCAACATTTCTGAGTTTCCCATGACCTTTCTTCTTGTTTATAAAACTTGCTATCTTTTTATGTATGGAAGATAGAGCTGTCAAACATGGACTGACCAAGTTTTTAACGGGTTGGGTTGGAAAGTATGATCCCAATTGCATCAAAAGCTTTTTAGTCTATCCCTAAGGGCCAAAGGCTAATAAAGATTCAAGAGGGATGTGTTGGGTTGACCCTTGGGGCCAAGAATATTAAAAAAAAAAAATTCTCTAGTTTATTACCTTTATCTTGGTTTTGTCTTAAAGAGAACTTCTATCCTGTGTGCGAGGGTGTGCGACTGGATAGAAGAAAGATATGCCTGTTTCTCTTCAAAAAGCATTTTTGAAACAATTTCGTTTCGACAATAGCTTAAAAAAAAAAAAGAAAAAAAGAAAATTCAGACAGACCCAAACCTCTGATCTCGATTCATTCGCCACTTGAGAGAGAGCCCAGGTTTAGTCAAAATCCTCCCGACAACACAAACCCTCGTTCCCCCAAATACGCCTAATACCGAAGGCCATTTCTCTTTGTCAACCAAAATCAACCGATGGCGTGCACAGAAGAAAGAACCCGTGGTACCGCACTCAAGAAAGAGGAGGTAGTGGCATCGGCTGTGGATCTGCAGAAGGCGCGGTGACGAAGGAATGGCAGAGAAAATGACTATGAATGCAATAGTCTCTGTCTTGTCTTCGGTGGGCTGTTCTTTCTTCTCTGGCAAATTTTTCGGAGCACCGAAAGTGACGTTTCTTCTAACTTTTTGGTATTTTCTCCTCCTCTAAAGGGCATGGTGAGTTTATTACATGACTCATATTTGTGATGGCATGATGGATCTTTGTTATTTAATTGTGAATATATTCTTAGGTTGCTGGCTTGTATCTTGGTTTTACTACTCCAGATTGAGGCTTGATTTTTTTATGGGCCTGCAAGGGGGCAAGAGGAGGATTGTTTAAGTGGGTGGATAGGACTTTTGAGCCGTTCCTATTCTAAAATAGTATATTTGTGAGATATATCATCTATACAGAGGATTAGTTCAAGCAATCCAAATGGGGAGGGGTGGTATGCTGCTTAATTCTTTTTTTTAACATATTTGTTCTAAGGTTGCACATGGATTTATCAAGGTTCCATTTCCTCATATGGTTGATTATGCTCCTAATTGTTGTGAACTGAAATTTTAAATCATTTAACAGGCCAGTCTAGAAAGTTCATGCAATGTTAGTCCAAGTTTTTTTGAAAAACTAGGGGAAAACAATGCAGCATATAATTTTTTTTCTAAAATTGTAGCAAATTTTTTTGCGTTCTCACTTGTTCTAGAATTTTATGTGTTGATTTGACTCTATACAGTGTATCCTTGTTGAATCCAGTGCGTCAAATGTGAATTTCATGGCATTTCTTTGTTCAAATAAGAAATACTACCATGAAGTTGCAGGTATCTTATGAATGAGGAATTTTTCTTTTCTTTATTGTAAATGGTTGAGTGGGGAAGAATGAGCATGTGTGATGTTCTAAAACGACTTCTAGCTAATGCATTGCTTGATATCTCAAATGAATGGTTTGTCCTCCTGTTGGAAGCTTGCACCCCTCTTCATAATCTCAGTGTTGTTTACTTTTACCTATCAAGATCTTGGTATAGTTTTATGGGTGTTGTCAATGAACCTGGGCCTCTTGGAAGAGGACTTTACAATAAGAACATGTCACCAGAGGTCCACCTCACAAATTGGCGTAAGGGATCCCAGTGGTTTGAAGTAAATAGAAAACTGGCCATTGACATTGTTGAAGATAATCTTTACTTCCCCAAGTTCGAGCAGTTATACAGGCCTAGAAGTTTGCTCCTAGTGCTCTAGAAGTTTTACTACAAAATTCATCCAAATATTTTGGCTATTGGGGAAAGAATCGTGTAACCTTTTTGTTTGTCCTTATCTCGGATTTATTAGTAGATAGTCTTCGAGTTTTATTTTGAAATACGTAGGTAAAAAAGAGTGGCATAATGGAAGTCTGTGGGTGAAAAGATGTGATGCCATTAAATGAAAACATTATAGAAATGGTCTTTATCTCAGCATACTATGAGAATAAGATTTTGATTCTTTTCCAATTTTTATGCCTTGTTAGTTCCCCGAAGTCTACTATAGGGAGCAGTACGAATTCACTGCAATAAAACCCTTTATTTTCATTTTTTTTTTTCTATAGGGATCAACATCCTTAGGAAAGAAATCAATAACTCCGTTCTTTTGCCATGAAAGAACAGCAAAGAGTACACATTAAGAACCAAAATGGAGCAGCTTCTTAACTTTCTGCTATACCTATACCTTTAGGACCTGAAAATGAAATTACTAAACTTGAGGCAAATTCTTCCTCAATTTTACTTTGGAAGCAAAAAAATTCACCAATATTTACATCTGTCTGACAATTCATAATGAAGACTTTGCTTTGGCAAACTAGTTTCTAGATGGCTTTCAAGAAGAAACCTAGTTGCCAATGATGCATGAAGAGCAGCACCAAGAGGAAGTGCATCTTCATTGATCTTGAAAAGGGTGAGTGTGGTGATATAGACTTCTCTTCGTTTGCATCTCTCGTCCCTAGAAAAAAGAAGTGACCAGGTATCACCTCTTGGTAAAAGGAGAAATCTTCGGACCCCATCAATGGCTACATGTCTTTCTCCTTATTGGCGCCCAACATCTCACATACAACTTTTTGGAAGTAAGCGTGCAACTTTCTATCATTAATTGTTTTAGGAAAGAATGGCTTCTAATCGTTAAGGAAATTCACTGTAGTATAGCACCTCTGTACTGAGGATTGGGCAATAATCACCTACAAGGGAGAGTCACTTTAGATACTACCTAAAACTAAACTGTACGAGCAAAATAACGGAGCTGCATCAATCAAATGATTTACCAGACAACACTACAAAAATTAGAACATATAAAACATATCAAGGACTAATGACTTCAACAAGCATGAATGATTCAACCACTTTATCCTTTTCGAGTTGCTATCTTCAATCATGAACTAGATAAACAATAGGATGTCCGATGCTGTGCAGGCAAAGCCAAGTCTTTCAGATAACAAAAAAAAATAAACCTATTATTGCAGGGATCATTAGAAAATAGAGTGATTTACAAACTATTCCTCCTAAAACCTGGTCTTAAATTTTAAAGATAAAAATGTAATGAAAATCTGGTCTTAAGGTGAAAGTGAAACTTTTTTTTAATAACAACTGAGATTTCATACTGTGCCAAGTCAATTTCATCCTCTTTATGTCAAAGACTTTTAAATTGGCCTTTATTTTTTCTTTTTTACCACATCTCAATCTTTTTTCAATCATTTACTCTTATATTAGAATCTATCATATTTTGGCTTAACTTATTGTATTTATTCTCTCTTGTCTCTCTGCAACAATAATTACTTCTTACTTCTCAAATCCGTCTTTGACCTTTCTGACCAGAAACAAAAGTTCATTTAATTACTGCATGTGATCATTATTGAAGTAATCCCTATTTCACATACACAACTTTTTACCTCTTGTAGCAATAACAGTGTTCACCGAGTCAGTCAGTCGATCACATTCAATGAAAAATCATGAAGCAAAATACAAATTTCTGGTTTTGCTGATGAGTTATTATTAATTTACATAGATAATTGATTCTGTATTACCCTACATATTACTCAATTGATTCAATTATAAGTGATGGTCGTTTCAATGGAAATTTTGTCGCTAACAATTTCTGGAGCCCCCAGTGTTCAGTAGTCCAGGAACCTAACAAATATGGAAGAAATGCAATTACAGAGCGTTTATTGCATTAGCAGGCATTAAGCAATTTACACATCTGATACTCTAGTTCGGCGACCGATTTCAACTTTTCCAAAAGTCTCCTAAAAGAACAGTTGAACAAAATGCGAAACAAAGACCTAATGAAATAAGCTAACAACACATCATTTATATTGATTCTGTCTTGTAATCTTATATAGAAAATTCTTACATAATAGCACACCTTTTGCAACCCACCCTTAATATCATGGCACATCTCTAAGTGGAGAAGCATGAAAAGCCTGTGAAAGACTCAAACTGTACTAAATAGGCAACTGTGGTATAAAGCTTCAGAGCAAACAATAAATTAAATTTACCAGATTGCTCTGAAAAATTTGTCGGAGAAGAAAGAACAACCCACCGAAGACGTTACTATTGATTTCACAGTCATTTTCTCTTCCATTCGTTCGTCACCACTCCTTCTGCAGATCTACAGCCGACACCGCTGCCTCCTCTTTCTTGAGTGCGGTACCACAGATTCTTTCTTCTGTGCATGCCACTGGTTGATTTTGGCTGAAGATGAGAAATGGCCTTTGGTATCAAGAGTATTTGGAAGAATGAGGGTTTGTGTTGTCTGGAGGATTTTGGAGAAACCTAGGCTCTCTCTCAAGTGACGAACATATCGAAATCAGGGGTTTGGGTCTATCTAATTTTCTTCCTTTTTTTTGTTATAATTATTGTCGAAACGACGTCGTTTCAACAATACTTTTAGAAGAGAAACAGGAGTCTCTTTCTTCCATCCAGTCGCACACCAAAATCCTGTGCGAGGGCACACGGGATAGAAATTCTCTTGTCTTAAATAATCTTTTTTTTTCCCTTCTTATGCATGCGTGCAACACACACTCTCTCTCTCTCTCTACTCTTCTCAAAGTTATCTACCCTTTTTTTTTTTGTCATCATCGACACCAAAATGATCTTAAATTGAATCTTTCATTTGTATGTTTAGTTTGTATATAATTTTCTACATTTTTCTATATTTTTCTATTCAATTTGTTTATTATTTTTTGTATCTTATTTCTTGAAATGTTGCAAAATATTCTTTTAAATATTTTTTAAAATTTAAAAAAATTATAAAAGCCTAACCTAACCCGATTCTCTACCGTTGTGGGATTGAATTGGAGGATTCAGATTTCCACGATCCTTCAAAAAATTCTGATCGACTCGATCCTACCCTTCATATTCTTTGGTTTCTTGGGGCTGGGTCGAGCTGTCTGGACACGCCCCAGTTGACAGCTCCTGGAAGAACTTGGAGTAGAGGGATATAGATAATTCCACCTACGGAAGATTCTCTAAGGATAGTCTATATAATTATTGGGACATGTTTGGACAGATCACTATGGAGTCATTCATTCATCCCTACATTTGGGCCGGAAATAAATTTTGCCATTTGTCATCCGATCCAGCACCAATAATGGGCCACAAAGGATGGGCCGACGTCTCATCATGCTTTCTTTACTAATAATTGAAGGAAAATCAAATATTTTTTGGTTCAAGAAGAAAGTCTCTAGCAGGAGAAATCCTTCCACTGATCATAGAGGTTTTTTGTACTAATGGAATATAAATCAAGATATGTGCTCTCTATGTGATCAATGGGGTGTAAATCATAGAAGTCCCCTGTACCAATGAAATGTAAATCTAGAAATTTGCACTCTCTGTGACCAGTGGGATGTAAATTGAGAAATGTGTACAAACTGATAAAGGATAGCGGAGAAGACGTAAAGAGTAGGCTGTCAGCTCGGGACATTACCCTTATCGAGACAGTCACTTGCCGAACCAGTTCGGAACAATACCGTTATCGAGATTCGAACCTTCGCCTACCGTTGAAGTTAACCAAACTTCACGCTTGCCTTAACGGTCCGTCTGTGCCCTGGGGGCAAGAAAAATTCTAATATTAATCCAAATCACATCAGTTTAATCATTAATTATGTTTCTCTTGGGCCATTATTTTTATTGTTATAGTAGTAATTAATAATACGGTTTTGCTAAGGTGCGCTCCAACTATTACCGTAACGAAATTTTTGCTACAGTGCTCATGCAGCCAACCAAGCGAAGCAAAAATTCCATTACGGTAACGATTGGAGCGCTCATTAAGGCGTGCTCTGGAGTGCACCTTAACCAATCCGATTAATAATAATTGATAAAAATAATATTTTAAGTGATAAAATAATTTTAATCATAATTGAAAGCTTACAAGTTTTATTTAATTCTTGACATTAAAAAATAATATTCTTTCATTTCATAAATGAATGTTTCATTTACGAAGTTATTACTTTATCCTTCTTATTATTAATATAATTTATAGTAAAATCTCTGATATATGTAATTTTTAAACTAAAGAGGTAATTTATATAAACTAAATACTAAAAAGATAAATTAAATGTTAAAAGTAATTGATCTTTTAAAAAACTCATTTAATTTTTATTGTTATAATCAAAAGTGATACATAATTATGTAATAGAATATTCAAAATCATAATTTATGAGACTTTAGATTAAAATAAAAATAGAATCATTTAAATTGGAAGAGAGGGATTAATTAACATGGATATTAATAGGAGGAAAATAATATTTTTTAGGATAATTTAGAATAATTCTATTGTGTTGGGATGCGAGAGTCAGAGACTCAGAATGTTCTTAATATAATAAAAGTAGTAATAATAAAATGAAATACAACTAAAAGTCGGAGTACTAATTAAATATTGCTATAATCTGCTCGCTAAACAATAGTTGGACCTTGACTTGGTTCTTGTGCCTAATACACAAACCATTAACAAAGAAAAGAATGAAGGGTGCAGAGACCAGTGTTGATACTGTTGGATTTGGTAAAAATTCCCTTCGGTTGTCCAAATCTATGCAATAATCTATTCTAAATCTTCTGGTACTTCACTCCTGGCTTCTGGAATTCTGAATGGTGATGATGATGATTCAATGAATTCTCTGTAGTCTGTCCTTCTTCTCCACCATGATGCAGAAATGCCACAAGAAGAAGGGCCAGTTTCCTCTCATAGTATTAGCATTATTCATCTTCATAGTTGTCTCGGTTCTTTACGCTGAAAATTATATTCAAGAAATCCACCAAAACCAACATCAAAAAAATCAAAGTGGGCACTCATCTTCAGTGCCTATACTTATACGCAATGAAACCCTTCTGCAGAAATCTTCAGGTCAGTTTTTTTAGTTTCAAGATCTTAACTTTACGGTCTTGCTATTTACATATTCTTGAATATACTTGATGTTTTAGTCAAAATTGAGTACTGTTTTTGTTTAATTATGGATTTATTTGAATGATGCTGAGTTGTTTGATGATATGCTTGGAACTGACATGATTTTTATGCATAGAGGTCTTGACTGTGTGTTTTTCCTTCTTTTTATGTTTATTTTAGTTCCTTTGGATAAATCTAGTAAATGCAGCTCCACTGTAGAGTACAGTGGAAGAAGGGTTTTCCGGCCTGTTCATGTACTGGAGCCTGGTGGCCAGAGAATTCAAGAGGATGGGTGTGACTTCTTTTCTGGGAAATGGGTTTTTGATAACACTTCATACCCATTGTATAATGAATCAGATTGTCCATATATGTCTGATCAATTGGCTTGCCACAAGCATGGGAGGCCTGATTCTGATTACAGCTACTGGAGATGGCAGCCCCATGGTTGCAATATGAAGAGGTAGGACCTGCTTTTGTGATTGATCTGTTTAGTTTCTGTGTAATATTTTCAGCATTTGTTGTGCATAAAATTGTAGAATTTGATTTGAACTTTTCTGTTCCAATATTTGCAATAAATCATTTGTATAAATTTGAGGTTATATCATCCTATATGTGGCTTTCCAAATGTTGAATTTTGATATGTAGGTGGAATGCAAAAGAAATGTGGGAAAAGTTGAGAGGGAAGAGACTAATGTTTGTAGGGGACTCACTGAACAGAGGGCAATGGATATCAATGCTGTGTTTGTTGCAATCTTCGATTCCAGGCCATAAGCGGTCAATTACACCACAAGCTCAACTTACAATATTTAGGGCAGAGGTAAAGGAACTAATATATTGGGAGTCTCTATTATCATATTCAGTCTTCTAAATTGAACTTTTACTTGGAGTGGTTGATATTTTTGCTGTAAGGAATAGGTTGACGAAGAAGTTTTTGATGAAATCAAATGTGGGGGCATCATGTGCAGGAATACAATGCCACTATAGAATTTCTATGGGCTCCACTTCTTGTTGAATCTAATTCAGATGACCCGGTTGCTCACAGGGTGCCTGAAAGGATTCTTCATCCTGATTCTGTTTTTAGTCATGCTTCACAATGGAAGCATGCTGATATTTTGATCTTCAATTCTTATTTGTGGTGGAGACAGGGACCAGTTAAGCTAATGTAAGTGCATTTTGTCCTGGATTTCTAAAACCTTTAGGAGTTGAAGAACTGAAAAAAAGGAGAATATTATCTCACAAACACATATATCCCATTGAATTGTATAGGTGGAGTACTGAAATGAATGGTACTTGTGAAGAAATTGATGGCCAGAGAGGCATGGAGTTGGCAATGGAGACTTGGGCTAATTGGATTGCTTCTAATGTTGATCCCCTCAAGAAACGGGTTTTTTTTGTCACCATGTCACCTACACATCTCTTGTAAGTGATTCTCTGTTTCAGAGATGGTCTTTTTCTTAGCTAATAATTCTATTGGATGATGACAGGCATGCACGTAAACCATACTTAGTTTCTGATGATAGGTGAAAGTGTTTTAAAATTCTAGTTCATGTGGCATCTGAAATTCCATAGAAAAGGTAAAATCTATATGGGAATGTAAAATTGAACTCCTAGGCTCAAGTCAAAGGTATTGTAGTAGTTACAGCTAACTTTCTTCCTACCTTGTTTTGTTTTAGCTTGTTGACCGTTGGAACTCAAGGTTCTCTTCCAATACAAGGCCAATCTCACAAAATGTTTTAGGAAGATTCATGCAAGAAGCGTATTCTTACTTGGAACCTTTCTTTTGTTGCCCAGTGAGGCCTAGAAAGCATAGAAATAGTGAAACTCTTTAACTGTCCACTGATTGATCTTTTCGTGATGTTGCCACTTTGAGAGTTTCTTTCCTTTTATAATTCACGATCATTTCTTTCCCTATCATGATCAGGAGAAAAGATTGGGAGCCAGGAAGTGAAGGAAATTGTTACAATGAGAAGTACCCAATTAGAGATGAAAACTACTGGGGAAGTGGCTCTGACTTGCCCACAATGCGTATGATGGAAAAGGTACTCAGGAAGTTGAGTTCAAAAGTTGTTGTCTTGAACATCACTAAGCTCTCAGAATACAGGAAAGATGGTCACCCAACCATTTATAGAAAGTTCTGGGAAACACTTAGCCCTGAAAAATTGTCCAACCCTTCAAGTTACTCTGATTGTATACATTGGTGCTTGCCTGGTGTTCCAGATGTTTGGAATGAGTTACTCTTCCAATTTTTGTGATATATATATATATATATATATATATATATGTATATTTTCAGAGCCCAGATCGTAATTCCACTTGACTATATATTATCCCCCAAGAATGTTTACATGTGTGTATTACTCTTTTCCAAATCTTTATTTTCATTAACTTATCCATAATCGTTTCCTTCTCTTTTTTTCATGTGGGTTGGTGATGGTGATAGAACTGTGAAAGATGATTGATTTCTACTTCCCAAAATCTCATATTAATAATTGTTCATCATTAGAAAATGAAAGGTGCTCATTAGTAGTAAAATCCTCAACTCCCTTTGTGAAGGAAAAAGGAGTCAAATTCTCTGAGATATGAAAACTGGCTATAAAATGACTTAAAAGCCATATCCTATATTAAAGATATTGTCATTAAACAACAAAAAAATAAACCATTAAAAGATTGACTAAAGCTACCAAGATGGATATATCTCATTTCTGATCGCCCCTTACTGGTTTTGCCATTGAAATGAGAGGGTAAGTTCAGTATTATCATTCCCTGCTCCTGCATGAAACGCATTGAAACTGAACAAACCCTTTTGGCTTAAATCTGAAACAGCATTCTTCTCATTACAAGTACAGTAATCTTGATCTTCGAATTGTTCATCCATCAGGTTCAAGTTTGGCCCTTTCAATGCCACTTCCTAATCAAGAAGAAAAAAGTTTAGATATAATTAGCCAAAAAAATATGTCAAAAGTTTTTAGGAGCAAACTTAAAAATGAATTTTTTGAACCTGCTTGCGATAAATTGATCCGTCTTCCTCAACATACCAACCTGCTTCCTCACAGAGAGCTTTGAGCAAGTCATTTGAATCAGGGTTCTTGGGAAGCTGGTAATTCCCATGAGCTCTTAGTCCGGCAAAGATGTTGTGGGTGATGGCCCTTCTCTTTCGTTCCCTCTGCTTGTTGTTGAGTCGTTCTTTCTCTGAAGGGAACCGCAACTTCGTTACCATTCCACGGTTTTTTGTCGCTCTTCTTACTACCCATGGCCCTTTGCTCCTCTTTATGCACCCTCTTTGAACTTCTTTCTTTTTCTCTTCCGCCATATTAGTTTCTCTAGGCCAGGATTTTAAGTTACCTTTACAACTTATATATATATAGAGAGAGAGAGAAAGGAGTGTGAGAGAGAATCAAAAGACAGAAAGATGCCAAAAAGGATTGCATTTTGTACTATATTGTTCCAGCTTTCATGTGGGTTTTTCTTTGTTTCTTTTTTTATTTGAACTGTCCTAACTATAGTACACAGTTGCATGCATGATTTTTTCTTCCTTTTCTTCCCATCCGATTTAACTACAAAATGCCAACGATTTTCCCCCTTTTTTTTTCCCATCCCCGCATTAGGCTGGAGCTGTGCCCCTAACTTATTCAACTCATTTCCTCCCCTAAACATCAGCAAACCGTTTTTTTTTTTTTTGTTATTCACTCCTCTCTGACTCTTTCTGTAACTTCAACATCAAGAATTAACATTAATTTCCCACTTTTACTCATTGTACCTCGAACTTGAAACTTATCGGAGATCACTTAGTAAACCATTTGTTTATTCCAAGGCAAAGTTAAATGCCAACTATATTTTGAGCAATCAAGGTACTTAACGGGCGTGGGTACTGAGTTCTTGAGCAAAGCATAAAATATACTGACTAAACATCAGCAGACCATTTTTTTTTTTTTTATTCACTCCTCTCTGACTCTTCTTGTACCTTCAACCTCGAGAATTAACATTGATTCCCCACTTTTACTTATTATATCTCGAACTCGAGACTTATCGACGATCACTTAAGGTAGTTAGTGTTGACGGACATCAGTAAACCATTTATTTATTCCAAGGCAAAGTTAAATGTAAAACTATATTTTGAGCAATAAAGGTACTTAACGGGGGTTGGTTCTGAGTTCTTGAGCAAAGCATAAAATATACTGACCGTTGATCCATATTTCTGAGTTTTACGGGATTCAGCTTTATCAGTGTTTACAGGCAAATATAACTGGTACACGTTGAAGGATCATTACTGTCTTTAGCTAAGAAACACCGTCAAAGTAAAACAAACATCTGCGGCTCCAAATATTCCTACCGGGGGCG
>JAOXNR010000029.1:4399005-4424326 GCA_028571225.1 Parsonsia alboflavescens | reverse complement strand
TAGGAAGACAATAAATAAATAAAACATATTATTTATTAATAAGATAATTACATGCTCTAGGGCATACTAATATAACAGTTTGAACTATAGGAAATAAGAAGAAAATAAAAATAAATGATGTTAGAGATATGCTATGAATTCTATTCGTTAAAATTGATAAATTTTAATTGAAGACGTATTTTTACCAGAAGAATTTAATTTATCCATAATAAAATTTTTATTATTTATTAAAAATTTTAAAATTATTGAAATAAGTACCTACACTATTTAGTTCTAATACTTTTGGTACTTAATATTTTATTTTTATTTTTATTTTTCTTTTTTTTTTCGCCCCTCATTTTTTTTTATTAATTTTTTTGAAGTTCAATTTTGGTCCTTAATTTTTTTATCATAATTTGGAAAATTTAACAAATTTGGATGAGTTCAATGTGTTTTGTTTGGACCAAGTATGTTATTCGTGTTTGATGATTTTGATTTGAGTCTGTGATTGTATTTGTATCAATTATTAAGGATAAATGATTTTTTACAATCGTATAGTTTCGATATGTTCTAAATTGTTTTGTATACTTCTTGTATTAATATTCAATTTTGTATGCCTCTTATTTTGGATAATTTTGGTTTGAGGTTATAATTGTGATTTTATCTATTGGGTATAAGAACAAATGGATTAACTTTGAAATTTTTTTTAATATGGATCTGATTTATATCCTCAAACATGAATTTTATGGGCTATATAAAATTTATTGATATTAAATTGTTCATTAGCATATATGGCCTAATATTTAGTGAAAAAATTTTATGATATGATTCATATGATCTAATGGATTGGATCCATCGTAGAATTTTCCATTAACTTTTGGAGTGTTACACCTTGAGACGGGTCCATTCAATCCTATCTCGCTAGATCTATCAATTGGGGTTGGTCTGGCCCCAACCCCAAGGGTCAGAGAATTTGAAGGATCGAGACAAGTCAATCCTTTTTTTGAAGGGCCCTTAAAATCCTAATCTAAATCAACTTTATAAGGGTTAAGAGTCGGACAGGATCAGCTATTTATTTATTTTTTAAAATTTTAAATTTTCCATGTACAACACAAGTTAATGAAGAAACTGGAGTTCTGTTGTAGAAAAATAATTACAAAGATATAAGCTTACAATACATAAAATGGTTTCTATGAGACAAAAAGTGAAGCGGATTCAGTTGATGTTTCTTCCAAATTTGATCCAGACAAATAAATTAAGAAAAGGAAAGAAAGAAAATCCAAAATTCATGTCATCCAGTCATGCTTATGCATTGGCCTAAAGGTGTCCAATAACAACTCAAATTCAAATGAAGTCGCGACGGCAACGGAGAAGAAGTTGGTAAGGGATTTGAAGCAGCGGTTCTAAAGCAAAGTACCGTGAGTCAGTTGTGAGTCTTGTGGCTACTGGAGCTACCTCCTGAGGGCTGGACTGAGAGTAGAAAGGGAGGGTTCAGAGTTGAGAGACAGAGACTGAAGAATGGTGGTGGACCGACAGTGATCATTGAAGTGAAACTCTAAATTGAAGAAAAACCAAGAAAAAGAAAAAGAAAAGAAAGTAAGTGTGCTTGGTGCGATAGGTCGTGTGTCAGAAGAGAAAAAGAAATGAATAGAAGTCAGACAAGAAGACAAGGTCACAAGTTGCTTTGATAAAGAAATATCTACTATTTGTTACTGTTCAATTCACAAGAGCTACCCTGCAAGGTCAAACGGGCAAATCCTAAAAATTATAAAAAAATATATATATTTTAATATCTTTGACTTCATTGTTTGGCTTGATCCAATTTTCTTGTAATCTTCTATCCGTAGGGTCAAACTAAAAAGTCTTTATTATTATAAGATCATATTTTTTAAACTTAACCTTTCGAAAATGATTAATAGAACTGAATCAATTCCAAAGGTCCAACCCTAATTGATAGCTTTATCTCTCGTCACATCATATGTGGAGGCATGACACTTCATAATTTTTAGACCCTTCCTCAGACAGTCCACAAATAAAAAAGATCTCACAGGAGACTTTTCATTTGGTAAAAAGTAAAACCTCCAAAATTACAAGTCAAAAAATTTATGAACCAAAGTCGGAAATATTTTAAGAAATAATAATAATAAAAAGGACTAAAATGTACTGAACAGTTTTTTTAAAAATTTAATTAATATTGTGTATCTAAAATAAAACTTTAATTTTAGAAAGGAGAGTGCAATTATATGGCTAATGCTTACTAGAAGGGCATACGCGAAATACTGGAGTGATTAGCGTTTGAAGGAAAACGAACCGAAAAGAAAAATGATGCTGAAAATTAAACCCAATACATACAGATTTAATAATCCAATCCAATTCTATTTTTGCTCACATCTGTATTTTTGTCTTCTTTCTTTAGCTTCATCTCGGTTTTAGCTGTGCTGAGCATTTCCTTCACCGACCAAAAGTTGTATGATTACTTGGACTTTGGAATCTGCATCTGTAATCCAAAATAACCAACGAAGAAGCAAACATCCGGCACCATTTCAGGGCCCAACGAAGCCAGGCTGGAAAATCCCCAATTTTCACGTCTTCAGCCATAATAGAAAAGGTTACAATTTTTTGATCAATAATAAACAGATTTTTAATTACCAGTAAATTTAATGCCACTCAATTTTGATTACAAACCAACCTCAGCCCTCCCTCAGTTGGTGCTCTGAAAAATGGATTCTCAAAGCTTTCGGTCCATTAATCATTTGAGTTACTTGAAAGGCGGCAAAAACCCTGAATACGAAGTGAGTCCCGGTTTCGTTATACCGTTGTTGATCGTCGTTTTGATTTTAGCTTTCTTGCTGATTTGCCACATGTACATGTGCACCCACCGAGATGAACTCAGCGGTTTGTTCTTCGGACCTGACCAGAACCAGAATCCCTCTCAGGTGAGATCGGCGACGGCCGGGCTAGACTCGGCTTCAATCGATGGTTTGCCGTCGTTCTTCTACGAATCGAGTGGGAGTAATTGTGAGATGACGATCAGTGATAACGAAGGGGGGGAATGCTGTATTTGTTTGGGAATTTTCGACGACGGAGATAAGGTGAAGGTATTGCCAGGGTGTAACCACGGATTTCACTCGGAGTGCGTGGACACGTGGCTCAGGGCTCGGTCGAGCTGTCCTCTGTGCAGAGGTTCTGTACCGGAAAACTCTTGTGGAAATTTCATGGCCTCGACTCAAGTTTGAAGAAAACAGAAACCCTTCATGAAAATTAAGGAACTATATATATTATATTATGCATGCATAGAAATTTGTAAATTATGATATTTTCTGGGATCTGTTTATAGAAATCAAACCTTTTCTTACTACGCCGTTTTCTTCGTTCTTTGACTCTCTGCTCGCCTTTACCGTGTTAGAATTACGGTTGAATGGACTACTGTACAGTCATGCATGGAATAGTGTAGTTTTAATACTGTTAAGGAGTTAAAACTTAGTTTTAGAAATGAGGTTTCAGGAAAAATCCTTTCCCTAATAAAACTAGACTTATTTTAATAAGTAATAAAATCAATTCTTGTACCTTCAAAAAATCTCTATTATAAGTGAAACAGTGATCGTGTATATCATATATCTCGAATAATATCTTAAGCATATAAGTAAATTGAACATATCATATTACCATTTCATGAGGTTAAATTCATCTATCCATTAATTATAATATTTCTCAAGTTTAACATTAATAATTTTATTTCTTTAACATCTTGGACTATCAAACCCGCTTGATGAGAGACCTTGGTAACTAAAAGAGACACTAAAAAGAAAATCTTTTCAAGGTGATTTCCAAAATTTTACATTTTAAAGGGGAAAAAAAAAAAGAAGTCAAACAAAGTAATCTTTCTACCATTGCCATACATGGCCACTGTAGACGTTCAAAGAGAAGTCCTGAACTTCCCGGAGCTATTTTGACAGCCCATTTCCACCTTTTGAAAAGTAAACATGCAACCCATTCTGTTACTAAACTTATAGGCATTTGGATCCATTAGTTTGAAAAGCTAAAACTAAAAATGAGATTTTAGTGGTACTTTTCAGGTGACGTTTATCATTTTAATAGGTGGAGTAGAAGATCGTTAAAAATGAGGTAGAAGATTAAAATTTTTTATGAAGTGGAGATATTTTATAAAAATCACAAAATATAATGAATAAATGGTTCAAAAGAAAAGCAAAATACAACTATCATATTGACTGATTTTATAATTTAATGATCATATTTTATTAATTATGTTTTTTTAAAAGTTGAAAAATATTATTTTTCAAATTTTTTTCCATAAAATAGACCAATGGAGTCTGTGGACTAATAGGCCCATAAGATATGTCACCCAAAATTGTGTAAGTTTACCGTTTACAAAATGGTGCCCCAAAGTCAGAGACCATGTAAATTCTACAAGGGTCTTTGAACTTGCTCGGCGACTCCTTGATTTCAAATTTCCAATAATAATTTCTTTTACGTTAAATATTATTTCTCATTACTACTATAAATATTTATTTTTTTGTCCTTTTTATTTATTTTTCCTTGTAATGTAATAATTATACATATAGGTAATCCAAATTATGCCCCCATTATTCTCATTTCGTTTTCTTTAGAAGTCTTAATTATGTTTTTCATTCTTGAAAAATCACACCTTTTGAACGAGTTTTTGTGAAAACTTTCAAATCAGTTAAAAAGTCACTTGTTACGGGCAAAAATCGGAATTTTTGTCCAAATATTGGGGGGATCAATTTAGATAAAAAGTTCTTGCAGTTCCTGTGTTTGTGCGATACATGAATCGGTGCACCTAGAATGTCTTCCAAGTGTTTGATGAAATTCCCTAACCAAATCAGCGGTTGGTTATATCGTCCTATGCCGCTACTGCATTTACAGTTAAAAACGAGACCAAATACCTCATCGGAGGCAGTAGAATCCTCTGCCCTGTGGATGTTGAAATTCTCCAAAAAAGCCAAAGAATTTAACCCCGTTTTTTGAGGTCTGTATGAATCCTACCTCTATTTATGTACAGGAAGAAATCATGGCAAGGTTAATAATTCTGACGATACAAGACGAATAAAGAAGATGATGATGTTAGAGAAGGGAAAAAAAGTGGCGAAGTATGACAATTGCATTCGGGATTATGTAAAGCCTTCTTTCTATGAACATCAAGTTTGGTGCAGAACACACAGTACCTGCCGCGAAAAGTTTCATCCTCCCCTTCATCTTCGTCTTCATCAGAATCTTCTGTGGAATCATCTTCAAAATTCTCCGCAGCTTCAACCTTGCCCTCATCATGCCTTCTGTAGCTGAAGCCCCATGCCGGAAAAATCATCAGGACAAACTTCTCCACGAACTCTTCGCTTCTTTTCCTACCTTCCTTGCAGACTAGAATTGCTGCAACAACTACTGCTGCTCCTATACCGAAACCCAGACCAGTGAATATGAACTGCCAGTCAAAATCAGCTTTGCCTGCTTGTTCTTTGTTAGTTGATGGCTGCGGTGAGTCGGGTACTGCCCCATTGTTCTTGCATTTGCTTAGAGGGAATCCACAAAGTCCCAAGTTTCCTTCAAAGGATGTTTCTGAAAATGTTTGCAATTGGCGGCCTGCTGGAACTTCTCCGGAGAGTTTGTTATAGGACAGATTCAAGAATGAAAGAAATGTCAGGTTGCTAAGCTCACCTGGAATCGTGCCATTTAGCTGGTTCTGCGAAAGGTCCAGGGATCCTAGCTCAATCAAGTTCCCAATTGTGTTTGGGATTGAACCTGTAAGGGCATTGTGGGATAAGTTAAGAACATAAAGTGCTCTGAGATCTCCAACTGTTTGTGGTATGGTCCCTTCGAATTCATTGCATGAGAAATCTATAGATGTGAAGACTGTCAGAATTTTCTGAAGCTTCAACTCCAGGCCTTTCATGGTTACTGTCACCGTATCCTGATAATAGAGGTGACTAAGGGTCAGGAAATCAAGGCCGAGGTGGTTCTTGGATGACTGCCGATTTTCGTCTTTCATCATTCCTCTCCATGTTAAGAAGCACCCAGCAAACAAACTACCATTAAATTTGTTGGAAGCTATATCAATGATCTGAAGATTGGGCCAGCTACTAGTTGTCTCACAGTAAAGGTCTCCCGAGAAGTTGTTGGACCGCAAGACAAGTACACGCAAACTTGATAAGTTCCTCAACTTACAAGGGAATTTATCCTCAATTCTGTTTGTTCCAACATCCAGAACTTCCAAAAGTTCACAATTGATCAATGATCCCGGTATCTGTCCTACTATCAGATTCCTGCTAAGGTCTAATGTTTTGAGAGAACAGTTTGCTGAAAACTTGTCAGGAATGCTGCCGTTGAGCTTGTTTCTCCCTAGATTCAGTACCCCAAGAACCTCCATATTTTGAAATAGACATTCTGGTATACTACCAGTCAAGGAATTGTTGGATAAATCAAGGACTTGGAGGTAACTTGCTTTGCATATTGATATTGGGATGACTCCGGAGAGGTTATTATTTGCTAGCGAAAAGAAATATGCAACTGATATTGATCTTCCAATATCGCTTGGAATGGAGCCGCTGAAATTATTGCTCGAGTAATCCACATAGGTAGCAGTTAATGGAGGGGTTGGAAACTTACCCGGCAGTTGGTTGGAATGCAGGTCCAGTAGACCTAGATTTGGGATACTGTAATTCTCTGGCAGCTTCTCTAGAAGATTACAAGAAAGATTCAGATGACTGAGTCCATTACTAACTTCCAAGATCCATTTAGGGATTTCTCCCTTGATTTTGTTGTCTGAAAGATCCAGGTGGAACATTTTAGACTGATTTTTCAAATCTGGGAATTCTTGCAGATTACATGCAGCCAATTTCAGTACGGTAAACTGGGGAAATGTGGATGTGGTTGCATTACTGCGGACATCTATTGATAGATTATTGTAGGAAAGCTCAAGCCTTGTAAGATTAAGGAGGCCTTTTACCCTATCCAGTTGAATGGTTCCATTGAAGTGGTTATACGACAATGAAAGAACATTCAACCTTCCAAGTGCAAAGAAAGATTTTGGAACCGCACCAATTAGTTGGTTACTGCTCAAATCGAGTGTATCCAACAAAGAGGCTGATGCATTGGAGATTTCATTTACTTGGCCATCAAATTGATTG
Source organism: Parsonsia alboflavescens (assembly GCA_028571225.1). NCBI lineage: Eukaryota > Viridiplantae > Streptophyta > Magnoliopsida > Gentianales > Apocynaceae > Parsonsia > Parsonsia alboflavescens. The sequence goes on along the minus strand of JAOXNR010000029.1, from coordinate 4,417,187 downwards.
TTGAAAAGTAAGAGTTTCTGTAATGAAGGAAGGGCAAACAAGGATGTCGGAATGCTTCCAGTGAGGGCATTATATGCTAAGTTGATATTAGCAAGTTCTTTAATGCCCTCAAATTGATTAGAAGGAATTGAGCCTGTAAGATCATTGTGAGATAGATCCAGGAACTTGAGTTTTCTGGACAGAAATGATGGGAATCGACCACTGAAGTTGTTCCAAGAAAAGTCCAGATAAACCAGTTCTATGAGTTTTGCCATTGTGGATGGAATTGGACCACTAAAATTGCAATTTGCGAGATCAATAGTGACCAAGGATGAAAGGTTACCAATTGAATCTGGTAGGGGACCAGAAAAATTGGTATGACTGAGCATTAGTCTCTCCAAAGATCCATTCCCAAACTCTGGCAAATTGCCTGTGATTGAGTTGACGGCTAAATCTATAGATTGTAGTGTTGGAACCTGGAAGATCTTCTCTGGAAACGGCCCCTGCAAGTTGCAGGAGCTGAGACTCAAGACTGTCAAATTTGAGAATTTTGCAAAGAACTCTGGAACTGGTGCTGAGATATTGTTAAGGTCGAGTTTAAGAAATGAAAGTGAACGGAGCTTTGAGAGTGAAGAATCAACAGGACCTGAAAGAAGACAATCAATTAAGCTCAAGTTTCTTAAATTTGACAAGGATGATAGGGCATTGCACCAGTAGCTTCCTGGACCTGAAATATTAACACCGTCAAGATTGAGTGATCTGAGTTCCGTGAGATTCTGTACAATTGCTCCCAAATTTGGGCTCTCCAGTTTTAGTCTCTCAACTCCAGGGAAACGGGTTGAGAGGTCAAGGATAACCAACCTAGTCATTCTCCCAAAGTCAATCGGAATCTGTCCAGCGAAGCCAGCTTGAGACAAATTCAGGTATGTCAGATTCGTGAAGTTACCAAATCCACTGGGAATCTGAATAGACGGGAAATTGTTGAAGGCCAGATTCAGACGCTCAAGATACTCAAGCCTGAACAGACTGCTTGAGCTCTCAATTCCTCCGAAAATTGTTTCATTGTTAAGGTCCAGGCTTATCACATGGCCGGAGCTATCACATTCTATCCCAGTCCAACTGCAACAACTCAGGTTCTTCTCATCCCAGCTTAATAACTTGGTTGAATTCTTAAACTTCACTTCTTTCGTGAACTGGAGCAACAGGAATCTCTGATCAGCAAGACACCGAATCGCTTGACCATGTACCAATATCAAATTATTGCCCACCAAAACATGGAACGAGGGTATCAAGAACAGCCACAAAAGAAGTAGAATTCTCATTGGAGACAGTCTGTGTTGACACCCATCAGCTTCACATTCCACTCCCAGAATTGCCTAAATTCCTTCTATCTGAGTGCAGAAAATGGCAAAGAATACCCAGAACACATAGAAATCCAGTACTCCCTGAACGGATAGATCATACTTGGTCAGAAAACATAACCGAGATGGAAAGAAACCTCAAAGTAAAAAATCGGGAATGCGCGTCTTGAAGACAAATCTGGGTTTTGTACATATTATTCTACGCGTTTGGTGTGGGTCTCTTATTTTTTAAGCCCGTTTGAACGACTTTGGAGGGCTCTTGTGTATGACTCCAACTAGACTTTAGACAAAAAGGAACCAAGAAAGTGACTTTGTCATCAGTTTTTGGGATTTTGTGTGGGTTTTCTTCAATTGGACTCTTCTTCTCTGCCAACTCTGTTCATTGACCACTAATCTTCTCTGCTTTGGCTCTTCTGGATGTCCCATGGTATTATTCCGATTTTGTACTGCCGTTATGGTTATGGTTCTGTTCCATGGGCTTTCACCGAAACATGTATCACGCCGAATTTTGTCATGCGTTTAGGCCTATGTTGCCCTTTGTCAAAAAATAAATATACTTAAAAAAGAATATTTTATTTTACTTTGATAAAAATTACTTGAAAAGAATGAGTTTGAATTTCATTCGAATTACCCCTTTATAATCAATAGTTTGATATTTAAGTAGATTTAAATCATTAAATTAAGATGGTGGTTAATCAAGCTTTATACATTAAAAATCTAATTATTGTATGAAATAAAACATTCAATTTTGAATAATTTAAAATAAAAATAACAACATTTAAAATTATTACTTAAATGATATGCAAGTAATCATATGGTGTTAGAAAGGGTAGGAAGAATGGGAAGGAAATGAAGATGTCACACAGTATTAGATGTATGGACAAAATTTCTGGACGTTCATTTTACTTGAGTTGATGAGTCAACAACAATTAGGCGAAACACATTACGGGTTGTTTCATTGTTTGGTCGGTGAAACTTAATAATATATATTGGTTCTGTAACTGACATTATAGTTCTTCATCTGCAAAAAGGAAAAAAAAATAATAATAATAATTAAATTAGGTTTTTTTACAATTGTTTTCAGAAGGTGGTTTTCCATAATAATAAGCAAAGAAGAATCTTTAATTGGTCTCCTTTCCTTCCTTCCATTATTACATCAAAGAAATAACAATAATAATAATAATAATAATAATGTTCTCTTCTCTTTTCTGATTGGTTTGGAGAAATTAATGTCAGTGACTCATGGCATGACATTTTAGACCGCCATGTTCATATTAATGGGATCCTTGACGTTGATGAGTTTGCATTTCTTTCCCATGTCCACTATAATTTCCTTGATTACGTTTGACTATATTTTCTCATTCTAGAATGATATCGATATTTGGTTTCAAAATTGAAAATAGAAAATAGATATTTAAAAGCCCTAAAGTATGCAATAAAAATTACTATCCCAGGAACACATATGAATTGATAAACCTGAGGTGATATTGGGAAAAATTTTCCGACTATCGAAGGTTCGAACCCTTTACATATTGGATGTGTCGATCTTGTAAAAGTTCTTTTCATCTGCCCTCTCGTTCGTATCCATTGATTTACATCTGACTGGATTAAGTGACCTCTGATCTAGCGAGTGATTTCACCTTGGGGACTTTCCCCTAATCAAAGCAATAAAAATTACATTCTTCTATAAATAAATAAATAAATAAATCTATCTATCAATCCTCCAAAAATGATTAGTCGTCGTGTCTCTAATTATTATCATCAACGGTCGGTTAATAAGTTAACCTCCTCACCTAACGTTTAAGGTTTGGTATCCTTCCATTCACATAAATAATCAAGTCGAAATCTACCCATCCCTAACTACAGCTATTAAATATTGACTCATTCGGCAACTGAATGTGACCATTTTGAATTTTTTGAAGAACTTGCGATCCCAAATGATTTATCCTTGTTTATGAATTATTTTTCAAAATTTTAAAATTATTTGACTCAACATTTTTAATATTATCCTTTGAACTCATTTTTCCTAAAATTGTTCCCTTTATTCGCAGACTTCTCTCGTAAACATCCGCATTCCATTTTCAATGTTTTTTTTTTCTTTCTAAAATTCCCCTCATAATATTTCAAAAGCACCAATAGTGAATTTTTCTAAAAAGTCCAACCTTAATATTCCAAATATAACAATCAATTGACTTACATTTTAAAACAAAGGATACAATCTAGTGTTTCCTTCCTTCTAAAAATATAATTCATTTTATAAGATTTTTTTTTGAAAAAAAACTTGGATTAATAATAAAAAAAAATGTTTTTAAATTAAAGAATCAAAATTTTTTAGTCAAATAACTTACAAAATTGAGATATAAAAGATGATTAAGGACAATATTAAGGAAAAATATAATAACATCAAATTAGATGGAAAGGATTTATATTTTCATTTTTTGTTTGACCTATGAAACAACGGTAGGCTAACTACACATACTTAAAACATACTAGCATGATTGAAAATCACCAAATAAATTTGGATTGGAGTTTGAAAAGGATGTAATAATATAGGTTTCTTTCTTGTCGGTTTCAGGAGATTGAATTGAATGGAATTAATTTGATTCAACAAATGTCAAAATTATTCAACCAAATTCCATGTGTGTGTTGAAATTGCATCATCCTTTTTTTGACCTTCAACCTCAAATATTTGTGACCCTTCAACTTAATTTTCTAACCGACCAATTCAGTAACAATATGTTGCTTATATTTTTAAGCAATAAATCGTTTTAAATATTGGTATCTTGTGAATTCAATTATAATGTACCTTTCCAGAGAAAATAATTCACATAACTTAATAAAATTACCTTGAGAAGAGAAAATGAACCCTTTGTCGTGTCTTGCCTATCAGGCCTTCTTTTATCTTGCTCTTTCTAGACATTGAAAATAATTGTTGAAGACTTCGATCCCAGTCAAGTTTATCGGATAAAAGTTAAGCCGATCAGCTGGATTTTGCCCAAGTTGATTTGCATCCTTGTGGTTCAAACTTTGAATGCCTACTCTAAATAACTTTATTTTGAGAGAATTGTCAATTTGATACCTAAGTTATGCTCGAAGTCAATATTAGTATCCTTTTTTTTTTTTTCTACCAACTAAGTACTTAAACAACTTTCGAACCTTCAAGCTAAAACTTCCGACTACATTCCAGTATATTTTTTATCAAAATAGCATGTGCTTATCATGTGATTAATTTTTTTTAGGAAGAATCATTTATTTAGTATTAAAAGTTACACTCAAAGTTATGATTAGTACCTTTTATTTTTCTTTTTTGTTGATTGAGTATCCAAACAATTTTCAAGACATAAGTTATTTGGGTATATTTGGCAAAAGAAAACACGACAGGCGTCAATTTTAAATTTATACAGAATGATCAATATATACTATCTAGGTCGAAAATATATCGAAATGGAATTGAAAGTATTAACAATAAAGTGCAAAAGTTTCGGATACTTAATTGGCAAAAAAAAAAAAAAAAGATACTAATATTGACTTTGAACGTAACTTTATATACCAATTGGGAGATTCTTCTTTTTATTTTTCTTAAAATTACTTACTTGTGCGTGTTATTTTTGTGGACAAAAAGATTTCTTACAGACAAATGGTACCAAAATATTTTATTGTATAATTTGTAGTTGAATGTTGTGTCAAAAAAAATCCCCTTTTTTAAAAAAAGGGATAAAAAGTATTGGATACCCTTAAATTTTTCAAAAATTTGATTTTTTCTCTTCAACTTTTAATGTTTTGATTTTCATCCTTGAACTAAAAAAATGTACTAAAAACTACCCTTTCGCCAATTTTGGGCATTAAGCTCTCATAGAAACGGTCTCATGCCTCCCACTTGCAATTTTTAAAGGGCATTTTTGTTGGGAAAAGGGAGGCTGTGAAGGTTGGTAGGGGGTTGGGTTCATTGTTATGAGCAGAAACGAAGGAAGCAGCCATGGTTGAGTGCCAAATCTAGAAGAAAGTTGTTGGAGATGGGGAATAATAGTTCTCTAATAAAGGCAACTTGATAGGTTATACAATCTATAAGTCTTGGATTGTGAAAAATATCCAAGAAAAATACATTTTTCAAAATTTTTATCAAGTTTTATGCCTAACCTGAGCATTTTTCATTACATATGCAACACTCCCAAATATTTTTAAATGCCCAACTGAAGGTTTATTACCTGTCCAAGCTTCATATGGTGTCATGTGCTCCACGACTTTTGTAGGTGACAGGTTTAAAAGATAAGCAGCAGTGGTGATGCCTTCAACCCAAAATAAGTCGGGCAAGTTCTTCGATTTTAGCATGCTCCTAGCCATTTCAACGAGAGTCCTGTTCTTCCTCTCAGTTTTGTCGTTCTGCTCTGGTGTGTAAGGAGTTGTAAGCTCTCCATGAATGCCATTTTTCTCACAAAATTTGATGAAATTTGTTGACAAAAGCTCCCTTCCCCGATCTGTGCTTAATGCCTTTAAGCATTTTCCACTTTGCTTTTCTACTAATGCTTTGAATTTAACAAAGTGGTCAAATGTTTCAGATTTGAATTTGAGGAAGTACACCAATATCATTCTACTATAATCATCAATAAGCAATAGAAAATACTTACTTCCTCCCGAGGATTCTGTTCTTATAGGCCCGCATAGGTCTGCATGCACCAATTCTAGAGGTTCAGAGGCTCGCCAAGCTTGTCCAACAGGAAACGATCTCTTGTTGTGCTTCCCAAAAATGCATCCCTTGCACACACCATGCACCCCTTCAATTTGAGGTATTCCATTCACCATACTTTTCTGGGACAGCTTTAAGCTATTTAAATTTAAATGACCATATCTAAGATGCCATAAATAAGAGACATTCTTAGATAAGGCTATCATGGTTTGGTGTTCAATGTTATTAACAACAAGGGGAAACATATGGTTCTCAGCCATCTCTATTCGAATCAAAACATGATTAGTGATTTTCTCAGTGATAATGCATTCACTTCTTTCAAACAAAAAAGAATAACCACTACCCATAAGCTGGCCAACACTGAGTAGATTATGTGCTAATTCTGGTGCATAGGGAACATTAGAAATCAATTTCACTTTACTAGAATCGGTCTTTATTTCTATCTTGCCTTTCCCTTCCACCTGAATTTTCTTGTTGTTTCCCAGCTAAATGACTTTCTTGTGAGTCTCATGTAACTTGTTGAACATGTCTTGGACACCAGTCATGATTCGAACAGCTACTATGTAAAAACCACAAGGTCTCTTTCTCTTTGTCATGTTCAACGAGAGCCATGAAGAGATAATTCTCTTCTTCCGCTTCAGTGGCAGCCTCCTCAGTATATCCCACCTGACCGTCCTTGCAATCCCTTGCCTGATGTCCTTGCTTACCACTAGTGTAACACTTCCTCATTTCAACTCATCCTCTACCTCTACCTCTGCCTTTTGATCCTCTTCCTCTTCGTCTTCCTGCAGACTTGTTGCTTGCCTTGGCTTGAAATGCCTTCTCCTCTAACTTCATCATGGATCTGTTCATTTGATGCTCGTGAGTTAAGAGTGAGCCCATTAATGCATCAAATGTGAGAACTTCTAGATCATTAGCCTCTTCAATTGCTGCCACGACATGGTCATAACTTTGTGTCAAGCTTCTGAGAATCTTAGTAACCACGATCTCCTCTGATATATTCTCGTCAAAAGCCTTCATTTGATTAACAATGGCTTTCCCTCCCATCTTGAAGTTCTGAACACCTTCATCTTCTTGCATAAGCAAGGTTTCGAAATCTTTTTTGAGAGGTTGCAACTGCACCTTCCTGATTCTTGCCGAACCTTGAAACTCCTCTTTCAATTTCCTCCATGCTGTTTGAGCTGATTGTGCATCTGATATTCTGGTGAAGACACTTTCATGCAATCCTTGTTGTATAAAAAATAAGGCCTTTGCATCCTTCTTCTTCCTTTCTCTCAATTTGGCTTCATCTTCTTCCAACTCTGAACACCATTTTCAATTAGATCCCATAGCTCCTGAGATCGAAATAGAGTCTCCATCTTTAATACTTCAGAAATCGTAGTTTTCACCTTGAAAAATGGTATTGAGTTGCCATTAACTGCCATTTTGATGAAGCCAAGGTATGCGAACCAGGCTCCGATACCAAAATGTTAGAAATAAGAAGTAAGTGCAAAAGAAAATGATTAAGAAAACAAAACTAGAAAAGATATTCAAAGCTGATTTTTATTGAATTCGAAAATGGATTGATTACGCCTTTTTCTTCACATCAGCAAACAAAATAAACAGAGAATAAATAGACTTCAACTTCTAACAAACTTATAGAAAATCACTGCAACTACTAACCTCTTGGACAATTATTGCTGAAATCATGGAGTCATGTTGGCATTATCTTCTTGATGGCAGATTGAGGTTTGAATCATTCTTCCAACAAGAAGGGTGCCGCACTGAAAAGAAAGGAAGAAGGTAGGTAGAGTTTAAGTGGGGAGCATTGAAGAAGAGACAATTCGGGTTTAGGGTTGATAGAAGATTAACAGATTAGGGAAGGGACAAAAATTCTCCTTAAAAATTACACGTGGAAGGCATGAAATGGGTTGGTTTCATGAGGGCTTCACACTCAAAATGAATGAAAGGGTATTTTTCATATGTTTTATTAATCAAAGGGTAAAATCCAAAATGTTAAAAATTGAAGGATAAAAATCAGATTTCTAAAAGTTGGAATGTATATGATGCTTTTTACGAAAGAGAAAACACTGAGATCAAAATATATTTTACAGTAAATCCCGTCTATTATTCCCTTATTCAATAAATATGTATTTCACTCATTTGTTTCCCTCACTGATCCAAAAGTGGAATATAAAAGCAAGCTGGATTCATAATAATATCATTAATGAACAACAGTGATAAATTGACAGCAGAACCATAAAAAGTCTTCATAGCAAATGTAACAGCAAACCAATTTTGTAAATTCTAAGGTAACAATTATATTACACAAAGCTTCTTAGTATTCTTCCTCATCATCATCAAACTCCTCAATGCCCTCTGCACCAACCTCTTCATAATCCTTCTCGAGTGCAGCAAGATCCTCCCGAGCTTCAGAAAACTCACCTTCCTCCATACCCTCACCAACATACCAATGGACAAAAGCTCGCTTGGCATACATGAGATCAAACTTGTGATCTATGCGAGAAAAAACTTCTGCCACACTAGTTGAGTTAGAAATCATGCAGACAGCTCTCTGGACTCTAGCCAGATCACCACCAGGCACAACAGTGGGTGGTTGGTAGTTTATACCACATTTGAACCCAGTGGGACACCAATCAACAAACTGGATTGTTCTCTTGGTCTTGATGCTGGCAACAGCAGCATTGACATCTTTGGGCACTACATCACCACGATACATCAGACAGCAAGCCATATATTTGCCGTGCCGAGGATCACATTTGGCCATCATGGATGATGGCTCAAATGCACTGTTGGTAATTTCAGCCACAGAGAGCTGCTCGTGATATGCCTTCTCAGCTGAAATGACGGGTGCATAGGAGGAGAGCATAAAGTGGATTCTTGGGTAGGGTACCAAGTTAGTCTGAAATTCAGTCATATCCACGTTTAATGCACCGTCGAACCTCAGGGATGCAGTCAAGGAAGAGATCACCTGCACTCAGCAAGACATGAAATGAAAAATTAATTCCCTTTATGTAAATGTGGAACAAAGCAGGCAACAATTTCTGGAATAATAGCATACCTGTGAAATAAGGCGGTTGAGGTTAGTGTAGGTAGGTCTTTCAATGTCAAGAGATCGCCTACAGATGTCATAAATGGCTTCATTATCTAAAAGCACAGCCACATCAGTGTGTTCAAGGAGGGAGTGAGTGGAAAGCACACTGTTGTATGGCTCAACAACAGATGTTGAGACCTGTGGGGAAGGATAGACTGTGAACCCAAGCTTGGACTTCTTGCCATAGTCAACAGACAAACGCTCCAAGAGCAAGGATCCCAGCCCAGAACCAGTACCTCCTCCAACGGCATTGAACACAAGGAACCCTTGGAGGCCAGTGCAGTTGTCGGCTAGCTTTCTAATGCGGTCTAAGCAAAGATCCACAATCTCTTTTCCAACTGAAACAAGCAAACAAATAAAGACTTCAGTAATTTGAAGGCCATCACAGAACCTTAACTGGAGCACCATGGATAACGTAATCTTGATAAATTACTTGTATAATGGCCACGGGCAAAATTATTTGCCGCATCTTCCTTTCCACTGATCAACTGCTCAGGGTGGAAGAGCTGGCGGTAGGTTCCAGTCCTCACTTCATCAATAACAGTGGGTTCAAGGTCAACAAAGACAGCCCGAGGAACGTGCTTTCCAGCACCAGTTTCACTGAAAAAGGTGTTAAAGGCATCATCTCCTCCGCCAATTGTCTTATCACTTGGCATTTGGCCATCAGGCTGTGCACGCAAGATACCAAATCATCAGTGATCTGTAAAACTATTTCAGGTACACATGACCAGGCAAAAACACAGTACAGGTCACTCTACTATGAGAATCTGACTAGATAATAGTCTCTTGGACTTAAAATGTGCTCCAAAAAAATGGAAACTACCATTAAGAAGATAGCATTTGCGTTGAAAGTTAATGAGTTGCCAAGCTTAATGAATTGAGAAGAGAAATTTATGAGCTACTACACCTAAACTAACAATAATCTGAGAACTCATCAAATGATTATTCATCACATTAACTTAGCAATGTCCATAGGTTATTCAGTAAATCTAAAATTTACTGATTTTGCTCACTATGTAACATATTCTTGCCATAAGAGACAACTTTACAAGGTTTTTTCTTTTTTATTCTGACTGCTCATTTATGGATTCATTAACCATGCGAACCTGGTAATAAAATACAAGAAATTAGTTTCATGGACCTTACTGGGCAGATGATTTAATTATCAAAAAGTTCACCACAAAGATCAAAATTACTATCCAGTTAACTATTCCCTCTGTGAAATTGCACGGATCAAACGCAACCCTTTAATTCAGTACGGTCAAATGTAAAGATCCATTCCTCAAATTTAGTTAAGACACATTATTGTTAACACTATTATCATTCTTTGGGCGTGTGAGTGAGGTACGCATTATTCTTAACAGATCTCAAATGCAATCAAAATTCTAGGCCGGTGACCAAGTTAACTAACAATGATCACTAACAAGAGTATCACAAATTCACTTTGAAAGTCGACGAAATTCACCATAAATAGAGAAAGAGATACCTGAATGCCATGTTCAAGGCAGTAGAGCTCCCAGCAAGCATTCCCGACCTGAATGCCGGCTTGTCCAATGTGAACGGAGATGCACTCTCTCATTTTCGAATTTTGTTCTAAAAGATCTACAGATTTTTGGGAGACGAAGGATAAAGGATGAAGAAATGCACTGAGAAGGAAATGGCGTTTATTAAGACGCCTCTGTATGTGAGTGAGAGGCGCAGACTGTATTTGTAGTGTCTAGTTTGCCTTTTTGGAGTGGCTGGTGAAGGATTAATTATGAGTCATCTTCACTTTAATAACGTGTACGTCAGTAAATGAAAATTTAATATTTCCACTCGAAAACTTACACAAGTATTAAAAATAATTAAATTATTTTAATTACTAATAAAAATACCTAAACATTTATGTTAAACCATCAATAAAAGAATTTATTGACATATAAAAAAAACATTTTTTTAAAAAATTAATACTCCCTCCTCTGTTCTTAATTATAGATTATTTGATCTTACTTTTTTTTTTTATCCCTTATTATAGAATATTTTCTCTTAATATTCTTTTTCAATAGGGATATTTGAGAAATTTACTTTTAATATTGATAAAATGATTATAAATGACTTATAATTAAGATAGAAGAAGTACATTTTTAACCAAACAAATAATTTGAAATAAATTAAATCTTAGAAGATATAGGCAATAAGTTTGATGTTCACTTTCCCAACTCTGCTTTTTCAGTTTCATTTGGTGAATGTGAATGAGATAGGTACATCCATCCTACCCTCTTTTGGGGGAGAAAAAAAAAGGGAAGGTAAGCTTTCATTTCTTTCAGTTTCAGGGTTTTAGTAGATTCATTCATATTCAAGCAAAGCTACAAGTTTTTTTCTCTAAAAGATCTAAGAAACAAAAATCCGGAAACTAGAGTATGCAAGGAGGACTATGACGGGTTGGTAACTGGCTATTCTAGATAATTGAAGGCACAACTACCTTCTGTAATTAGGCATGTAGAAAAGAATTACTCCAGCAATAATTTCCTAACCACGAGGATCTATGAGAGAATACTCGGGGAGGCAAAGGCATCATTGAGTTGGGAGGTCCGATATGAAAGTGAAGGTTCTGTATTCTCTGTCTATGAAATTACCAATCATATGATATGGTTGTTAATCATCAAAAGTATCAAGCTGCAGGTTGTGCGCCTTTCCATTCATGGGGTTCGTCATCATGCTCATCTGTTCTCTGACTGCGGCTTTCCTGCAAATATGAGATCCCTGTCCATATTCCGCGAATAAGCAAAATGCTTACAAACACCACGCTGCCAAGGGTACAGATAACCTGCACCAGATCCATATAGCGTTTGTAAAGATGGGAACATTTATTAATAAGAGGAGGCTTTTCCGGTAAAAAAGTGAAAATAAACTGAACAGTTATGATTATATTCAACATCAAAAGGAGAATTTTATATAAGAATGAAAATTGAGGCTGGACCTTAACATGTTCAGTGGAACCTAATGGCTGTGCAATGCTAGAGATGCAGTTAAATCTTACCTTGGCTAAACAAATCGAAGGTTTAGGTCATATTAACTAACAACTTCATCTTGATCAATTATGATAACAGGCTGAGTCAACCAGTGTGTTGAATAACCTTAAAAGATCCAAAAGCCTTGTGTCAAATCTCAGCTGTGATGTTTCACATTTTAAAATGCTACTGAAAGCTTTAACACCTAACACAGAGATGGTTTTGATTTCTGGTCTTGCTATACCTATCTCTTCTGTACTCACCAGGCTTCTACCTCGCAAAGCTATCAACCAGTCAATATCATTCTGTTACTGAAGCTGAAAACATGCTACTGACAAGCTGTCAAATCTTCAGCTAAGATAGATAGTGAAGTAGCATTTACACTTTGATCTGTATAGCTGAAACTCTATATATTTCAATTAGTGTTCCATCCAGTCATGAGCCACATGATGAATGCATTTCATTAATTTCTTGCCTGAAGTAATTCAGGTGCAAAGACCATACAAATTCAGATCTAGAAAGTGGAATATTGTTACTCTCAATTCTCCAGCCAAACAGAAAGGTCCCCTAACCTTGCTTTGATCTAGGATATGGAACAAAACCCGAAGAGACAGAAATAGTTCAAATACAAATAAAAGAGATGAAACAGTTGAAGCACCACTCAGACTAGGCTAGCAACAATTTTTCAAATAATATGGCAGCAACCATATTTCCCACTACCAACTACCACACAAAAAATAAAGCAGCACAGTTTCCATATAAAATACTCAAGTCCCTAATCTGGCAATCATCTCTCCATAATGCAGGAGGCTAGCATTCCTGTGTTTCATCAAATCAATATCCTTATCGATATGTGCAAGAAGACTGGGTATTTTAAAGAACTTTTCTAGTGCTATATGTTGCAGAAAAACATAACGCCTGTCAAAGCAGTGCAATTGAAAATGAACAGAACAAAATAGAAGCCATTCAGTCTAAGTTTTTGCGATTAAGAGCCAAAATAATGCTTTTTGTTGCATATCTCAGAAAAACTTCTGCGCTCATCATCAATAACCATTCATAGAGAATGCAACATGAAATACAAGTTCTTTTCATTTTTGCTATAGAACACAGAAATACATGAATTGACTATTGTTATGGACAGCCCAAGATAATATTTGACGATTCAAACTTTAGACTCAGAACTTGTAAGGGATTCTCAATATTGCCAAATAATTGATACCCAAAAAAGACTTTAAAAAAGCATCACTTCACAGAGGAAACAAGAAAAGATATTTACCTCAAGAAATGCCTTCAAAATCCACATGAATGTCAGAATTATAATCCCATTAACAGAAAATCCAACCTACATGAAAAAAGTGGTTTAGTGAATGAGGGAAGGCAGTATCCAATACAATAAAGAACCATACAACATTTGAAAACAAGGCATCTCTACTAATTATTTTTCTAATAATGTTGAATCTCAAACTAATAGAGAATGCAAAATCAAAAATGGAAAAGCTTGAGGTAATGTCCTCTGTTATTTCTTGCAAAACATTAATTTCACTCTCGTTGATTTGTCATTCTCTTCCCTTTGCTATTCAAAAGTCTGCTTTAACACTTTTCTATGAATACCAGTTGAACTGTAATTTCCCATTTGCCAGGAATTTAGCATAACACCCGAAAATAAAACAACAAAAAGGATTCCCTATAAAAAATATTGCTGAAACCCAATAGATCCAACATCCCCTACTTCCCCCACCATTCTCACTGACCCCAAGCTATAGACAGGCAGAAAGAGACCATTTTTGCTCCCTGCAAAATCTATAGTCCATGATCAAATGCAGCAAAAATCTTATGCAAAACAACGAACGAATTACAGCAACAAATTTGCCCAATACCATCTCTAGAGTTTCTAAGCAAGCATCCTTATTCAAAAGAATACATCTAAGCAAGTCATTATGTTAAAATTTTTCCAGGAAATAAACTTGAAAGTTCTGAAAATATGCCCCATCTCCATCGCACAGGAAACCAAAATCTAGCCATCCTTATGCGCCCTCTAGAACTCTAGAACTAAATTCTACTGAGTTATTATGATCAAATTTAAGACCACAACTCTTCAAATAAATAATTTTCCTACAAGGTTAAAGGCTTTTACTTAAGAGAGACAAGTAGCAAACTAACAAGTGAATGGGGAAATAGAAAATACCAATTGAGAGGAAATGGTGATAGGCAGAACAGAACGAACAGCTTTACGGGCTTTCTTAGAAATCTTTTTGAAAACATTCTGAACAAATCTAATTAGAAGATCCAAACTGCGATCATCGTCTTCGTCCTCTTCTTCCCCATCATCATCGTCATCTTCACCAATAATAGAGCTGCTGTTTACATCACCGATTCGCCTGCGGTTCCAATTAAGAGGATCACCAATCAAATTATCGCCGACCTAAACAGAATTTACATTCTCATACTTAATATGCCAAATAAATCTAGCATCAACCCACATACAACTAGAAATGCAAATACAGGTTCTGAATACCTTAGGGAAATCAGAGAGGCGTCGGGAAGATTGAATACGAAGTAGAGGCACTCGAATCGAAGGAATGCTCAGACTCATCAAGCGATTAGCGGTGTTAACCAACTGCCGTTGAGGAATGGAAGAGAAGACTTGGGCATAACCGACAACTTCTGATGCCATGATAGTCCGCCAGAGTTGAGACCACTGATGCTGGTGTACTGGTGGTGGCTGCCACCTGACTGCCGGTGCGGCAGTGCTGATACACGTGGCGGGGCAATTAGGAAACTCCCCAATTTTCACAACATTAAGAGTGAATTTTAGGAAATCTTCTTCCAGATTTTAGTTGAATATCGATTCGTCGGAAAAGAATTATCGAGAAATGAAACATCGGAGAAATAAAATTTAAATTTTGATGACTTTTTTTCAGGGTGGAATGGGGAGATTGAGATGATTAAAATTGATTTGATTGAGTTTATTTGACTTGAATAAATATAAAATAAAAATATTTAATGATTAGTAATTTAGTATTACTTAATTCATATATTTATTTTGTTTGATTATTAAATTAGTACCATTTCTTTTTTAAATTTTAACCTAGAGAAAATATTTTTATTAAAATGGCAATTTTAATTCAAAAGAAAAAATATACATATCAAGAAAAACTTCATAAAAAAAGCCCAATAAGAAAAAAGAACTAAAAAAAAAGGAATTTTTCTAAAAATAGTTATAATAAGAAAAAACTATATTTTGAAGAAAAAACATACACAATATTATAAACGAAAAAATAAGCATGGACGGATAGCAACTATGGACTAAAAAAAGGAAAAAAAATCCTTAAAAATTTATATATTATTAGAAAATTTTTAAATTGGAAAAAAAAGGGAAGTTAAAATTATATATTAAAAATTAAAAAAAAAAACATTATGAATAACAAAAGTACCAAAACGCATTTTTAGTACCAAATATCAAAATGATCATATATCATTTTAAAAAGGAAAAATAAAGATTACAATACAATTACATCATTATTATTCAATTTTAAATAATATTCTATCCATCCAAGAATAAATGTTTTATTAACTCGAGAAAAAATTAAAAAATACATTGACTTTATTAATTAAAATTTACCTTTTCAAATAAAAAAGACAAATAGTGAAACTTTATATTAAAAATTTATATAGAATGGCACGTTCAAATTCAATCCTATAGGGAGTAATTTTTCCATCCCTCCTATTCCATGTGGTCAAGCGAACCATAACTTAAACAAATAATTAACCAGGGAATCATACCAACCGTGAAGAAAGAAATAAATTATAGATAACGATCTAATGATGGTAGAAGAGAAGCCATAAATAGCAGTAATGATCTTTTCGCACATCACATTGCCAATTCCCTCGCAGCTTCATTCCCCCACTCCCACAACTGAAAACAGAACAAATAAAATAAAATTGGAAAAAAAATAAATAAAATTGGGGAAAAAAAGAAAAAGGGAGGAAGGGAGATATAGAGAAGCAGGAGATTGACACATATATCAAAGTACCACAAGAAATGTATCTCATAGTTTTTTGAGCACTATAACAAAAATATGTACTCAACAAAGCAGAGCACAAACAGGTACAGAGGTCCATTCAGTCAGGATGAAACTTTATACTTACATGGAACAAAAATTGCCCACACAATTAAGGCAGAAAGTTAATCTGTACAAATATGGTAGATATTATACATTTGCAGCCAAGTGAAGTTTCAACCAAATATTAAGGTAAGGTAAAGCAAAGCAAAGCAAAAGAAAGCTACTAAATGTACCTAACGTTTGAACGATAAAGAGGAGTGAGGATTGCAGTTGCTGCTGGTAGCCTCTAACAATAATGCAGTCTCATAGAAACTTTATGAATATAACCCTCGAATGCATGTTTAAGATTTTATGAATGTAGTCTCATAATGCAGTCATCAGTAAGTAGAGAGTGGAATAGTTGTTGACAGAAATGTGCTCATGTTTCCTCATAAACAATTAAATATCCCTATCTTCACCACTACTACACATTTGTTGGGTCGTTCAAAACTTGATAATGGATAAAAAGTAAAATATCTTGCAAGTTTGTAAAAATGTTTTAAACTAATTAGAAAATATCAAATAATTAATTCATACATTAGATTTGAGGATTAACTCATATATGGCTTACAAAGACAAAAATGCATACAGAAATAAAAATAGAATAAGTTGAACAAGAAATAACTGCATCTAGCATCAAGCCAAAGAAAGTAGAGACAGAATACCTTTACTTCTTTATCGCCTATGTTTTCTGCATTCATCTACTAGAAGGTAGGGATGGCAATGGGTCAGATCTCGACATGTTTTTAAAAACCTAGACCTGCCTTGGAGCTAGGCCCAACCTGGCCTGCGACTTGTCACGGGTTTCTTGATTCAGGCCCGTGACCTGCCCTGGCCTATTCCTATAAGACCTGACCTGTTTTGGATTTTTTGGATGGGTCTGGGTCAACCTGTGCTTCCACTGGCAAAGATGGTGGCAACATGTAGCTATAGCTAACCCTTTGAGGAAAGAATTGGTTTTAGTTTGAGCAGCACAATCTTTCATACATTGTTCCACTATGCAACATCTCAATGCCATATCTGCAGTTGGTTGCAGCACAGACTCAGGGAACATGATAGTGATATGGCAAGTGAAAAGCTAAGACTTTAATTACCTGTTGCTGAACCACAAAGATGTTTACCTATTGCTATATAGGTAACATCTTGTAAAGAGTGAATAGCTTTTAAGTTTAAATCTTCAACTGCATAACATGAATGTTTAGTGTGATAAAGAAGCAGAATCTGTGAGTTTAGTCAGAGATACAAAACAAACTTTATTAAAAAAAATCACATATGAAAGAAGGCAAAAAGATCAGATTTATTAGGCCATAGTTGTGACTCTTTGATTTTGTGTTTTATTAAGAAAATTGAAGAATGCTCTGAAGAAAAGAACAGCACAAGAAATACTCTTAACATCTATGGAAATGGCATGTTAAAAGACGAATTTAAAAGAGCATCAATCCCTGAAGACTTCAAGATGCATAGCAGAGGTCTATTAAGTCAAGGGTTACACGTTTGTACATAGAAAATTATCAAATAGTCCCTTAACTCTCTACATTTGACCATTTTGGTCCCAATTATTTTTTAACTTTTTTCATGCCCCTAAAAGTTTCAAGCATCCATTTGGGTCCTTCCAGCAAAACATGTGGTGTTTTCCAGCAACGTCATATGTGAAATGCTCAAGGGCTATTTTTATTAGGAGCAAAATTGGCATTTCAAGTCATTCCCTCCAAATAACATAAAATCATGGGATGATCAGCTCACCAAAACGGAAACCAAGAGTCAGAAAATCCGAATGCTAGAGCATCACTTTCCAAGGACATCACATCTGTGGCAAGAGAAACAAACAGCAAAGCTGCAACCAATTCAGCCACTGCATTTGAAATATAAAGACATAGGAAAAACTACTAACAGAACCATATATTTCTGATCAGTAAGGAGGGCAAAATCTTTGAGATTTTAGGGGAACTCATCCAAGTATGCTGAAGGCTG
>JAOXNR010000029.1:4381780-4394701 GCA_028571225.1 Parsonsia alboflavescens | reverse complement strand
CAGCACAGCAACCCACAGCACAGAGGAAAAAGGGAAGCTGGGAGTGGGAGAGCAGCAACCGCCGGAGGAAAATGGGAAGCTGGGAGTGATCGTTAGAGAAGGGAAGAAAGCAAAACACAGGCGACTCTGTCTGGACTGTCGAGCGGGCTGCGGGAAGGTCTGAACACGGGCGACGAGATGGTCCAGAATCCAGATCTGAATGGCTGACTTGGTAGCACAGCAACCCACAGCACAGAGGAAAAAGGGAAGTTGGGAGTGGGAGAGCAGCAACCGCCGGAGGACAATGGGAAGCTGGGACAGCAGCAACCGCTGGCAGCTTCAATGGATATAGAGGTGTCCGCCGGAGATGGGAAGTAAGCCGGTGATGGGGGAAGTGTGGACTACCGTCACTGCCGAAAGGAATGAAAATTTCTGAAGAGGTGAGAGGGAAATGAAATATCAAAGGTGGTATCTTTGAATTCTGAAATCTGAATGAGTTAGGGGTAGTATAGGATATTTCTGTATAAAATATAAATATATAATTAGAAATAGTATTACAGGTCACGTCGGGCCAGGGTGGGTCAGATTCCAGACTTGCCACAGGTCAGGCCAGGTCACTGGCCAACCCCAAGCCCGACCTGACCTATGCACGGGTCTCTCCTATAAAACCCATACCTGCACCATCCTTAAACAGGTCCGGTAAAACCCATCCCAAACGGGCCAAGTCACGTCGGGTACCCATCGGACTAGATCGTTTGCCATCCCTACCAAAAGGTAGAGCAAAAAAGAAAACAATTTCATTTGTTTTACCAATGTTGTTTTCTTTGGTCATTCTCCTACTTTAATGAGAAGTAGGGAATGCATATGCATCTTTGAACGTGTACTTTTAAGATAGAAAGCCTTTTCAATGGAAACTCCATTTAGATAGAGGTCCAGAATACTACAAAAATACCGATAAAACTAACCCCTCCACTCCATGGTTCCTTATCACCACCACCAATTACAACAAAACATTGTATTATTGAATAAGGGAAGACATAAAACACATTTTAGAACGACTGAAATTAGCATCAACCACAACCTTTTGAGGTCCCAGGCATATAAATGTGAACATCATAGATTGTCACACAAATATTACATTAAAGATAAATTTTTGTCCCAAAATCACCAACATGTACAAGGATAAACTCATGAGGTCAGATATATCAACTGAAAAGTAAATCTTCAAAATCCAACAGGGACCACATATTGCTTACAAATATATGAAGTTGGTGTTTGGAGATTAAAGATTACCACAACTTTAAGCTTAAATAATAGATAGCAACAAAAAAGCTATGTTCTTACCTCTGCAAAAATCTACAGGAATGGAAATGAATCGCCAAGGTGTGAGTTGCCAGATTGGTGAAAGCACAAGCAGCCGACAACAAGAAGGATTAGGGTAAAAGAGAGAAACAAAAGCATGGCATTTTTTAATATATTTCAATCCACTCCCATTCCTTATAGTTGAGGACTTGAAATCCTTAAATTTTATCACGGAATGGTTATTCCAGATTTTGTAAGGAATTACAATTCTCAAGAATTGCAATTCTGATATATTTTACAATAAAACAGAGGAATAAAGATTGCAAGGAATTAGACGGAATGGAATGGCTATCCAGCTCAACCAAGCATCCCGTTAGTGCTCGTGAACACCACATTCCAGTTGCAGCACCAACCACACCAAGAAAGATGGGTGCAGGGACTCCGACTACTCTGAGCATAGAGTACTTCTTATTGCTGCAAAAACAACCAAGAACCTCCCTTGGGCATTGGCATTTTCACTATTACTCGTATCATTAGCAGAAGTGTTCCTCAAAAATTTAATAACAGTTAATTGACCAAACTTAAACTGGAAACAGAAGTATTTGCAAATTTTCTTGTCAATTTTATTATATGGTCATAAAACTCCAGAAATATAGCCACAAAAACAAAGTGACATGTGGAAACTCTGCACATTGCAAAAAAAAAAAAAAAAAAAAAACAGAAAGAAAGAACAAAACAAAACATTACCAAGACAAAGAAAATGTCGACTAATACTTAGATGATATCCCTCCTCTACAAGATAGAAAGTTTTCTTGATGCTCAGGGAGAGCAAAAAAACTGCTACTTTACCAGACCTAACAAAACATTCAGGACAATGATCAGAAGCACCTTAACCACGGCAGTATGAAAGGTGCAAAACCAGGTCAAACCATACTCCTGCTTCCAAGTCCTCCAAGATTACAACGGGGTGATACAGATCTCCATGAGAAAGATCTGGGGTTTGGCCATCTGACATGACCAAAAGTATCAATCCATGATCCATGGAGATCATAATCTCCACCGATAATCCCAGGCCAATGAGGAAACCTAGGGACAGGATCAACTGTACGACGTGAATAGACTGCTCTATTTAAAGTCCTTGAAGCCACCTTCCTTCTCTTGACACTCTCCCATTTCCTAGCAAACTTTTCCTTCCAATTGCCCCTACCCTCCCAATTCCCGGTATCCCCAAACTGCTCCAGAAACTTCTGCTTCCAGAGGTCATTACTGGAGGACAGGTACCTCAATTCAGAAGACACACAACTGATTTTTGCAATATCAACACCCGGCAATGACTCCAAAATTTTCAATTTAAGATCAGTTGGCAGTCTCATAAAGCACGGAGGAAGTACCAAACCAGCTTTCTCACACAAGTCAATTAGCAAAGGCAATGCAAGCTTATCCTTCACTAGCCTCCAAAAGTTAAACACCTCTCTAGCGGGAGTAGTCCAAGAAATTCCATCTTTGCTTGCAATCTCCTCTATTAAACCGCAATTTGCCCATGCAACATTCAAGAATGCAACCAATTCATCCTCTTTGAGACGCACATAATGCATTGCAGATCCATTCTTTAAAGAGCCATAAACATTTAGAAACGTCCCTATGCTCTGAAACTTCAGTATAACAACACCATTATGACACTCTGAACTTGGTAAAACATGCCCAATAACGGCAGGAAGAGTGTAAAACAGAGACAAATTGGAGGGCCAATCAGCTTGAAACTGAACCCTGGTAATCTCAGTTTTCAAATTCATATCAAAACCAACAAAGCCAGACTCTAGTAGAACAGCATGAACAGCAATTACCAGTAGTTTATGGTTACGGCCACTATCATCACTACCACCCAACTCCTCAGAGAACACTTCCCTTAGAAACCCAGGTGCAGAAAACGACTTCCCAACTCCCTCCATATTATAACCATCTTTATCCTCCTCAGTAGCATCAATCTCCATTTCGTCCAACGATTCATCACTACCTATATTCACATCGCTACTCTCTGGTTGATCAACGTGTTCCACCCGTGAATTCATGGAATTTGGCTGATTCCGAGGCTCCATCGAACAAGGCTGATGTTCCTGTAATTTAGGGTGCATGCTAACGGTAGTTTCCTTGGAGATTGATGGTTGAGAATCGGAATTGGGAACAAGGGTTTCTCCGAAATAGCCATTAGGGCCAATCGCAAAAAAGATGAGATCACCAGAGGCGATACCGAGAGCCTGCAGAGTCTCGTCATCAGGTGATCGACTCTGAATTTCATCTTTACGATTAAGGGAGAGATGTATAGGATCAGGAGGTGCTGAAGTTGATGATGAAAGTTTCTGAGTGAGAATCAGTTTGAGTTGTTGAAGAGAACACCGATCGTGAACCTCAATTCTAAGGGTTTCCCTAGTATCTAAGGATCTCAGCCTTAGTTTCATGGTTTTTTTGTTGCCGATACAATTGATAACTGGAGAAGGGATCCCCGGATTGGAAAAGATGAGTAGAAGAATGTGAAAGGATTTCCAGGTACGGAGGTTTGTTTAGCAAAGCAGAAATCTAGGTCTACGGACTCTGGTTTGCTTCCTGCTTTTTAACATGTTTGTCATATACGGAATATTTGTTTTGAGATATTTATCATTTCTATATATTTCAAATAAAAAGTATGATGCAGTAAATTTTTCATCTAATCTTTAATAATTAATTTTTTTTAAATTTTTTTTTAACTACACTTTATTACATTCATTTATGTCTCTTTATTTTAAAATGGTTTCAAATATTTTAATACTTCATCCAACTTATTTTATAAAATGAAATAATATAAATTATTCTAATTAAATAAAGTATTTAAAATTTAATATATTTTTTAAAATTTTATTAATAAATTATATCTGCAAAATCTTAATATTTATAAGATAGAAAAAGTATTAAAAAATCCGAAACTTGTTACAACACACTCATCTTTAGTCAGGGTGTGGGTAAAAAAAAAAAAAAAAAAAAAAAAGTTAGAAATCGACCTCAATAATGAGTAAAACATTTTATCGTATTTTTGCATCAAGCCCTTATTCTATTTTCTTCTTAAAAAATACCCTTATCCCCTGTATCTTTCTCATTCATTGTTCAATAAGTTAAAAAAGACTTCATATCAGCTGGGCCTAGTTCTGGATAAATCCTGAGTTAACCTGGTCATACTGTTGGATTTTGACGTTACACACGAGTACACTGGACGGAGGTTTATGAACTTGGGATTAATGTGATTTGATGAATTTTATCTATTTGGGAGTTCGTTAATTTTGGAGAAAGTCTCAATCAAACAAAGAAATCTGTGTTTTTTCTGGCAACAAAACTCTGGTGCCACAAAAATTTCTGCAATTCTCGTGCCTTCGAGATTTCCATTTTTCTCCATGGAGCTATTTTGGCATTACCCTCAGAACCCGTTACAGCTGTAAAACTTCTCCAACTTTCGAGATCATTGGACACTTCATTTTAAATATGCAGTCATGGTGCTACAGTCTGATCGTCTGTTCTTCCTCACTCTCTCTCCATTAGATTTAGTATCATCCGATAATGGCTAATCTCTTGCCCACTTTACAATACTCTTCTTCATCTTCATGGGTTCCCAATAAGAAGTTGCTTTATTCAACTTCTTGTTTACCTTCATCTTTTTCACGGAATCATCACCTCTCATTTGATGTAATCTCGAAGCCCAATTCCAGAAGAATCAATTTTTATGTGAGAGCTGAGAAAGAAAGTGAATCATCACGGTCTTCGTCTTCTGTGGCCGTGGTTTCAGAAGAACCTAAGAATGAGGATGCTCAGAGACGAGATTTGCATGCCGGTGGTGAATTGGGAAAGGGGACGGTGACTGAGTCTGAAAAAAATGAGGTTGAGCCCAAGTCTGAAGATGATTCTGATGAAGAAC
This sequence comes from Parsonsia alboflavescens, assembly GCA_028571225.1. Classification (NCBI taxonomy): domain Eukaryota; kingdom Viridiplantae; phylum Streptophyta; class Magnoliopsida; order Gentianales; family Apocynaceae; genus Parsonsia; species Parsonsia alboflavescens. The sequence continues at coordinate 4,389,483 of JAOXNR010000029.1, read as the reverse complement.
AGGACGAGAAGGAGAAACAGCAAGAACTGGACTGGAAAACTGATGAGGACTTCAAGAAGTTCATGGGGAACCCTTCTATTGAAGCTGCAATTAAGCTTGAAAAGAAGAGGACTGATAGGCGGCTGAAAGAGCTTGACAAGGAGACAAGTGACAACCCAATTGTGGGTCTCTTTAACAAATTAGTTCGTGACAATTTGTCAAGAGAGAAAGAGAGGTTGGACAAAGCTGAAGAGGCTTTCAAGGCTTTGGACCTCAATAAGGTATTGCAGTGTTCTGTTTCTTTTAGAAATTTTCCCCAATACCTTCAGATTCTCATACAATATTTTTCTTCATCGTGCCAGACTCCAGTGTTTGGCCAGGATTAGATTCAATGATTGTTGGAAAAGTATTTACCTTTATGATTCATTTGCATGTTCTATCACTTACGGCAGTTAAAGGGCTGTTTTGGCTTTGATACTTTCTTCGCTACTGATGTGAGAAGATTCGGAGATGGAGGAATTTTTGTTGGGAACTTGAGGAAACCCATTGAAGAAGCGATTCCCAAGTTGGAGCGAAAATTATCAGAAGCTGCAGGGACAGAGGTTGTGGTCTGGTTTATGGAGGAAAAAACAGACGATATCACGAAACAGGTAATCAATGACAAACTAATTTGTTTGTGATGGACTTATCTTTGGCAGGTTTAGCAATGATTGTTTGTTTGTTTGTTTTTTTTTTTTTTTGGCTATAAATGAATCATTCTTGAATTGTTATAACATCAGAGATAGTTATATTATGCCTGTCATCTTGCAGCTTTCACATAAAGATCACATGTAATATTAGATGTTTTATGGTAGATATCCTTATGATTCGTAGGCTCTATTGTTTCCTTTCTGGAATCTATATTCAGGCTGGCAAACTTGTAGTCGTCAGCTTACTTTCTTTGTGATGCAATGTGGGGATTCGATGATGTTGAACATGAGAATATATAGTTCTAAATAATTGAGGGTTCTGGAATGTCACCATTACTTAACATCTCTATACCAGACTTAATCAAAGTATTAGGTATTCATTGGATTTGCCAATAGATGGGCTATGATTAGTTTGAGGAGGTTAACTTATTATTCTTGATGCTTGCTGTTACTTCCTTTCTTTTCTTTTCCTCTGATAGCTCTATTTCTGTTTCTTTTTGTAAAATTTCCTTTTACACTTAATCCCATTGGTGAATTTTCGTTTCTCAAGGTATGTGTGGTGCAACCCAAATCTGAAATCGATCTACAGTTTGAAGCATCAAACCTCAACAATACCTGGGGTTATCTTTGTGCCGTAGCTTTATGTGTTACCACCTTTGGGACAATAGCATTGACAAGTGGCTTCTTCATCAAACCTGATGCAACAATAGATGACTATATTAGAAATGTTATTCCTCTATTTGGTGGCTTCTTGGCCATTTTGGGAATTTCAGAGGTATGTTTTGCACTCTCATCAAACTTTAACTTCTTATTTATGACCATATATTGTCTACCTCCATCATCTTTTAGTACTGATTTTGAGTTATTTGTATTTATTCAAATTAAAGTTCCACACATGACATTTTGCCATATGTTTTCTGGTATGCAATGTTTCTAAATGGATTCCTATGGTATATAATTTTCTAGTTCCGTGGAAGAAATTTATTTAGTTGCCTAATACAGTGTTTAGAAAATTAAAAATGTTACTCATTTGACAATGTTTTTTTTCACTGAATTGTTGGGAATATTTTTAGAACTTTCTAATTTGCATCCACGGTGCACTCTTGGGTGAACCAGTCTATGGAAATTTTCTAATTTGCATCCACGGTGTACTCTTGGGTGAACCAGTCTATGGAAATTCAGTTATGGAGATGTTAGACTAGTAGTGTTGCACATCTCTTGTTTTGACATGTATTGATTTAATTTAAGGAATTCAGCAGACACATGATGTATTACCTTCAAATTTTGGCATATTCTAATGGAAAAGAACGCTAATGGAAGTTAGTTATTGATTTGTGATTTGATTTTTATTAAGATATTGAAGTTTCTGGTGTATGTTATTGATGAGTCATTTGGTGCTTTCTTGCTTAGCATCCCTAAGATCTCCTTGAAGGAATGGGAATAAGTAGCAAAAATTGAGATCGGAGAGTTCTCTCTCTCTGAGGATCTTCTAATGCTATGGTAAAATAGAACCTGACTAGTCTTGGAAGAAAAATGGTTGACAGTGCAACAGTACTCATTTCTTCAGAGATCTCTAAATCAAAATGTCTTACCAAATTTACCAGACTTAGGAAATCTCAAAATTTGCTGAGTCTACAAAAAACCAGAGATCTGGATTAAGAATTCTGACAGAGAATAGATTTATTTGTACAATTTTTGCATTGCATCTTCTTAACCATACATTAGATCCTCCAAATTAAAAACTGAATTTCACACAGCTGCTAAGTTGTTAGCCTTATTTGCCAAGGAGCTTGACAGATTTCCATGGTTTATGTTGTGATAGAGTTGATATAGAAATTCTTTGGTATGACCTGATGTATGATTGTATGAGGTTTTGCATATCTTGTCATTGCAGATTGCAACAAGGGTAACAGCAGCACGATATGGTGTCAAACTCAGCCCATCCTTTCTGGTGCCTTCGAACTGGACCGGATGTCTGGGCGTTGTGAATAATTATGAGTCTCTGCTACCAAGTAAGAAGGCGCTGTTTGATATCCCTGTGGCAAGAACGGCAAGTGCATACCTAACATCCCTGGCACTTGCAGTTGCTGCTTTTGTAGCTGATGGCAGCTTCAATGGGGGTGACAATGCATTGTAAGTTTTTTTCTCTGAGTACTTTTTTGACAAAATCTTACCTTTTACGGAAAGACATCTCAAATAACAAGTAGATCATTTGGAGTGGAAGGGAGATACTATATTATAACTTTGTATGTGTAAGAAACATGCTTTTACTGTACTGATTGACAAAGAGGTCCTAGCTAATATGACTTCTTGTATATCTTCACACTGTAAAAAAATATTTTCAATCTAAGATTTTGCAGAACTTGTTGTAATGGTGTGGTGGTGGTTTTATATTCAGGTACATAAGACCTCAGTTCTTTTTCAATAATCCTCTACTTTCCTTTATACAATATGTGGTTGGACCATATGCCGATGAACTTGGGAATGTACTGCCTTATGCAGTTGAAGGTGTCGGAGTTCCTGTTGATCCACTGGCTTTTGCTGGGCTTTTGGGTAAGTATTTCTGTTCTTTTACATTTCACGAATGATGTCCAGAACATAGAATTTTCTCATTAACACAATTCATAACGTTATTGTTTTATATCTGGTTTTCTTCCTAACACATGCAGTTTTTTCGTGCTTTGTATAGTTGGATTATAAGGGACTTGTAGTTTCTATTGTTTTTTTAAAGGAATCACCATTCTTAGGATACTTTGACAGAAAATTATAGGGTCATCGTTGATCCTTTTTTATCAGTAGATAACGTAGAGAATTACCAATTTCTTCCCCCAACTTTTCAGTATTTGCTTCAATTCTCAGGAGATTTTTCTCCTTTGTAGACAAGAATTTACAAATGTCCATCAGACTGATCAACCATTCTTTTTCCTTGTCCTTACTGAGTTATCTTTTCTTTGAATTGCTTTGTTCTTCAGGGATGGTGGTAACTTCTTTGAACTTGTTGCCATGCGGTAGGCTTGAAGGAGGGCGCATTGCCCAGGCAATGTTTGGCAGAAGTGCAGCTGGTTTGTTATCTTTTGCCACTTCTCTTCTGCTAGGAATTGGCGGTCTCAGCGGGAGTGTCCTTTGCTTGGCCTGGGGACTCTTTGCAACTTTCTTCCGAGGTGGGGAGGAGATCCCTGCAAAGGATGAGATCACACCATTGGGAGATGACCGGTATGCTTGGGGTTGTGTTCTGTTCTTGATATGTTTCCTTACTCTATTCCCTAATGTAGGAGGGACATTCTCTAGCTCATTCTTCAGCTTACCTTACTTTAGGGGTGATTTGTGAATAGAAATTAATATCTCACGAGTTTTATATTTACAAGAAGGTATAGCTACAAATATATAATTTGTCAGTTATGTGTCTCCAAAAACAGAAAAGAAAAAAAATATCTTATACTTCTTTCTCGTATTATTCTATTATAGTTGAATGTTTTTTCTAAATTAATGAATTTTTGGAACTTGGAAGAATCTTTTAAGATTAAATACTTCTTTTTATTTCTTTAAATTAAAATAGTTTTGTTTTAAATTATCTGTCATTTTTGCAAATAATATTTATAAATCTTTTTCCTAATATACTCTTTTGTAGATTCGTAAAACAACTACTTTAATTGATAAATTTTATAGATATCTAAAAAATTTCTTAATACTCATATAGTAATTATTAATAACGCATTGATTGTGAAGTCGAACTTACAGATCTCCCACGGTGTTGATGAGCCCTATCTACGTAGGAAAGAATAAAGATAATTCATTGCATATGGTGATGATAAATATAAGGAGGTTTTATCAAGGAATCGAATTATCATATTAATAAAGAATTAATAAATTGTTTACATTGATCAATTTATGAATTAATATTCAATAGTATGGTCAAATGGTTTGGAGGGTAAATTTAACTCCCACATAAATAGTCGAAGTGAGTGAATGAGCCAAACTAGGATACCTTTTTTGAAACAAAAATTATGAATTAAATTTTCATATAAAAAATCTGAGAAAACAAAGAATCTTTTTAAAACAATTGATATTTGAAAAAGTAAATATTTAATTCATTTAATTTTAAAATATTTATTTATTATTTTTTTATAGAAATTCAAGAGCAGTTTTTTATTCTTAAGGAAATGAATTGGTCCCTTCGTGGACATCATAATAGGTGGAGACGCCCATTTGAATTGATGGAATTAGTTTGGACATTGCTAAATAAATAAAAAAAATTTCATTTTGAATATATGAGGTTTAAACCAGAGAATGTAACATTATTTTTTTTTCATGGAATTTATTTTTATATAATATATGTCTAAGATAAAAAAAAATTAATACTCCTTTTGATGAGGAAACAATGCTTTCTTTCGTAAATATAAAATTTTAGACATCGAAAGTTTTATTTTCTCTTTATTTAATTATTAAATGCAAAATATAATTAAATATTTCAAGTATTATTTAAATGTAATTATTATATAACATTTATATTTTGGAGGAAGGAAAATAGTGTATGGAATAGAGATATACTAGCCAGGTTACTTGCACGAAATTTTCTCAAAATTTTTTAAATAATAAATTTTTAAATATTTTATAACAATATCGTTAATCATATATTTTTACCTTTTCATTAAATTAACTTTCCTTAATAATATCAAAAGAATATAATTTTGTTTATTTTTATCAATAATACTTGCAAAAAATATATATTTCCAATTTCATCATATTAGACCTTAATTTTTTAAACGTTACCAAATACATGTAATTATAATAGCACAATCCTAGTAAAAAAAAAAAAAAAAGAGTTCAATTTCTAGTAAGGGTTGATAGCAAGTCACTTCTTGATTTCACATATAAATATATCCCACAACTTCAAAGGATTATGTAGTTAAAATATATTCACTACTCTATCTAAAATTAAATTTTTAATTTTTTTTTTTTGGGTAACAAATCCGGAAAAGAATTATGACACCAAACAATCCAACATAGAAAATTTATTTAGTGTATGTTGTAGCCAAAAATTAGTGAATTAATTGTAAAAGTCGTAAATAGTGTATTCTTGTCTATTCAAGCATAAACCTTGACAATAATAATTGTCTCTAAAAACCTTAGGGTGATCCATTTGCACTTATTCTCGCTTTTTCAATTACGTCATCTATCATCTACCAAGGAACTCAGAAAGAAAAAAATACCTAAAGAATTGTAGAGGGGTTGGTTTCATGGGTATAGATGAATGAATAATTTGCTAAGAGTGAAATATTTACAGATAGAAAAATAGAAATGAAGAGTTTATATATATAAATTTTTATATATAAATAAATATATAAATATATTGTTTAGTTTAAATTTTAGTGGTGTAATGCAGGTATCTTAGACATCATTTTATCCACTAGAGTGTCCCCGAAGAGACAAATAAAGAGTTCATTGTATGGAATTTGAAAAGTTGAAAAAAATCAAGTTGAATAAATTTCCAGAAATAGAAGAAGACGAAGAGATAATTCCTCCTTAATTCATTTAATATTTTAGATTAAAAAATAATATAATAAAATAATAATTACATTAATATGAATAAATTCATTGAATTATTTCAAATATAAAAAATAATATAACATAATTGTCATTATATTTTTTTAAAATAATTATATTAATATGAAAAAAATTTATTGAATCTTTGTTTTATTTTTAAATATTTTTTACATTGTATCTAAAATAAAATTAATAAGAAATGTAATATATGTATATATATATATATATATATATATATATATAATTAGCTTTTTAATTTATTATTTTTTAAGAAAAAACCTATGACATTAGGTTTAATAAGATATATAATGTAATACATATAATAGATTAAGAGTCTTCTTTAATAATATATAATTAAAATTATATATATATTTATAGATTCTTTTGGATTTTAGAAAACAAGCTAAGAATGGAGTACCTACTTTAATAACATACATATCATATAATATGCAGATGAGAATCCATTTTAATAATATATTATATAATAGATAGATTATTTGAAAGACGAAAAGAATACTTTATTAATAATAAATAATAGATATATAATTAAATTTTTATTTAACCTTTATTATGTATAATTCGGTTTTATTAATGCGCGTTCCAATCGTTACCGTAATGGAATTTTTGCTACAGTGCTCATGCAACCAACCAAGCGGAGCAAAAATTCCATTACGGTAACCGTTAAAGCGCGTATTAAGGCGTACTTCGAAGCGCACCTTACCAAATCCGATGTATAATTTATTTTTAATTAAAAATTTATTTATAAACAACACATGTGACATGCTTTAGATTTTAAAACGAATGAAAAATTCAAAAACTGGATTCTTTGAATTTTGTAAAACAGACTAAGAATAGAGAACCTACTTTAATAATAATAATAATATATTTATCTAGACATATATATGTGTACTTTAATAATATAGTATATAGATTAAAAATCCACTTAAATAATATATAATTAAATTATATATAATATAATAGATAGATTATTTTTAAAAAAAGAATAATTTATTAATAATATATATTAGATATACAATTAAATTTCTCTTATATATAATTTATTTTTCATTTAAAATTTTATTTATGAACAATATATCAGATTTCATAATGAATGAAAAAATCTAATTATTTTTAAATTTCAGAGTTTGCTTTAAGTATAGATAATTGAAACTGGATAGATTGTCTATATCAATAATTAAATGTTGCATATTAATTCTAGTAAATTTTATTGATAGAGTATAGCATAATTTTAATTTATTTCAAACATAATTATACCATTTTTTTTATTTTTTATAATCAATTTAGTAAGTCTGACCTGAAAATGGATATAAACATTGAATACTGGACTAATGGAGTCATATTTCTACCGAACGTAACAAAAAGATCAATTAATTTCCAAATATATCCAAATTGGTTGATCCAATTTCAATTTTACCCACTTTCTATAAACATTTCATTTCTACCCAAATAGGTTGACCCAATTTCATCCTA
>JAOXNR010000029.1:4366643-4381680 GCA_028571225.1 Parsonsia alboflavescens | reverse complement strand
GTCAAAATGAGTATAGAATGAAAAGTTAGTTTTAGATATGAGTAATTGTGAAATGTTGTAAAGAATTGGATAAATAAAAAATTATTGTTTTTATTTGGGTAAAAATGAAAACGCCCCCAGAAAGATACATCATACCATTGTTGCTTACCCAAAGTTCCCATCCAATAGTTTTGCCTTTTATTCGGCGAGGTTTGTTGTTCAGACAACTAAAGGGAAACAGATTCAATCCTTTTGTTGTTTGTAACCCAATTTCTTGAGAAAATCAAAGAGAGTCAGAGAACCAAGAAGAAAGTGGGAGTGGAGGGGAGGCTTAGGCTTCGGTACAAACGCGGCCGCAGCATGATATTGGAACGAACATGGTAAGTAAAACTTTTTTACACGTGATTTTTTAATCTTAATGTGTATTAATGTCAATTGTATTTCGGTTACCTTCTTCTCTGCCCCTCCGTTGCAAGCTCATCACTGATGACATATAGCTCGTTTCTGCTATTTACTGCACAGTGTTCCCAAATCAAAAAACCTACAAAAACTGGAAAACAAATTCTCAATACAGTCAAACTGGTTCGTTTTGTTCTTTTTGTCACCGACATGATTTTTCTCGTATCTACATTAGCAATTCTCCAATCCCTTTTGGTTTTATGTCCAATGGCGATGAGTTTGGTATTAGTTCATGACTGAATTTGGTTTTCTAATCACTGGAATTCAAAATTTTAGAACTTTTTTAAATTCGTGGTAAAAAAAGTCAGTTTCTTTAGTTCCATCAAGGTGCCATTAGTCGCGGGTTGCAGATTGAATTTTGAAAAACCCAGGTTTTGGGTTTTCCAGTTTTCTCCTGATTACGAGGTTTCTCATTTACTTTGTCGCGGAAATATCTCCGTCTTTGGTAGTGTCGAATGATTCTGTTTTCTTAATTTTTTAATATGATTCCAATAGGTGAAAATTATTCATTCTTCACTCAATTTTATGGTGAAGGAAGCTGAAAGGAGAATAATTTCTTTATCCGGGGTAATTTATGTGTAGTAGTCTCTTGAGTTTTGGGATGAATGACAAAGGGAACTCATATAATAATAATTCTATCATTTCCCTTTTGTTTCCCATCAACAGCTTTCTCTTTCTTTTTTGAGATTTGGGAATGCGATTTTCTCTCAATATCAATCCTGGACCTTTTTATTTTGTTTGGGTTTAGGGTATGGCAGGTGCCTCATTGTTTCTATGCTATTATGTAATAGTATATCTAGATTTCAAGGTACTTCACAAGTTTGTCATATTTTGCAATGTTTGCTTAACCCTCGTGTGTCGTCATTGATTTAATCTGCAAAGGGGTAAAAAGAAAAACCTTCTTGTCAGGTATATCTCTCCATGGTTTTTTCTATGGATTGTAGGTCATCTGCGAGCAATCATGGCTTAATTAGGAAGTGTTTGCAGTGAAATTTTAGCCTGACTAGAAAGTACTATCAGTTGCATGATGCTCTTTCCTTTGTACAGAAACATTAGCATGTCAGTCACTTGTGAAGAATTGTAACATTTCTTGGCATTTTTCGGCATCCATTTTGCAGATATGCCATTGCGTTAGTTTTCATTTATTAGTGTTATATAGTTTTTAATCATTTTTTTGGCTGCATTTTTCAGTCCACTGTATTTGTATACTTGTTGCTGGATTGTGAAATGCTATTACTGTTTCATAAACTTTCAGGAGGTGAACTCTCATTGCCATGGCTGGTAATTCTCAATTCTCCGGAATGCAGGTACTTCATCTACACTTCACTTTTAGTTCTGTTTTGGGTTAATTTGACCTGTGATACATTAAATAGCATGTTGGAGCTGAAGACAGATCTTAATGTTGCTATATCCATTGATTCCTTTAATGTGTAGGAAAGCCTCCAAAGAATGTAGATAATGCAACTATTGGTGGTTCTGACCAACTGAAACCACTTAATCTTACTTATTTATTTATTTTTTAACTTCACTTTGGTTTTGAGGTTAAGAGGATGCATTTCTCTAGAGATGTGAATGAATGAAGAGAAACAACTTTCTCATATTTATTTTGACGGGAAGGGTTCTGGAAGAAAGTGGCATATATTAGGATTTCCCTTGCCATTTTACTGGTACAAGTGTAACTAATTTCTTGCATGTCTTCAATGTATCAAATATTGCAGAGTTTTTCTTAAATGGAAATTTGATTGCATTTTCATATTGCTAGTTAAACAAGGTGATGTCAGTTATTGTCTCTTTGTTCCTCCTTTTCTTCTCAACAAAAATAATACTTTGGGATTAGATTATATTTAAAATTCATTTAGTCCAAGTTATGCATGTAGTTGCTGTTCTTGTATGGGCAGTTTTCTATTGGATCTTATCTCCATAATAGTGTAAAAAGAAGCTATGTCCAAAGTTGTTCTAGGAGAAGTAGCATAGGTTCTCTGCACTCTTTTTCCTCAGACATTCTGGATACTGTCTTGCAATATGTCCAAATACAATCATCTAATCTATGTCTCACTATACACCCTTTATCAGGGTTTCTCAATGTAACTTTTGGTTTTTCTTTGTCTGTACAATTTGTCAAACGATCTCTTCTCATAACTGTAGTTTGTCAGATTTTATTTTCATAAGTTTGCTGTTTCCTTTTTCCTTTTGAGATTATCATTTAGTTTTAAGAGCAAGTTCTCTTTCCTTTTTTTGTTTTTTGGTTGTTGTTGTTATTGTTATTGAACCTATTCTTCTGCATGTTTCTTGTTCTTCTACAACATTCTTCTCAAAGTGTAATGAGCTTCTATGTCTTATAGTGCTGTATTAATATGAAAATAAACCACTTCAATATTGTGTAACAGTCTAATTTTAGGTCTATATACCCTTCCAAAAGAAAGGACAAGTGCGGTGTAACTTGAATGCATCTCATCTTTTTATTTAAAAAAATGTGTAGGACTAACAACAGATGCTGACGTGGCTTGTGAGTCCATAGATTCAATGCCGAGAAACAATATATGTTAGTTATGTTGTGTACTCTCTCTTTAATCAGGGCTCCTTCTGGTTTTCTTGCCATGTTGGTTCTATCCCAAATATGCAAATCTTCCGGTGTATCTCGTGCTCTTTGTGCTAAGACATTTGTTAAGAGGAAAGCTATTCATTTCTCAGGCATATCTGATATTCTTCAAATGAGAAATCTGTGGACTTGTAATAATGAGGTAATGAAGGTTAAAATTTTCCTAAGTGGGGGTGTGAATTAAACATTATCCTTTAGTATACCATATCTTTTGTCCCTATATTGGGGCATAAAGATGTATCATAGTTTTGGAAGATCTAAACAAAGTAAAAGTAATAACCTTTTTGGAGGTCATCAATTGTTGTTAATGCCACAGAAAATTGTCTGGATTCTGCAATTTAGCTTTTGTGAGGATATCTTACTCTTTCTCGTCCTTTTTCATATGATAAATAATTAATTCTGATTGTCCTTCATGAATATAATATTTGGCGATGCACTAATGTTCTCTTTTTGTGAGCAGATTTGTACTTTCTGTGACCAGATTTGTACTTTCTGTTGTGATTTTCTTGTTACCTGCTTGCAGTTTAATGAAGTACTTACTCTACTTACCGTTTCCTTCTTTTTCTTCTTTTCCCTTTCTTTGTGGGTGCTGCATTAAAGCCAAATCGACCCCCTCTAATTGGTTCTCTTGTTCCTCCTCAAGGTGCTCTCCCTTCCATGTCTATGCAAGTAAGGTTTCTGGGTCCTTGCTTTCTGTGCTGTCTTATTTGGAAATTTTTCTCATGCTTTTATAGCAGTTTGGGCTTTGACATCATTTGACCTATTTGATTTGCGTAATAGTGTCTACCGAAGTTTTAGTGAGTTTTGTATTTATTGCAGTACCGGTCTGTGGGTCCACCACAGCAGCATCAGCCTTATATTTCCATGCCTGCTCAGCAGTTTCAGCCCATTGGGCCTGCAACTATTGGGATACCCCCTCCTCCTCCGGTTCAATTTCCTCAACAGATGTCACATCTTCCTGCAAGACCTGGTACAGGAGGTGATATTATGCCTCAATCACAAGCAATTCCAGTTCCCGATTTTCATCAAAGCAGACCTGTCACACCTGTTCCTGCACCACCTCCGCAAAATTTGCAGATCTCAAATAACTACATTCCAGGCTTTGCTGGCCCTAGAATCCCTCTTTCTTCATCATATAATGTGTGAATTCTAATAAGGTGTCTGATTGATATGTCCATATCTAATTGATAAAATATATTTGAAATCTGTTCTACATCTCTTCTTTCAGTTGCCCTTGTCATCTGCTGTACCACAACAAACAAATACAGATTCTTCATCTCTGTATCAGCCAATTTCCCAGACAACTATTCCTAGTTTTCCTGCAGACGGACAGCCTTGGTTGTTGACTGGAAATCAGAGCATGAAACCTGTTACTCCGGCTCAGCAGACCGGGGAACAATCTACCCAAGCAGTTAATGTAGTGAGCTTTTCTGATTCTTTTCCTTGTGTTTATTCTAAATCTATAAACTTTTCCTTGCAGATTTGAATGTCTATTTTTATTTTGGGATGCTTGAATTAAATATCCCATTTCTAAAAATAAAGACTTTTAATATAAAGTTCCATAAATCACCTCTTGAATTTAATTAATTACATGCCCTAACCAAAAGGTCCCACTAATTACACTAATGAGAAGGATAGTATGGTAACTTTAAAACAAGTTAAATGCATTCCTTATTTTAATCAAGTAAAAATGAGACATTCAATTTTGGATGGAGGAAGTATTTTATTTTATTGGGTAAAGATTGCATTGATGAGATTTACCTATATATTTGATGTTTCTATTCCAGGATGCAAATCCCAAACCCGATGGTGGTCAAAAGGCTTCATCAAATTGGATAGAGCACACTGCTCGCCTCCATAATGGTAAAAAGTAAGTGATTCTGTTATTTGATTTGAATAAAGTATACTCGTCATAGGAAATTCTGCATCTGTAGCTAGCTTAATCGAGAGCCCTATTGGATAATTACAATTGTTATTGATGCCCTACACTTTATTGATTTATTTTCGCAATCTGCATTGCTATTATGTTTAGCTTCTTAATTATTACTTCTCCTTTAGATAGTTAAATAGGACCAACCATATAAGATTTGACTGAGTTGCCTTCACCCAGGCAATCCATTAAATATGGAAGAGCACATGAATGACAATATTTCTCGAAATCAAACATTAACATATTGAGATACAATTGGATGTAGAACCATGGATCACTTTGTCTAAATGACTGATTCTTACCTCATTAGATATTCTTTTTTGTCAATAATTTTTCCCTCTTTTTTAGACAAGTTTTAAAGCAAGTTATACTGGTAATCATAGACTATTCTTATGCTTCCTGTACTAATAATTTAAAGAATGATTGTTGAACATGTTTCAGAGAAACATAAGGTTTCTCTTTTTGATGGTAAAGAGAGGGGTTTTGTACAAGTCCTTGTCAAAACACTAATATGGTGAAACGAAATAACTGAATAAATGAAAGATTAGGTTTTGAAGAAGATAATTTTATGGATTTTGGAAATGCTTATCTTTTTTTAGTGAATCTTTTGATTGGTTTCTATTTCCATCTAAAGCAGTTTCACTGATAATTGAGACTTTTGAGTTTGTAATCTGTTCATAACTTTTCTATAATAAATGTACGAGTGGTTTTAGTAATTCTTCTACAAATGGTTTCTGCAGATATTATTACAATAGAATGACGGGGCTCTCCTCCTGGGAAAAACCTCTTGAGTTAATGACCCCAATTGAGGTGAGTCACATCATCAGTGCTCTTTCTTCATTTTTACTTCTGTTTTGAGGTTCTTGACAGTTGTCTTGAAGCAATCAAATCTTTTCTGAAACATATTTCTTTGTCTCTTCTTTGCACAAATATTTTGGCTGAGAAAGCCCAACAAAAGAAAATACCTATTTCCTCCTACCTGGAACACTAGTTTCACTGGCTTACATTCTGGCTTCAACCAGTTTTTCTCAATTTGATTTTGCAATGCCTTTCACAAGTTTAATTGTTTATATTTACTTCTCAACATTGTTAACTGTTGTGGAGAAAGCGTGGCTTACTGTATTGCTCTTTTGAATGTTTCTTATGGTTTTTTAAGTAAGTATGATACATAATTAATTGACAATTTCTAACATCTGAGATCTCTAATATCCCTATTTCATCACCTTGTAAATGTTTACTTTTTAGGTAACCTTAATTACACTCTGTATGTTTCTTGGAAAAGAAAGAATTATGTTATCTCCATATAACAGATAAATAGTTCTTTGTCTCTTTCTGGTAGAAATAGGAGAAGAAGAAAAGATGATCCTATCTTTCCAATTGCTTGATATGGAAGGTAGGATTCAAAATTTTTCTCTGGATTTTTAGTTTTTCTTACTAGTAATAATTATTATAAATGTAAGTAAACATTGAAAAGGATAACTTATCAGGTCATTTGAGCTAATGGATATGGGTCTATTTGGTGGTTGGGTTTATTTTTATTTTATTTTTTCCCACCTCTTTACTTAGAATGCATATATGCCATTCCCGACTACATTCATCTAAATTTTCATTTTAGTTGTTTCTGCATGACTATGGAAGCTGTACATTGGATCTGTTGAGCTCTTTGTGCATCTGTTCGGATAATGTCAATTCCAACTTCTAGTTTTTAAAACACCCATGGGTAGATGCTTCCTTCTTCATGTACTAATTCTAGTGAATGTTGCCATTCTAAATTATCTGTTTGCAATTTGATTTCTCATTTCTTAGATCACTTGATAGATTTTAGCATTAGCAATGGTTGATAATGTCAAGGTATTATTGTGTCCATTTCTTTGCTGTATTTACATTTTGGCCACTTATCACTTTTGGAAACTAAGTTGGAGGATAATCAACTTATAAGCTAAGGTTAAACTTGATGAGTGAATTTTAGCATTATCTCTAACAGTCTATGGAAATAAGTGTAAAGCTAATCTTTTAAATTTGTTAAGCATTTCTTCTACCTTTTTCTTTTTGCTATTAAATAGATGTGGTAAGAGAATGATGAATACAGTTGAATTGGCTACGAAATTTGAATACCATTATTCATCCTCCAAAGTGCTTATTCTCATGTAGTGCTTCATTGGTCAATGGATGATATAGTTGTCATATTTCACTTCTATTCTACATGATATGGGGTAGTCTGTATGCAACATGGCTTTGATTGTTTTGTGTGACAGATAGAATGCTTTTCAAATCAAAGATTGAGGTCAATTTCTTTCCATGATATGTATTTGCTGTAAATTTATTTGATTACTTGCTCAAAGCAAATTGAAATAAATGGTAAAAAAATGTGCAGTATAGAAAAAAATTTGAAGAACACAACTGGCTATGTTTGAGCTCCGAGAGAGCTAGAAATTGTAACTGCTGTAGTAAAACCTTTGGATAGAAATGTTATCTTGTATTTTTCATTCTTATTGTATTTTAGAGCTTTACTTTCATGGCTTTTCAAATTCGTTAAAAATGCCATTCTTGATTGACTGTCCATTGCCTCATTTTTCTTGAATCTCATTTCCCTCTTTAGTTCAATTCTGGGCTAGATGGCATAAAAAGGTACAAATGTATACATTTTTATTCTATTAAGGATGTATATCATCTGATGACCTCTGATGCATTGCATTGACTCATGGAACTGGAATTTTTTCTCCACAACTTACCGAGGTGTGCTTGTTTCAGGCAAAATGGTTGTATCGTTTTTATCAATCTTTCTATCTTTCAAAACAATGTTTATCTGCTTCTTTCTGAAGTTGGCCTGTGCATCTAAACAGCCAATTTTTGTATTTTGTTGGAAGTTATGCCCCCCCCCCCCCTGCTCCTGGTTATTCATCTCTTGTTGAGTGTTGGTAAAATGACGTTCTATGTACTTGTTTTCCATTCCATGATTTCTTTTGTTTATCAATTTCTTTCCTGTTTCCATTTTACTTTATTGGATGGTTTTCTACGCCAGCTGTGTGCATTTGATTTTCCGGACTTGATGACTTTGTGTCTAAATTGGTTATCAAGATGGAAAGTTAAATAGTT
Organism: Parsonsia alboflavescens; assembly: GCA_028571225.1. Classification (NCBI taxonomy): domain Eukaryota; kingdom Viridiplantae; phylum Streptophyta; class Magnoliopsida; order Gentianales; family Apocynaceae; genus Parsonsia; species Parsonsia alboflavescens. The sequence goes on along the minus strand of JAOXNR010000029.1, from coordinate 4,373,617 downwards.
GTTCTATGCTTTGTGGAGCTGGTGCTGCATCTGTCCTTGCTTCGCACTCCTAGTGAAAACTTTCGATCTGGTTCTTATTGATCTGCGAAATCATGGTGACTACCATTTCTCTAGACATGTTGAGTTGCCTGTTCTAATTTCAAGAACACGTGTTTATTTAATTGCAGAGGGCTGATGCATCCACTGACTGGAGAGAGTATACTTGCCCTCAGGGTAGAAAGTGTGTAAAGAAAATGAATTTTGTTTTCGTATTCTTGTTGATTCGGTGTTCAATTGGATGACTTTAGTTAATTTGATACAGGTATTACTACAATAAAGTTACCAAACAATCAAAATGGAGGATCCCTGATGAACTCAAGGTTCTTTCAGCTGATTAACACTAATGCTTATCTCTTTTCTTTCTTCACCCTACAAAATGTAAATAAAAAAATAAAAAAAGAGCAAATAGTGCAGAATTTCATGTAGCTTTTCTATAATTTACTACAGCTAGCTCGTGAAGGATTGAAGTTGGATTCGTTCAATGGGTTAGAACCTGGAAAGGATATTGATTCTCATGTCCCAGCACCTGTATCCATCTCTAGAGTCAGCACATCATCCTCCAATGTGGATCCGTCCCCTTTCTCAACTCAAACAGTAGCATCAAGCCCAATTCCAGTGGCCCCGGCTGATACTCCAGCTATTGCTAATCCAGTGGCACCAGATGTTACCGAGAAACCGAATATTTCTGTTTCATCATCATCACCTACAGAGGTATCACCTGTGTTGGAGACTGCAGAAACTGCTACTCCAGCGGTTGCTGTTTTGGAGAAGGATGTGAATTCAGTCACTTCGGCCACCACTTTTACTACACAGAAGTTAGCAGCTGAAAAGATCTTTACATGTCTTTGATAATCTCGCGATTGATGATAAATCATGATTTCTGATTTTCATATCTATTTCTGCAGTAGTTCTGATACTCTGCCAGCTCAGGATGCTGTAACTTCAGCAATAGGGGTTTCTCCAGGACATATAGAGGTTCATCTGCCTTCTTTGTGGATTTATTTTGTTAGCTTTAAGTTGTGCAATATTTCCTGTCCTACCTATTATTTCTTTCTGCCACTGAACCTAGATGGACTCTTTTTGAAGGAAACCAAGAGAGGAGAACAAGATTATGGAAAATCAGAAGAGAAAACTGTCGATCAAGGACCTGTTGTCTATGATAAATTGGTAGTTTAAATGACTACATTTTTCTGTGTACTCTGTCTATTTCCATTATTTTGTTTGACATTTAGTCCATTTCAGGAGGCAAAGAACGCATTTAAAGCACTCCTGGAAGCTGCAAATGTCGGATCAGACTGGACTTGGGATCAGGTAACTATCTTATTATACATAATTTGCAACGGTCCAAGTAAGGAAGTCATTTACATGGATGGTGACTTGGTCAGGCCATGAGAACTATAACTAATGACCGAAGATATGGTGCATTGAAAACCCTTGGAGAGAGGAAACAAGCTTTTAATGAGGTTAGTCTTTCACTAATGCAGTTTTGGATGGTTTCCTAGATAGAGCAGTAAGTAGCTTATCCTACATGGGACGTCTAACTATGATATACAGATTTCAGTTTGAATCAATCACTGACAATTAGTTTGTCTGTGATATGTTTTTCAGTTTGTGGGGCAAAAGAAAAAACAGGAGGCTGAAGAGAGACGTAATAGAATGAGAAAGGCCCGGGAAGATTTCAGGAAAATGCTAGAAGTAATTCTGAGGCTTCAACTTATTTTGCGACACCTTACTTCTATAGATTTATGCTGCTTAAAAAGCTTTTAGCATCATACAATCTTGTTCCTTTCTTTATGCTTTCTCAATTTTCTATACAGGAGTCTAAAGAACTGACATCATCCTCAAGATGGAGGTCTGCCTTTCCATATTTGGAACTTTATTCTACTACCTTAGTGCTTTGTCATATTACTGCTGACTCTAGATTGCCCTGACAGTGTCGTCTCTGGAATGGGCATACTCGGCGGCAATTGCTATTTACATGTCATTGTTAATGGTAGCTATTATCTGACTGAATTGTTATGACTCTCCAGCAAAATGGTTCCAATATTTGAAAATGATGAGCGATTCAAAGCTGTTGAACGACCTAAAGATCGTGAGGACCTATTTGAAGATTACGTAAAAGAGCTTGAGAGAAAGGTATTAGTTACACTAGCTTGGTTTCTTTTTGTTTTTTACTCTTTTATATGCATATAACTATTCATAGTGTACCTAATATGTGTAGAGGCTTTACATTTAGCCCTCAAAGAACTTTTCCTTTCACTAATAATAGCAATCCCTCTTCTTACCGTCCGATGGAGTTTTTCATTAGGAGCGGGCAAAGGCTTTGGAGGAGCACAAACGTAACAGAATGGAATACCTAGAGTTTCTAAAATCCTGTGATTTTATCAAGGTAATTTATGTTTTGGAATTTTAATTTCATCCATGGGTATCATAGAAATGTTTCCTTTGGAGCTTAAAATTTTAATTTTTTCTTAACCCTTTCTCACAGGCAAGCAGTCAATGGCGAAAAGTTCAAGATCGCTTAGAGGCTGATGAAAGATGCTCACGTCTCGAAAAGATTGATCGCTTAGAGATTTTCCAGGTAATTATTTTTCGTAATGCTGAAAAAGTTCAAACAAGGAATCTTCACCGGTGTCCTTGAGTATATAAATTTAATTTCAAAAGTTACATAGGAATGGTATGGAGACCCAGCCAGTTTATTAGATGTTCTCTTTTGGATCTTGGTCTCCAATTAGAATGATTGTTCAGTTATCTTTTTTCTGGCCTCGAATTTCATTGAAAAAGTATACAGCGGAGATAAGGTTTTGATTTTTAGTATTTTATGCTAATATTATAATATGTGCTTGGAAGCAGATAAAATGTTGGAAATCATGGAGCTCAAGAGATTTTTGCTATGTTTTTTGATATTTCAACACTTGGGGAAAAAAAAATTGTCAACTTATCATCCTCTATAGTCTGGTTCTCTAGCTAATCAGTGCATGTGTCAGGAACATATTCGTGATTTGGAGAAGGAAGAGGAAGAGCAAAGGAGATTACGGATGGTACTCTTTAATTTGTAATTATAGAGAGTTTTGATACATTTTTCTCATCTCCTTGATTCTCTTATTAACTAAACTAGGAGGAGCAACGAAAAACAGAACGTAAGAATCGTGATGAGTTTCGCAAACTGATGGAAGAGCATGTTGCAGCGGGCATACTTACAGTGAAAACTCATTGGCGTGATTACTGCACTAAGGTTTGTGACTATTGTTTTGACGCGAGTAGTTAAGATTATAAAAGAATTATCTAGTTATTGATGAAAGAAAGAATCTGCTACAAGATCTGCAATGAATTGGTATCATAGTTTTCAATACAGCAATGGCATAACTAAGCAAATATGACTTTATCAAAATCCCAAGCTATAAATGACTCCCAGTTTGCTCTGCATATTGTGATTTTCTACATTTTGGTATGGTTGATTGTACCTGGAAGATTATATTGCTGGTCATATGCTTTGAGAAGTTTTACTTCCCGGGTATCGCTAGTCATTCTCCACATACCTTTGTTATAACTTAAAAGCTTTAAACTCAAGTTTGATCTTAGGATCGATCGCTTACCATCAAGCTAGCAAGACTTGCCATATGCTTTGAGAATTAACTAGCAGCAAGAATACATATTGATTTACCGGAACCCTACAAGAAGTATAAAATAGCTACAAAAGAAGTGCTTGGAACATATTGAAATGTCAATTGGTTCACAGTTTAGTCATTTTGATTTTCACAGCAACTTGGAATCTGTTTACAGGTTAAAGATTCACCTGCATATATCGCTGTTTCATCAAACACCTCGGGGTCAACTGCAAAAGATCTTTTTGAAGATGTCGTAGAGGAGCTGGAAAAACAGGTAAAATTTGACTCAATTGTTTCATGTCGTTTTATAGTTGCTCTGTATGCTTGATGGCTTAAGTGATTTTTTTTTTTTTTTTGATAGCAAATTTAACTTCTAGATCACAGTCTTAAACTATAATGAATGTTTGCTTTCATTAATAGACAACAGTAGTATAAGAAATTCATTTCTTATGTCTGGAAACAGATGAAATCAAACTTGTTCCTTGTACTGATCAGAAAGTTCAGGATTTAAACAAAACTGTAAGATTGACAAGAGAAAAAAAAAATGAAATTAGCAAGAATGCTAGATCATAATCAAGTAATATGGAGAATGTAAGTGTATTGCCCTATGATGAACTGACACTCTAACTACCGCGTCAGGTTTAATCTCAATTTTATTCAGTAACAAAAGAAGAGAAAAGTGAATAAAAACCAAAATTTAATTAAAATTACTAAATCAACAAACAAGAGAAGAGAAAGGTCATTGTATTCATACCTCTAAAAAGAACAATTGAATAAGGGAAACATAAAGTTGATTTATTTTCTGTTTCTTTGATAGATAACCTTGGTTCAGTCCTTAGTGATAATGCTCTGAAGGATTTTCTTAGAACTTGTCCTAAGAAACTAACTATCAATACCAAGGTGGATTCAATTGTTTGGATATATTTAAGGTGTCTGGAGTTCTTTTGGGCAATCAGTTTCCTAAGAAACATCTTTCTGCAGAAACTGTCCTTGAGGATGTAAATAGCATTGGATGGTCTAATCTTAGAAGAGTTGTCATTGTTATTTTGTCTTTCTAATTCAAGTCTTAGTTTGACTGCTTCTACCGTATAAAGGGGTGCAGCCAATGTTGAACTAGGTAATCTTATAGTGCAACCAATTAATTTTTCAATGGAAGATCCAAGATATAGTCCCCTTACAACCTTCTGCTTCTGATGTAGACAAGGTAGAAAATTTAGTCTGTAGTTATATAAGCTCTCTCCTCTCGGAGGTTGTTCCTCATTAGACATGTAGCAGAGGATTTTCTATTGTCGTCTTTTAATGATAGTATGTCTTGTATATGTGATGCAGTTCATGGAGGATAAGGCTCAGATAAAGGATGCTATCAGGATTGAGGAGGTATTTACTTTATTGTATTTTGGCACTGTTGAAGATGGTGGCAATCAGCATTTTAGGTGTCCAAACTGTTTCTTACACTATCATGGTATTACTCAAATATATATATAAATCGGTGCACTTTATAGCATTTTCCTGTTTATATATATATATATATATACACGGATTTGCTAAGGTGCGCTCCGGAGCGCGCTACGGTTTTGCTAAGGCGCGCTCCAACCGTTACTGTAATGGAATTCTTGCTACAGTGCTCATGCATCCAACCAAGCGGAGCAAAAATTCCGTTACGGTAACGGTTGGAGCGCGCATTAAGGCACACTCCGGAGCGCACCTTAGCAAATCCCTATATATATATATATTTACAAAATGGCTAAGAAAAGTAATTGGAACGCGATTGCAACGACATCGTTTCTACACGGAAATAATTGAAATGAATTAGAGGGCTTGGAAGTAGTACTAGCCAATGATGGACCCGATGACTCGTCATTCTTCAGCACTTTCGGCTTAGACTTTACTGTAACTCGGCTTCTCGTAGCATAAGGTTTGAGAAACGAAGGATAAACATAATTCCAATCTGCAAAATTGAAGCTGTAATCAAAAAACCCGGAAGTGGAACTTCTAGCTGCAGTGGATTCGGAAGTGCGGCTTGAGGATGGAGGAGAGGTTGACGTAGGGCGAACGGAATTGAAAAGCGGATCGAGAAAGTGTCCTGTCTTGGTGACATAAGCAATTGTCTTCGATCTCTTCCAAACTGGTTTGTTAAGGTTTTGTTTAGAGCTAGGACTTGAATTCGAGCTTGATTCTCCATTGTCTGCTAGCATCCTCCTCCACTACCTCTCCCCCTGTAAACTATATCTAGCAATAGTTCGTAGAGAGAGAAAAAGTATGTGAAACTGTTGCAAAGACCATGTGTACGTGAGAGAGAAAGCTTGATTTAGTTGAGAAAGCAGTTGGAGAAGACAGGAGTGTCTGGACTGAACAGTGGAAAGAGCTTAAAGCCATTGGCGAAGGTTGGTTTGAGTCTAAGCTGAAAGTGTCGAAGAATGACGAGTCCTTGGGTCAGTGACTGGCTAGTATTACTTCCAAGCCCTCTAATTCGTTTCAATTATTTCCTTGTAGAAACGACATCATTGCAATCGTTGGATTCCAGTTACTTTTTTTAGTCATTCTGTATATATTTATATTTATTTATATGTTTACTTGATCTTAAAAAAGTTATATTACTATGTAAACATGTTGCAATCCCCTAATGCATTTATTTTATTAACATTTAAGAACGTACATATGTCAAAAACAAAGTTGATTATTTTAAGGAAAAATAAAATAATTATATAAAGGACACACTTTATATTTTTTCAAATATATGCATAATGAATAAACTTAATAACAAATTTATTGAAGTAAATAATCATTTTAATTTACATTTACCAAAAAATTCAAAAAGCATTTTACAATCAATTACTATTAAACAAGAATACAAATGATATTTAGCACTTCATTAACTTTAAGGTTTTGAATTTCTGGATGCGCCGAGGGCAATTTAGTCAAAAAAAATTTTACTTTAATTTCTGTAAAATGATGGATGGTGATTTATATTTAGTAACGGAGAGAGTAATAGTTATTGTCATATTTATTAATTAGTTAGTGGAGTTATTGGCCAAACCAATAATCAAACTATATCCCTTTGGAAGTCATGATCCCCGTAGTTTTCTTTTCACCCGTATAGTTATTGAACGACACCCCTTGGAAGTTTTGGTCTCTAAAGGGTTTTTTTTTTTTTTTTTTTTGTCGTATAGTCTTTAAACAATTTTACGGGTGGTCATTTTGATCCTTTTGACCGGATTGTGTTGGATTTATTCCAATTAATCCCGTTCAGTGGGATAGATTAATTAATCATTAACGGCCAGTTAATTAAGTGAGATTTTAGGGCTTTTAATTTGTGAATATGGACTG
>JAOXNR010000029.1:4336842-4366543 GCA_028571225.1 Parsonsia alboflavescens | reverse complement strand
ACAAAATTAACACTGGATGAAAGAGCTCGACGAGACCGAGAGAATGACACCAAAAATGACCCAAAACTCAACCGCACACGCCCACACGCTCCAGTCAAAGATGGTCAAATTTGTTTATTTATTTATTTATTTTTTTTTGAAATTGGGTCGGTCAAATCGGGTCATACCCGAACCTGCATCCGGATCCGACCCAGACCCAAAGGCTGAACCGGAAACCTGAATCCAGATGCAAACCAGCATCCGACCCAAACCCACAAAACCGAATTGGAAATCCAATCCCGATCCGAAAATGCATCCGACCCGAATATTAAACCCGAACTGGAAAACCGGATCCGACCCGAAATCCAGCCGAAGCCCATTTGGTTGATGACGCCAGCAAGATTAGGGCTGACGTCATCATCCAGAAAAACCTGCCGCCGTCTTGATGCACGTGTCGGCGCGTGCGGCAGCTTCGGGAGGTCGGTCGGCCACCGTTGGACTCCTCTCGTCGAGATCTTTCATAATATGTGATCAAAACAGTGATTTACCGACAAAAATAATACCCCATTCATTTATGCAAAGTCTCTGATACCAAATGTAAGACTCAAAATCGAGCCCTTAATCACCTAGATCGATGCATAAATGAAATAGGGACATACCTGATGTTGATTCCATTGCAAGATAGCGTAGCGGAAGCACAGATCTGAATTGCTGGAGACTTTTCTCCCTTCTGAGCCCTCTGTATGCCTTCTGTCTGACAGATGAGAAAACTAGAGAGAAAAGAGAGAAAACTAACGTACTGTCTTATTTTCTTCTTATTATCTGTCTCAATCCTTATTCTCTCATAAAATGCTAATCAGACCCTTTATTGTTTGAATCATCATTGGGCCAAAGGGAGGAAACCCAGCATTTAGAGTCCGAGCCCAGTCCACTCATCATGGATTGGGCCCGTCAGCCCACACTATGTCAGTCCATATTCACAGATTAAAACCCCTAAAATCTCACTTAATTAACTGGTCATTAATGATTAATTAATCTAACCTACCAAATGGGATTAATTGGAATAAATCTAACACGAAATTCAACCTGTACGGGAAATAACCGGTTCATAATGGCGTATTAAAAACGTTCAGATGGATATTTCTGGTGGTTGCCGAACTTGACCGTCATGCAGAGAGATAAATAACTTTCCATCTTCCTACTATTGACCCATTTCGGTTGCAGATGGAAGTCCTTTCTCGTCCTTTTATTTTATTTTTTTCTTATCTTGTTAATTACTCTATATTATTCAACTTATAAAATATTCATTGCTTAAAAATATAAATATAAAAAATAAGAGCACTTGAAAAAAATAAGAAAAAAAAACACTACGACGAGGGATAAATTTGTATTTTTTTTCCCTAATCAACTAATATTGATAATAGTTAAGCATTACTAGTTTAGTGGTAAATAAAAATACTTGAGATCGGTAAGTCTCAAATTCGAGACACGATGAGAGTAGATAGGATGTCACATTTTATCCTCGACGAAAATGGTATAGGGAGGGATGGTTGTAAAAAAAAAATATTATATAAAAAAAAGAAAAAACTAATATTGATCATATTTTTAAAAATAATAATATAATAGTAATAGTTAATATTTATATAATTAAATATAAATTTAATTCAATTTAAATATATACTCCCCGAATGAATAAAAGCTAATGAATTTTAATCTATAAAAAGTTGCTTATGTTAAAAGTAGTCATAAAGGGTAATGTTGTAAAGTGTATTGGTAAGTCTTCAATAATCAATTATCTTTAAAAAAAAAAAAAAATCATCTTCTATCAAAAAAACTATATTTTTTTATGGATATATGTTATAGAAATAAAAATAAAAAACATGTTAAGGATATAAATAAATATATATATATATATATATATATATATAAAAGTAATATTATAAAGTGCACAATTAAGGGTCAAAGTTAACTGTCAACATTTAGTTTTATTTTTTCCACTCTTACCCTTACATCTAGTTTGGGGGGAAGAAATAGAGAGGAGAGAAGTGGGAAGGGATGAAATGAAAGATTTGGAGAGGAAGGGATTGTTATAAATTAAAAGTTAAAAAAATCAATTTTATCCCTCTATACATATTTATATACTAAATGAAAAGTCCACGCAATGTGTAGTGATTATGATATTTTTTATATTTTTATATTAATTTTTTTTATTATTATAGTAATAATTTTTAAAGTAATTTTTATAATAAAAGGAAAGATAATTATATGAATTTTGTTTGATGTTGAATCTACAAGTTCGGTTTAATAAATTTCAATTAATAAAGTAATTGGATTTTTTATTTTAATATAAAATTATATAAGATATTAATATAGTGTATTACATTAAAATAATATATTTTTAATATATGAATTACAAAGATGTCTGATATTAAAAATTAAATTATTTTATTAAAATATAATAATTTAAAACTAATAATATTATATGAATCTAATTTATTATTGACTTATTTATTTTATAGAATCTTTTAAATAAAATATGACTTTTATTAATTTATATTTTCTCCACCCTTATTATGCTAAATTTTCTTATTTTTCATCTACATACATGAAGGTCACTCACACTAAACTTGACTTTTCATCACGAAACTCATACCTTCTACAACATAGTCAATAGGTGATGGTGAAAATTACTCAAGTGATTCTAGAGACTATCTGCAAGCAAATGGACTCTTAATCAAAATCAAGATATGATTTTTTTTCCTTTTCATTTTTCATAAATAATTCAATAATTTCATAAAATAAAGATAGCACATCCAAAAAATTAACTATGAGAAAAAAATGAAGAATTTCATTTTTAGTGAATAAAAATAAAAAAATTCTACAAATAGGTTTATTAGATGATGTGTCATTTTCATATATATAAATAAATATATATATATATATATATTAGATATGAAGATTCTTGAAGTGAGATTATGCCAACTCATCACAAAAATCTAACGTGGTGCATTTTGATAAGTTTGCTTCTACTTTTATATATTTTAATAGATTTATAATATTAAAAAATAAAAATAGTTATTTTATTCGCTCCCTTTATTTCATTCTCCCAAGTGGAACAAAGAAAAAAAAACTCTTCTTTTCTTTTCTTTTCTTTCCTGAAAACATTATTCATAAAATATCTCACCTTTTCTTCTCTTATTTTCTTAATCGTGGATGATTCTAATATTTTGAGTAAGTCAATACATTATTTTTTACATCATTAATTTGTTATGAATCGAGTTAAGTGTCTTTCTTCCTAATCTCTATATTAATAGGAAAAGTATCATTTCAATATCCTTCCTTAAAAAAATATTTTATTTCCATTATAATACTCAAACATATTCCTTGGGTGAAAGCCAGTTCATTCTGTTTTATCTATAATAAATTACTTTTAAAATTTCTTGCTTTATCATAACTCCTGGTGAACTTCATGCTATTAATACTATTTTCATGCAAATTAAGGTTTTGTCAAAATTCTATTCTCATTGCCTAACTTTTGGTAGAAAATTTTACTCTACTATTTTAAATATATCCATCACATTAATAAATCATGTGTGAATTAATTACATTTAAAAGACCAAAAAATAAAAAAGGTTGACTGATTTAAAAGAATTCTTTTTTCATTTCAAGGAGATTAAGTTTGAACTCTGCAAATTGTGTAGAAAATGTGAGAGAGATAAGTACTTTGGATAAAATAAAACAATTTTGAAAGTTTGAAGTGAATCAAAAAATAGAGTGTCTTCAAGGTAAATCCGGACCCGGTTCGGAATTGAATATCCTATATTTTATTTTAAATGTCTGGAATTAAATGTTTAATTTTCTTAATTTGTTAGAATTTTATTATAACTTGACATCACTACCCTTAATTAAATTGTATTGTTCGTTATCTTATTTTATTTGAGTAAACTGTAAACAGCCTAATAATTATTTCATGAAACACATCATTTCCTCACATGTGTTTCTACTGTGATTGGAATCCGAGTTTAAGAGCTAATGAACGTTCTTCCCTACAGGTTGCGGTAATGCTTTCTAACTTATTTTCTTTTCTTTTTTGCTTTTACAAAATTCTATTCTAGAAAGGAAAACTCTACTGGCAATCAAATGAGGCACAATTGGTATATTTGATAAGTCAAACATTTTTATTAAAATTAATCTAAATCAAAATAGGGCATTTAATTCGGTATTGATAGGGTAAATGGTACTATTACTAGTAGTAAGTTTTATTATGGGAAAATATGGATATGGACTTATTCATTTTCCCCACATGAACTACATCACTCAAAAAATACTCCTTTCCTCCAGAATTTATATCTAATTTTGACTTGCACAAATGAAAAGGTGAACAAATAATCTTTAGACAAATCGAAAAGGAAATGTGGGAATACATTCATTAAAAATAATTTTCAAAAAATACTAAAAGAGAATAATTATTTGGACAAAAATGGTCTATCAAATAACTCCACAATCGCAGTATACAAGTTAAAAATAAATTCATAAATAAAAACTCGAAGAAAAAGTCAAGAAATGAAAGTAAACAGGACTACTAACTACTGAATATGGGAAAATTCCTTATGAATGTGAGTTCATACTTCACACTTGCATTTTGTGATTCGTAATAAGTCATGTCATATATTTTGTTGTAAAAGTAAATGTACCTTCTCTTTTGATTTTTTTTTTTTTTCCATTTATATGGTTTGATATGGATCTTAAGAATACCTCCAATGCTGACCCCCTTCAAGGGATGCTTATTGGGAATCTCACATGATACATACTCATTTTAAAGTACTTTCCTTTTAAACATCTCTCCCCTCTAATCATACTCTTTTTCAAGGCATTTATAGTGGGATTTTACCTATTAACTTATTTTCTAACACATTTGTTACAATATCTAAAATAATTTTTTCTTTACTTTCTTTTTGTACATTCACTCTATTTTTAAAAAAATGAAAACTTTTAAAATATCTAATTACTTTAAAATAAATTATAAATAAATTAACATCGATTTTTTTTTTTTTTTGAAACGACAATAAATTAATAAACTCATAAAATTTTATAAATTTAAAAAGAAAAGAAGTTTGTGTACCTATTATGAAAAAAATAAATGTGCTTTTTTTAGCAAAAATAACAAATAAATATTGTGAATATGTACACAAAATTAGAAAGGAGAAAAAAATTAATGTAGAAAAAAGTTGCATGTAAAAAAATAATAAATAAAGGAATTGGAGAAAGTTGGAAGAGAAAAGGAAAGAAAAAAAAACTCACCAGCCACGTGGGGCCCAACCCACTATTTTGTTTTTGAATACTTGAAGAGATTTAGAGCAATACTGAAGTTGATCGGATGACAAAACGAGCCTGGATGTAGGAGAATGAGGAGAGAAATTAAAATGTTCAGCAGTCGAAAAAGTAGAATTCAATGCCGTCTTGAGAGTGGAATGGATTTCTTGTTAGCGGCCATAGCGGATCTCCAATTGCAGCATGACCCAAACTTGGATTTAACTTTAATATATGAGATTTAAAGAAGATGTTATTTCTTTTAAATAGTGAATTACTAGTTTCATCTTTTTTTATTAAAAAAATAATAATAAAATATATTTTTTGACGAAGATAATCGACAATGTATTTTTCTAGTAAAAATGACGAGTCACTTATAAATCAAGTTAAAAGGTGCTTCAATGATTAAAAAAGAAAAAAAATTTTGAAATTACATGATCAAAAAATAAAAATTATATGACCAATTAGCGGATTTTTCAAAAAAAAAAAAAAAAAAAAAAATGAAGATTGACAAAAGACAGGACCAATCCGAGTCTAATGCGAACGCCAAGAATCACCCGGCATTTGTTACGATAAATAGGGGAGAAACTCACCCTAAGAGGATTCAAATACCACTAATTTACTTCAAACTACCACGCACCTTCGGACTCTGCCCCTCATCCTTCTCACGTAGACCGCCGTCTTCCTTGAAATGTGCACAGTCACAGCCAACGACGTCAGAAAAAGGATCATCAATCACTCGTTCTGCAGGCTTCTCGCTCATTGATCTTCACAAAAGTACCAGAGTAAGGAATTTGAGCTTATTAGAGAAGTAATTAACGAGTAGCACTAGTGCGATTGAGTGATCGGTCATCAATGGCGAACCAACTGGAGCACTTGGTGAAGTCAATAAAATCGAAGGTGAGATCACTTAACTTGAAGAAGACGAAGAAGCCTTACATAAAGATGGAGAAAAGCGCCTCCGTCAAAGTGGAGATCCGCAGCAAAAAGGCTCGCCGACTTATCGACAAAACTCTCCAGGTAGCTGATCAGCCTGGAAAGCGTAGCATTCCTTAATATTCTTTCTTTTCTCTCCCTGAAACATTGACAATCTTAATCTAGCACAAGAAGTTAATACCTGATACTTGTTGAATGGATTTTGAATATTTCTGAATGAATTTGTAAATACTACTCCTCTATTTTGCTTCAGTTTTTTTGCATAGTTGAATTTTCAATTTTTCTGCCTTCACTGTGATACCGTTTTGAGGCTTTCGCGTTTGGAAGCAGCCTGTTTGGATCTGAAAATAAAGGAAATTTTCGTCTTAACTCTGGTCAGAACTCCAATTTTGGGTTAATTCTATAGCTACTAATTAACCTGTTGTTCCGATCAAATTTCAAGTAGTACCAGAACGGCGGTTCCAAAATTTCGGAAATACGGAACTTTTCCTGCACTCATAACTATTCGTCTCGAAACATTATTTTTTTTCAATTATTTGTTCTAAAAAGGTCTTACTCTATTTAATTTTCTAATCTTAGATATTCTAAGAATAGATTATACGCCGTTCGTGTGTTATTTAGTTTTATCTTGAATATGAATTCACTCTACAAAATTTTCATATTCTCTTCCGATGAAATTAAACCAAGTCTTTTTTAATTATTAGTATCATCTTCATCGGTGGAGTTTTCTTAGCAAGAAAAATCGGGGTGATTTATAAGTTGCGTCGTGAATCTCGACAACCGAGTCGGCCGGACACACAAACACTAAGTACAGTAGTCGTATAGTTTTTTTTTTAATCCCATTACTTATGGCACGTGGTCCACATACCGCACTATAATGCTAAAAAATGTGATTAGGATTCGAAATGTGGGAAGTTGGGTGTTTTAGCCTCCCGGTTCTAAAAAATCCTGACATGAATATTAAATCATATCATAAAAAATAGTAACACTTTATGATAAGGTTATTGTGGGAGGAATATAAATCAGTTTCATGATAAATTTTACCTGTATTTTCTTTGGATTTATTGCAATCAATACCAAAAGTAAGTAATTTGAAAACTTCAATTTTTTTTTTTTTATTTTGCTAATTATTTGAGAAGTTCGATTTATAATTTATAAATGAACTCCATTGACATTATTAAGAGAGTTGCCTTTTGAGTTGCATTCTCCGTGGTGTGACTTTGATAGCCGTGGCCCTTTATTACTTTACATTCAGTAACATAAGGCAAGTTTTTTCTCATTACTTGTTCAAATCATTATCATCTTGTCATCCACCTTGCTGACTAAACCGGCCAGAATTTTCCATTTATTTATTTAATGGAGATCAATACAAATCACAAATGAATCTAATATTCAAGAAGGCAAGATATATATGACAATTAAATTTAGATCGATAAACTTTATTTTGAAAGGTCAAATTATATCCTTATCAAGAAATTTGACTTTTCTTTAAAAAAACGGTTCATTTCCTGGGGAGAAAAAAGGAAAGAAAAACAAAAAAAAGGTAAAGAGAAATGAAATTGTATACTTAATATAAGTTCAATTAAAACACGTAAGATAATATTACGAGTTTGTTTATTTTGACTTAAAAAATTTTTTATTTTATTTCAATAAGTACTTAAATAAAAAAAATTATATTTTTTTAAGGCTTTTGGAAAAATGTACTTTTAACTCCCCAAACTTTCATATTAGATTTTTTTAATTTTTCTCTATTCATTTTTAAAATAAAATTTTCTTTTATTTAAGTATTTATTGAAACAAAATAAATATGATTTTTTTTAAGTCAAAACAAACATGTCCCTGGATTTGTAAATTTCTAATGGCAGCGGCATTTTCAAGGCATTTATCATTAAAGTGCAATTGACCATAGCAGTGGAGAAAGAAATTATTGATGGCACCAAACGGTTGGACAAAACAATCTCTGACCACCGCAAGTCCACTCTAGCTAGGATGAGGCTTGGGACGGCCCAGGCATAAATCAAAGGTGGTGGGAGTGGGGGAGATCGCTGTCCCTTTGGTTGGAAAATGCCCTTTTGATTGGAATAACGACCAATTTGTAAAACTATAGAATATTATTAATCAAAGTTCATATTAAAAACATGTTTGCTTTAAGATCACAGATATCAAATTTAATGGGAAAATTTTTTTTTTTTAATAATGACGGTGTATTTTCTTATTTATATCAAAATTTAAACTCACAGTTGGTGAGAAATACTATAGAATGTACTAATACAATCCATATAGTTATAGTTATGAGGTTCACCTATCTATTTAAAATTGATTTTGGAGTGTATTAGTGCACTGCATAGTATTTCTCTACAAATGATTAATCGATTATGGTACTGATTGATTGGAGTAAATATGTACATCTTTAGAGTATATGTACATCTTCTTGGTCAAACTGATTAGGCCACTTGTGATTGAATTAAATTTTAGTTCTTTCGGGGAGGTTTTTGTTTTTAGAACAGTAAAAATGTTGATGTACAATTATCTCTATTTCATATGATAAGCTTACTTTCCTAAATTATAGATCTACCTTTTTTTTATTATTATTATTTAAAGATGAATTTACTCAAAAAAAATTTTTAGTGGTGCTCCAAAATTTGTCACCCACAAATTCATGTCAACTTCACCGAATCACAACTCTCAACTTTATTAGATTACATAATGTATCTCAAATTGATGGTTCAGATCTTCTATATCATCTCTTTCACCATTTTCTGTATCACCAATAAAAATAATATATGTACCTCTAAAAAATCAAACATTTTAGCTTATCCTCTTAAAATGATTAGTTTATAAAATATATCTAAAAAAATTAAAAAACCCATATTTTTTTTTAATTTTATTGTTGAGATAAAATATGGTATAGAAGATATTGCGATAAAATTTCTTTAATATTGTCTATCTTTATCATATATATTTCTTTGATATTTGTGAGTTATTTACTATCCATAAAGTCTATGATGGACCTAGTCTATATCTCTATTATAAATCACATAAATAAATGTGGGATCCAAATTGTACCACAGGTTCCAAATCCCCATGTGTAAATCAATTCTATATAAAAAATTTTCTCAATTTTGATAATCTTTTCTCTACATATTGAATGATTTTGTTGTTTAAGGATTAAACTAAAAAATGCCAACTTCAATGGCTATTTAGTTGGTTAAGCCAACAGGATAATGCAGAAACTCTTGTCACAAAGTAAATAACCATCACTGCTAGAGTCCATTAGGTTTGCCCCAGCTAGTAACCAAATAATGTTTTGATTGAGTTTTTTGAGATAATTGAATACTGAGGTTTACATTTTTTATTGAATAATAATTTAATATTACAATTACATTAAAAAAAATTAATGTTGAAATTTGGAGTTATCGGTTTTTATTTGTACCTTTCAAAAAAAAAAAAAAGAAAGGAAAAGGAAAAAAAAAAGGACACTCGAGATTTAGGAAAGAATAGGTGCCAACATGTGAGTTGTGATCCATAGTGGTTTAGTTAAATCGTAAGGAATATATATAATTTGGGTTAATTTCGTTCAACTCAACTAATTGGATGATACTCCTGCCGATTCATAATATATATATATATCACTTTAAACATTTAAATTTGTTTCAGAATATAAATCAATTTATAAAATTTCATACATATTTTATTAATCTTCTTTTTTTTTTTTTCTTCCCTACTTTTACTCTTATAGTTCTTTCTTAATTCAACTTCCTTGGTAATTTGACTAAGAGTTTTTGCCCTGATATTTTGATTGAGTCAATGTTTTATTTTTTACATCTTTAATATGTGTAAAGAAAGTTAAAACAACCCATATTCTTATCCAAGTGGAATATCTTTCATACAATAAACTTTATGACTTGAACTCATTATCTCTTAATCATAAGGGAAATTGTTTGTTTTACCCATGACCTGCTTGTCATTAAGTGCCTTTATACCATAAATAATTATTAAGGACAATGAATGAGCAACTCACAAAAGAGTAGGCTTCATTAAATGGGTTTGTATCTCCAATTACATATTTATGTATCACAATTACACTAATAAAATATTAATAAAAATCTTATTTGTAGTCTTTAGTTATTATCTTTTAACATATTTTAATATTTAAACCTAAAAAGATAAACTAAACATTAGGAGAATATTATCTTTAAGAGATACGTATTAAATTTCCACTTATATAAACCAGGAATGACACATAATAGCCTCATTATAGCCACATCAAGGACGGTGGAAGTCTGTCCCTTCGGGAATACCTCAATGGAAGGAGTGACATATCATATGTCTCGAATTCGAATCCCATCAACATTCTCCTACATTAGCAAAATGTCGAGATGCACGAACGTTAACTCGAACACCTCTAAAAATAAATTTTTATATATATTTATATAAAAGAAAAAATGACGGAGGAAGTAGTTTCACCTTCACCGGAGATAGAGTAGAGTAGGCCTGTCAATTGGGTTGGTCCACCCCAACTCCAGCCCCAATCCACATAAATCTACTCTAAATGGGTTGCAATCTACATAAGAGCCAATCCTCTAAATTTTAAAGGGGCCACGTATTAAAGTCTATGGGCCCCTATATATTTTTTAAAATATTTTAATTTATCAATTAATATTTTTAAATTACAAATATAAAATATATACTATACAGTTATTTAAAAAAATTTTAAAACTATCAATAATAAAATTACATTCATATAGTACAAATTATATTCATATCGTACAAATTATATCATGAAAAATTCTTTTATACACAAATTACATTCATATCTCATTTTGTGCAGCATGCATAGATGCCTCCGGAGTCAATTTCTTTACATCCATCGGTTCACAAAGATTCTTGCTCTCTGTTCTAATCAAAGTTGGATGCTCCTGTACACAACAAAGACTTTAGCTAATGAGGAATACTTTGGGTGCATTTGGACAACAACTGAAATTATAAAAACTTAAAAGTGACTATTTTTCAATTTTTTCAAAAGCCCCTTTGGCCCATCAAGCTAGAACCCTTCCTAGTGAGCCTAACCTACTAAAACTCAATTACAAATGGATTAATTTGGTCTAACCCATTTATTTAGGGGATCCATGAGTCCCTGATTTCAAATTCATATTGACAGATCTAGAGTAGAGTACGTCACTTGGTCTATATTTTTTACCCTTGTATATAAAAATGTATATGAATTTATATATTATTTTATTTTAAAACGTATAAGTTGTTTATTTACTTAAAATATAATTATTTTATACGGTAAGAGATCCACAATAATCTTGATGTTTTTAAAAATTTTAAGTTTGCCCATAAACTTTAAAATTCACATCTCATAATTCAAAAATTTTAAAACATTTATGTGCTTCTATCCAACTAGACTATTAAACTTAAAGGAATTCATTATCGAAATATTTAATTTTCTAAGTTGTACCTTTATATTTTATTATTGTTTAACTTATACTCCTTACTAAACCTTGTTGTGCAATATATTATTTAGGCATAATACACGATACGTGATATTTGGATGTTTGGGAGGTATTTTATGGATTTTAGCCAATAAGTGACATGTAATTCAACTTTATTCCCCCAACAACCTTTATTTTTTTCATCATTTTCTTCGAAAATGAAATTCTTTTCACCCAATGAAATTTTATGATTCAATTATAGTGAATATGGCTTCTATTTGTTGCAATATAGGTATTCAACTTCTTTTTTTGTTATATCAAGTTTATTTATTGTTCTAGGATAGGAGATGATAGATAGTATGTTGAACTAATTAAGAATATCTAAAATCAATGTAAGATTTTTGGTGAATAAATATATATGAATGAGAAATCCTTATTGGTCAAGAAGGACTTCAATTTCTTTTTTCTTTTTAATAATGTCACGGAAAAATTAGTTATTATTGAGATTGGTTGGATTATGTATCACTAATTGGTTAAAATGTGTAAAATATCTTCTTAATATTTTAAAATAGTATGTCTCGTGATTGTTACCTAAACAATACTTAACATGATAAAACATCATAGAAAGTAAGAGCAAAAGTAGATAGTGATAAATTATATGGGTAAATTTGGATAATGATAGAATATAGGCAAAACTTAAACAAATGAATATTGCGAAAACCTTCATTAAAGTTAACGAGACAAAATGATATATTGTAGACTTTTTGAAAGTTTAGGGTTATAAGACATGTTAAAGTTTGGAGGCAAAACTTCAATATTAAAATAGTTTAAGGTTATTGTTAATCTTTTTCATTACTCATTTAATATTCTCTCCCTTTATGGTAAAAAAAGAAAAAAGAAAAAGAGGAGAATTATAGTTATAAATAAAGAAAATTACATTTTAAGAGTATTATACATAAACTATAGTTATATTTATTTATATCTATGAATTACATAAAATCTTACAAATGACTTTATTTTGTGATATAGAAGAAAGAGAAGGCTTCAGATCGTCTATTATGCATTTGTTTGTCACCCTTAATACATTAATAAAAATCTTATATATAACCTTTAATTGTTATTTTTTATATATATTTTATATCTAACTCTAACAAAATAAACTAAACCTAAAAGAATTTAACCTTAAGGACACATGTGAAATTTTGTTGATGTAACAAAGTGACACGAAAGATGAATAATAGAAGATCCACAATCGAAAGAGAATGTATTTATTATGTGAAATGATATATAAACTACTCTCTTCGTCCCTAATTATATATCATTTTATCTATATTAAGGTAAATTTTTCCCCCCTCGAATACCTCAATTGAAAAAAATATTTTATGAAAAGAGAAATAGTATGAATAATATTGAAATATAATGAATAAAGATTATGAAAAATGACCTATAATAAAAAATAAGAAAAGTGACGTAAAATAAATTACAAATATCGCGGGATCGAGGCCTTTTTTTTTTCTCTTTAAAAGTCACAATTTAATTATTCAAAGTTGGTCATACATGAGTTAAAAAAATTTTAAGAAAAAAAAAATGTCGGCCGGCCGGAATAGTAGTGGTAGTACCGAAGATGTGTAAATTTTATTTTATTTTATTTTTGTTTTTACTTTATTGTTGTTTATGCTAATAAGTTTCTAACTTAAGTTGACTTATTCCTTTCGGATTCAGAAACGGACCGCTTAGAGGAGTCAGCAACCCCTTCCATTCGGACCATATTATTCGTCACCATTTCTCGTTTTTTCCTCGCTCACTTCTCAGTGGTCAACACCAGCCTTTGCCTTTTGCCGTCTCCTAATCCATATTAAAGTACCCCCACTCACTTTCCTATTTGGAAGCCTCTTCCCAAGCAAACAACACTCATCATTTATCCAAATCCGGATTAATTCTAATTCCCTTCTTCTTCTATCCTTAATTACATTCCCTCCTTCTGATCATTCTCAGTTCAACTAGGCATAATACACAGGAAAAAAACCATGAAAAGCAAAGGTAATCATAAGCAGAACAAGTTCTTGGGACGCGTTGCAGCCCCTTTTAGAGTACTAAGCAGAGTCTACACGAAGGCCATGTCTGGCTGTGCTTCAAGCTTTGATGGCAATACTGCTGTTGTGGAGAATTCTTCCGGCCGGGGAAGAAATAATATTGGTGTTGGCCAGGAGGAGGTGGAAGAATTGAGGGAACTCATTAGGG
This sequence comes from Parsonsia alboflavescens, assembly GCA_028571225.1. NCBI lineage: Eukaryota > Viridiplantae > Streptophyta > Magnoliopsida > Gentianales > Apocynaceae > Parsonsia > Parsonsia alboflavescens. Next base: position 4,352,639 of record JAOXNR010000029.1, on the reverse strand, counting down.
AGATGTCAACGAAGTTAAATATTAATGGGTCGTCGACGACTAACAAGGTTGAGATCAAGAAGCAAGCTCAGGTTCAAGATCATCGTGAGATGCGAAAGCCCCCGGAGATGATGAGGAGTTACAGTGTTGGGGTGGGAAGAATTGGAAGAATTGACGAGAATGAGCCCTGTGATTTCAAGGAATATTTAGGAGATTCTAGTAACTTGAGAGTTTTCCCAAGATGTAGAAGCTATGCCGTTGGAAGAACCGTCGTTTAGTCTAGCAAAGCCTCATCTGATTTTAATTTTTAAAATTTCAAGTGGTATTTGGATCGGGTCTAGAAACACACTTCAACTATTTGGTTAAAATACGTGTACAGGAGAAATGTCATTGAAGAAAGAAATTCGACAAACTCATGATCTGTGTTATCGCTTATTGGCTGCAGCAGCACAGCTATGGAATGTATGATGCATGTAGATAGGAAGCCTCGATATGTATGTACCCTCATCAAATTAATTCCTTTCTTTTTTAAATTTCTTATATAAAAAATTATACTCTTTCTCCTTTAGTTAAAAAAAGCGACGTTGCGACGTGATAATGTTAAAATTAATTAAATCAAATTTTTTCTTAAAATGTATGTAAATTAAATTAATATATTTAATTTCAAATGGAATGGATATTATTAAGTTTTTTTACACTTAATTGAGGTTTAAATGAGAGGGGAGAAAATGAAGGTAAAATTTTATTTTGATTTGGGTTCTGATCTCACGTAACATATTTATATATCACTCTCTATTACATTAATAAAATATTATTCCTTCCATTCGAAATTGAATATTTAATTTCTAAAATTAATTAAAATTTTCTTAAGAAATTGATATCGTTAAGTATAAAATAAACTAGGTCAACTAATTTTTTTAAAAAATTTCTACAAGTCAAACAATTCTGGATGGGGAATTAATAAAAATCTCATATATAGTCTTTAATTATTATTTTTTTAAATATATTTTATATATTAAACTCTAAGAACATAACTAAATTTTAAGAATACTTGATCTTAAAGGGATATGTGCTAAATTTTTATTTATATAATAGGGAGTGACACACAACCACTTTCACTTACACTAATAATACGAGTCTCTAAAAGATTAATTACCCAATAATTTAGTCTGTATTTTTAGGGTTTAATATATAAAAAATATTAAAAATGAAATTATTAAAGATCAAGTTTAAGATTTTTATTAAGTTTTTTATTATTGTAACGATGAATTACACATCGATGTGTAGATCTGAAATCCTAGGTGTTTTTTATTTAATTTGTTTGGATGATTATTTTAGTAATAGTATTTAAACAAAATTGAATATCTTATATGAAGTATCTTAGTGATTTATTTGGAAACCTTAGAGCATCTCCAATAGGTTGCTTACTAAGTAAAAAAAAAAAAAAGTAAGCATCCCTCCTCATTGGAGAGACGTGCTTCACTTATTGGGGTGTATATTGACACCGGTGCTTAACAAAATTTTAGGAGAAAATTGAGTTAGTGTTGAAATCCACTATGAAGATAAAATTTGATTTAAGCAGTTTTTTTTTAAAAAAGAATGATTGTAGAATGAATATGCATAATACAAAAGATGCTTAAAAATAAATGTACGTCACTTGGGAGTCCCAATAAGCACACTTTGGAATGATGCATCATTGGAGATGTTCTTAAGCTATCCAAAAAATCCGGCCAACTCCCTTTTGGGTTGAACCCATAGCACATTTACAGATAGCAACTACGGATTCAAAAAAAATATATTAGTGATTTATTCCCTTTATCATTTTAATTGTGTGAAAAAATTTATAAAATGTCATAAAGAGTATTACTGTGATACTCCAATCTCACGTCGAGAATATGTAAGGTTATGATATAATTGATAAGGATGGATCTAGATTTAAATATTCATTGTCTATTTGGGATATTCATTTTGATATAGCGGGTAAGGTTGTCAAGTGGTAAGGACTACAATGGACAAGTAAATAATTTTTTACTAGGAAAAATTAGCTCTTTGTGCACATGAACTATTTACGATTAACTCATAATGATCATAAACATTATTTACATCTATTTATATACATAATAAATTTATATGTCTTTATTTCTACCCTACCATAGAATGCCATGGTGGAATCAAGCCACCTTTCTCACTTTTCATACTTGAGAGACTTGTGCATTACTTTTCAAGAGCAAAATAGTTATTCCAAATTTATTTCAACGAGAAAAAAAAGAGTAAAATTCACATGTATTAAACTTCATTTGTAAATTCTAATGGGTAGGATTGATTTAATACAGTTAGATTTTAATGTTTTTTTTTTGTGGGAATAGATTTATAAAGATTATTTTACCCTTGAATAATAAGAGACAAATCTTTCACCTGAGAAAAGTGATCTAATTCCGCCATGAAGTGTGGTGTCAGTGTAGAAATAAAATACATAAATTTATTAGGTATATAAATAGATGAAAAAAAAGTTTAAAAATATTTTGATTGAATTGTAAAAAGTTCATGGTATCAATCGCTATTTTCCTCTCGTTACGAAGAATAATGACAAAGACTATCTAAAATGACTAAAATGGAAAAGTAAATAATTTTTTCATATTTCTAAGAAAAATAATTATAAAAAGTCAATTTCTAAACTTGATTAAAAAGAGGTAAAGACCTGATTTTTCTGAAGGTTTTAAGCCATGAAGAAGAAATTTTCGGAGATAATTTGTAAGTCCATTACTGTCATTCAATTGGAGATAAGGCTTATCTGATTACCTAAGATAAATATGTATATCCTATTAAAATATATTTATATATATATATATAGTAATGTTAGTGCGTGTTTGACCGTGTACACTAACAAGTGCAGTAATTAGTCAACTAACAGTTAACTGACGATAAACTAAATTCTAATAGGATAAACTAAATCCTAAAAAAATAAACTAAATCCTAAAAGGATAAAACTAAATTCTAAAAGGTAAACTAAATCCTAGGGGTACTTGATTAAATTTTAATTAATTGTTTTAAAAAAAAAAAGAAACCGTTAAGTTTGACCGTTAATTGACTAACTACTGCATTCATTAGTATGCAAGGTCAAGCACACGTTAATATATATATATATATATATATATATACGGTTTTGCTAAGGCGCACTTCGGAGGGCGTCTTAATACGCGCTCCAATCGTTACCGTAACGGAATTCTTGCTACAGTAACGGAGCAAGAATTCCATTACGGTAACGGTTGGAGCACGCAATAAGACACTCTTCGGAGCGCGCCTTAGCAAATCTTTATATATATATATATATATATATATATATATCTATAGAATCTATGATAAATCAATTTGAAAATTTTTGAATAATTTATTATTAGTCTACTAATCGTAGAATTAAGAGTAACCATCACAACTAAAAGCTTAGCAGAAATTCATATTTTAAATTCCATAAAATATGTAACATATACGAGTACGACCATGCTGTAATTAGAATCGGTTAGCGCAGTCGAGACCCAAAAACATGAGAGGTCCTACATCGAAATACGGCGCCGGTGCGCCGGAAGACGACGGGGATATGCTCCGTCCCAATACTGGTGCCGTTCCCGGAGCGGTAGGCTTTGGGGGTGGCCTACGGAAGAAGGCTGCCGGTGTCAGACCATGGCTGTTATTGGATTCCACGGGTCAAGCACAGGTGGTGGAGGAGGGGAAGCACGCCATCATGAGGCGAACAGGCCTCCCGGCGCGTGATCTCCGTATATTGGACCCCCTCCTTTCTTACCCTTCCACAGTATTGGGTCGTGAGCGGGCCATCGTCATCAATCTGGAGCACATCAAGGCCATTATCACCGGGCAAGAGGTTCTCTTGCTCAATTCTAGAGACCCCTCTGTCACCCCATTTGTTGAAGAGCTTCAGCGTAGAATCCTGCGTCATAACCATGCCACCAAGTCACAGGTCAGTACATTGGGCAAACTCCCTCAAAGATTGTTTTCCCTTTTGGAATCTTTATCTCTAATTGTACTTAATTCGGTGCAAATTTTACTACGTATTGATTGAATGACTGTTAGGCCTTGAAGAAATAAAGTTAGTGTTTTGAATGGAAAATAGTTAATGCCATTTTCTTCTTTTTTTGTGTGTATTTTTGTGATATACATTATATGATCAATGATGGTTTTCAAGGAAGCTGGAGCACACGGAGATGATATGGATTGGTCAAATTTATATGATTTGGAAGAACCACATTCTAGGACAGTTAGTCCTCCAATTTTTTCTGGAAGCTTCCCTTATAAGAATGATGATGGCAAAATTGACAATAAACAACCTGAAAATAGAGATGGGCCAAAGCTGCTTCCTTTTGAGTTCGTTGCATTGGAGGCATGCCTTGAGGCTGCTTGTAGTTGCTTGGACAATGAAGTAATGAAATTTCACTGTCAGATTGTTTTGCTTTTGTTTCAATGCTATTGTGATAGTCCAAGAATTGGGATGGTTTTTAATGAATGTGATCCCTTGCTCTCTGTGTTGTTTTCTTCCGTCAAACTAGGCAAGGACACTGGAGCAAGAAGCTCATCCAGCCTTGGATAAGTTGACTACCAAGATAAGTACTCTCAATTTGGAAAGAGTTCGTCAGATTAAAAGTCGACTGGTTGCAATAACCGGACGCGTTCAGAAGGTTGAGTGCATTTATATTCTGTGTTGTGCTTAAACATATGTGCTGTATCTTAAATACTTGTTCAATGCCAGAAAATGTCAACTGAAAACAATGCCTTGTTTTTGAAAAATTAAGAAGCGAAATTACTGAGCTGGACCTGTTTTCTTCTCAATCCCTATCTTTCAAAGCTTTAATTCAATTTCAGTTCTGCTGGATACTTTTCTAGTAACATAATTAGTGTATAGACTTATTTGTTTTATCCTTTGGTTTTTGCTTTTCCTTTGTATATGAAAGTCTACAGATGTTGTAAATCTGAACTATAGACGTTCATATAGCAATTAATTTGGTTCTTTCACTGTCAAATTACTATTATGTATTCATTCCTTCTTGTCATTTGCCTGGAAATAGCAGACATTATCTGTTCTTTATAATGCCAAAAATATCAGTTTCTAGTAACCTAATTTGGGTATAGACTTATTTGTTTTTCATTTGTATATTTTGAACACATTTCCAGCCATACCTGTTATATAGAAGTTGGAAATCTGAACTGTGTACTTTCATGTAACAAGTAATTTGGTTTTTTTCACTGTCACATTACTGTTTTTATTCATTCTTGCTTGTTATTTCCTGGAAAAAGCTGATATTATTTTTTCTCTTTTAAGCCAAAAATATCAGTTTCCAGGGCCTCATGTCCAATTGGTAATATAACGATCAGTCTGAAAAATAATATTCTTTAGAGGGTGGGGATTGGATAATATCTTGAAAATGCTTTTATAGCATTACTTTCGTATGTCAATCTTCCAAGATATTAATCCATCTGATTATTCAAAAGCTTTTCCTTTCTTAGGAATTTAGTTTTTGTTTTAAAAACCAAGCCAAACCAAACAAGGGATGGGCATCCAAACTGAAAAGATTCACAATCTTCCTTTTGAGGTTCTTGTGTGTTTATTTTAGAAAATTTCTTATGTACTCATTGTATTGAATTCCTTGACTTGTAATGGTTTGATACTTTTTTCTTTTAGGGTGCACATTGGAGACTAAACTTTTTCAACATAATATATAGTGTAAATTTATATAATATTGACCCTACAAAATTTAAAGATTTGTCCCTAAATTTAGTATAATATCATGCATCTGCCCCCATAAAAAATATTCTTCTTTTTTTTTTTTATCTAAATGTAAATTTGTATATAAAAATCAAAGTGTACAAGTTACTCGGGCAAACCTGAGCGGCATATACAAGGAAACACTAGATGAAACTAAGTGTCCAGGTCAAAAGAGGATAAGACATTGGGATACAAGGTGAATAATACCTTGCATACTTGTGACTTAATCCTAAAACAAACCTCCATAACATCGGCCTTGAGGCCATCAAAAATAACTCTATTCCTAAGGTTCCAAGTGTAATAGATCGCTATAACTCCAAGTCGTTCCACGTGCTTCCTTTTTCGGCCATTTGAGGGCTGCCGGTAATGTGGTCATCTGCCTCCATATGCCTAGCCATGCTCAGATGTGTGTCTAAACTGTCCATGCAAAGGGGCAAGCAAAAAATAAGTGCTGCTGGGATTCAAGGCTGCCTTGGTAAGGACAGCACTTAGTTTCGATTTCAAGAAGGCAAGTCTGTCACGGGTAGACAGCTTGCCTTGGACAGCCAACCAAGTCGTGAAGGAGAACTTGGGTGGAAGCTATGCCGACCAGATGATGCCATCCCATGTAACCCTTATCTTTTGGGGCCTAAAAAACTGGTACACCTCTTTCGTGCAAAGCTTGTTGCCCATCGCCCAATTTTCCAGCTTCCTCTTCAATTCTGCCACACTACCAGCCTTGGATTCATTATGTCTCTAATCTCTTCCATTCTCTTCAATAAGGTTGAATCATCCTTCTGTTTACTCACTTCCCAAATAGACTTGCATGCCAAGTAGTAGTGGTTAATACACTTGACCCATAAGGAATCTTTCTTAGCATGGATGTTCCATATGGTCTTAGCAAGTAACGAATGATTCCATGCTCTCAAGTTCCTAAAATCCAGTCCACCTGCTTCCTTTGGGAAACAAATATCTTTCCAAGCCACCAATGCTCTTTTGTCTTGCCAAAGGAAATTCCTAAACATATCCACCAAGCTGTCTAAGACCGAACTAGGCAAAGGAAGGATGCTTAGCCAAAAATATGTGGTCCCTTGGAGTGCACTTTGCACCAATTCACCTCGCCCAATATAAGAGAGGTTAATGCCCTTCCATGCAACAATTTGACTCATAGTCTGCTCCACGAACTCCTTGTAATATGCCACTTTAAGTTTAGTCGGGGCAAGACGAACACCAAAGTAATGGCAAGGCAAGGTGCCTAGTGGGAATTTAGTGTAGGCAGTGATATGTTCCAACTCCAAGGTATTAATCCCAGTTGAGAAAATGCTAGACTTAAGATCATTTGCTTCTAGCCTCGAGACACACCCAAACTCCCTTAGACAATCCACCATAATCTTGATGGAAGTAAAATCACCCCTAGAAAAAAAAGAGGCGATCATTGGCATATGCTAGGTGTGTTATCTTGAGCCCCCAAAACTTAAGATGATAGTTAAAGTTCGGAGAAGAAGATGCAACCCTCAAGGCTCTAGATAGATACTCCAAACATAAAGTAAATAAATAAGGGGAGAGGGGGTCACCTTGACGGAGGTCACGTTTCCCCTTGAAGAAGCCATGAAGAGATCCGTTAAGTTGAATGGAATAAGAGGTATTAGAGACACTTCATGATCCACTCAACGAGTGTGCTTGGAAATCCCAACCCCTTGAGTGTTTCCTTCAAAAATGCCCAAGAGATAGTGTCAAAAGCCTTTCGGAGATCAATCTTGAGTGTATACCGAGGAGATGCCCATTTTCTATTGTACCAGAGAACGAGCTTTTAGGCTAGGTATACATTTTCCATGAGGCTTCTACCATCCACGAAGGCCACTTGACACCCATCGAGGATGCCCACCAACAAAGAGAAGAGTCGGTTAGCAAGAATCTTTGATATCACTTTATAGACCACATTACAACAAGAGATAGGCCTATAGTCATTTACCATTGGTGCATGAGAGGATTTAGGCACCAAGGCAATGATCGAATGATTAAGTTGTTTAAGGAGCTTCCTGGTTGTAAAAAACTCCATGACCGCCTTGCACATATCCTCATGCACCACAAACCATCCCTTCTTGAAGAAACCCGAAGAATACCCATCCGGTCCAGGTGCCTTGTTATCATCAATGTCCCACAAGACAGCCCGCACCTACTCCACTCCAATATCCTCACACAATCTTTGCCCTTGTTCACTTGTCACCATATTTCCAGCCATGAAGATCGCATTATTAATCTTTTGAACTTCCTTCCCAGTCCCAAGCAACCCTTGGAAGTAAGAAACAAATTCTGAGCCAACCTCTTCGTAGCTTTGAGTAGTCATGCCATCATTCTTGGTAATAGCCACGATTTGGTTCCTTTTCTTATTTCTCTTAACCATGTCATGGAAGAACTTAGTTCCTTTATCCACGAAGTTTAGATAGGTGCACTTTTCCCTTTGTGTGTAGAATGACCTTTCGGCCACCCTAAGCTTTGCCATTTTCCCCCTTAAGCCGATCATCTCATCCCTAAGAGCCATGCTGTTTCGGTCATCATGAAAAGCTGATTGGGCAGCCTCAAGGTTCCCCGCAACTTGCTTAACTCTCAAAGAAATATATGAGTAGTCAAGAGAGTTTAGCTCCTTAAGCTGGCCCTTAAGTGTCTTTGACTCCTTGCATAATTTGAATTGCTCCGTGCCAACCCTTGGTACCAACCAAACTCCCTTAACCACATCCAAGAAGCTATCATGGTCCGTCCACATATTGAAGAACTTGAAGCTTTGTGCCATATTCCCTCCCGCATTCCCAATCAAGACCATAATAAGGGAGTGGTCTGAAAGGTCCTCCATAAGGAGAAAATTGGCCAAAATATCAATTCCCAAGGTTATCCATGCTTGACTATGAAGAACTTGATCAAGTTTAGACCATACATGGTGATTGGTCTAAGAATAGTAGTTTCCAACCGAAACAACATCCTCAAGCCTATTCATCAATCAACAACTAGAAAGGTCCCGAACATCATAAGGCATGACTTTCGCTCCATGAATCCCATGGAAGTCTCCCATAACGAGCCAAGGTGATGAAGAGATATCTAGTGCATGCAAGAATGGCTAAAGGGGTCGTCTAGAGATAATAGAATGAAGACCATAAACAAAAGACCCAAGGAAGGATAACGATGTTACCTTGCAAGTGATTTTGGCATGAATACATTGAGGATGAACCACCAGAATGTCCACTTGAGAGGTAGCATCCTTCCATAAGAGCTAGATCCTTCCACCATGAGTTTCCAAAAAGTTGTTGCACATGTTCCAGCTCTTAAAGGAATTTTGCATGATTCTTCCAAGAGATTGTAGTTGGAGCTTGGTTTCCAAGATAGCCATCACATATACCTTGTGCAAATGCATGAGGTCCTTCACACCTTTTGTTTCAGGGGTGGGTTGAACCACCTAACATTCCATGAGCCTATCCGCATGTGGCTACCCCTTTAACAAGTTTGTTTGAATTCCCATTCCCTTGCACAACTTGTGTTCCCTTCTTACCACCCTTCTTCATTTTCTTTTTATATTCAATCCATTCCTCCTTAGACATAGTAGGCCCCTCGGCTTCATCTTGTGGCCTACCAAGTGGTCCAATCAATACCCCAGGACTAGTTGATACCCCAGGGACAATCGATAATAGAGGATATGGTGCACTGGAGGATTCTTTCATCGGAGTTCCAGCCGATACCCCAGGGCATGGTGCTCTGGAACATTCCTGTGCCAGAGTTCTAGCCGATACCTCTACCGATACCCTAGGGCATTGTGGGCTGGAGCACACTCCTGGACCAGAGTGTCAACCAGTACCCTTGCCCTTGAAGCCGATACCCCAGCTCTTGCAGTCGATACACCAACCTGTGCCATCAATTCCCTTGCCTATGTTGCCGATACCCCAACATGTGAAGCCAGTATCCCTGCCTATGCAGATGATACACCAGCCGATACCCAGGGTTCGCCAACTGAAACCTCAACAGCCCTTGGTGCTGCCTGCTCCGCCTACATCGCCTTGCCACTGATCTGCCCCGACCAATCCTTCCGGCCTGCCCTGCGTCAGTGTTAGCTTATGGGCATGCTACTCCACCCTTGCCACCTTCACCCTTTTCCTCCCCATCCTTTCCATCATTCTTCTTCTTCTTATCATGACTTTTGTCACTCGTAGGGCATTGCTCGTTGGTATGGCTAAAGCAAATGCATACCCTACAAAACTTAAGCTCAAATTCATATAGAACCCTTTGAGAGAACACATCCCTGGTATAAGGATTCCGGATTTGTATAGAACCCTTATGGTTCGGAGAGGTTAACTTCGACAAGCAATCGGGTATATTCTTTTCTCTCCAAGTTCTTGGTGACTTGGTCTGTAATGATAGGCTTCCTGATTTTAGGCCTCATGATGCTTAAAGCACTTCCCTTCCCAAATTGGCCATTCAATCTCGGGAAATTCACCCAAATTGGCACCTTGCTTAATTCCGTAGCATTAGAGTCAAAGCAATGTGGCATGTCCTTCAAGAAGAGGGGCCTTCCAAAGATGGAGTTAGGTCCCTTATGTTGCACGGAGGCTCCGTCCCCTTCACTTTCAAAGGTGAAAATGATCCAATTACTATCATGAAATGTTACTTTGTAAGGGACTCTCCAAGAGTTACAAAGTTCAAGTACCGCCCCTTTGCCCGGGAATTTCCCCACAACATAACGTATCAAACGAGAACCCCTACGCCTTAGACACTTCAGACATCCTCCATGGTGAGTTCAGCTATCTTCCCCTCTTGGTGCACATTTATTAGCTTCAACCCCAAATCTAAATCACGGTTTTGCTTCAAAATCCCTGCCCAAGTTTTCTTTCTTTCCCCTTGTCTCCCTTGGAGCCCAACCTTATCTGCGCCCTTATAGCCCGATGGCTTGTCGCCATGGTGGGTGCCCTTGGTAGTTCCCTTCTCGATATGCAATGTTTCAGCAGGTGGTCATGTTGGAGTTAACTGGGAAGATGACCCTTCTTCACCCTCAGTTGGCAACACCTTCTCCTTAGCTGAAGTGGGATCAATATCCAACTGCTCCATGCTGCCACTGAACCGAGCTGTTTGAGCTAGGTAGACCTCCTTCCCCATATCCATAGCCTTTTGACTTATCCCCAAGAGGCCCAATCATTTCCTCCTTAGAAACCCCAATGTCAATTACATCCCTTAGGCCTTCCAAGTCAAAGGCCAATAAGTCATCTTGGTTCAATTCTGGGGAGCTAATGGACACATTGTCTTTCATTGCTGCAAGTTAGAGATTCAACTAACCAAATAACTTGTTTAGCATGATTAAATGCAGCAAATCCAGACCTTTCAACTTGCCTAGATATGTCTTCCCTGCTTTTGTTCTTTCTCTATTCAATTTTCGTCCCTTTACTCATTGCAGATTGTAGCAACTGAAGTGAAGCTCCAATGAAATCATTGGCAATCCCTATGAAAGCCCCAACAGAAATCAAACACTTCATTTTTAGTGATTTATCTGTCAACTCTTTTCGTTTGTCTGATTAACTCCATCATCATCTATCTGTGATGTGCTAGGGTTATACTCCCCCAGGCTCAAAGCCAAAAAGAAAAATGAAAAAAAAAAAAAAATTGTTGTGATGTTTTTAGGTTTTCCAAATTTGCTTCTGGATGTGTTACATGCTGCTGTTATCTGGTTAATGATGAACAAATATTCATCTCAGGTAAGGGATGAGTTAGAGCATCTGCTAGATGATGATGAAGATATGGCAGAGATGTATCTGACTGAAAAGATACAGCAACAACTTGAGACCTCTTCCGTTTCTTCCATAAATGAGCAAGATGGGTTGGATGATGAAGTTACTAGGCCAGACATGGATGACAGGTAGTTGATACACTCTCTGATGCTCCCTTACGGAAATATGTTTTTCATTGTTCATAAAGATTTTCTTTGTTTATTGGAGTTATAAACTTTGATTTCCCAATTGCCAGGATCCCTGCCGATATCTCAATGGAAGGAAATGAGGATTCCAGCAGTTTTAATGCTGCTGGTCTTCACGATGTTAATGATCAACAGGAACAGTCATTTGGTGGTGCACGAACATTTAGCAAAGATAGTCGTGGAACCCATACTACTTCAACCCACAGCTCTATGAGCAAGCAACTTGATGTTGAAGAGCTGGAGATGCTCTTGGAAGCGTACTTCGTCCAGATTGATGGCACATTGAACAAACTTTCAACTGTATGTACCTCAACTTGCTACTTCTATGTTATCCTGTACCAGTTCTCTGCCTCTTGGGACTTAGACTAAAGAGACGTCTCATGGATTTTTTATCACTTATTTGCGAAAACCTATTTTTTGCATCTTTATCACACTCCATATATTTTGGTGATTCAATCTGGTTGACACTCTTCGTAGTGGATTATATTATAATACATAATATAGTCTTTACTTTTCTAAATCTATTTGCCAGGTCAAATGTAGTCCTTCAAGTACATGCTAACCTATGCTTCTCATCTTTGAGCATGGATGTATATCCAATTTCACTCACTCTCTCTCTCTCTCTCTGTTCTAAGCTGAGGGAGTATGTAGATGACACTGAAGATTATATTAATATCATGCTGGATGACAAGCAGAACCACCTCCTGCAAATGGGAGTCATGTTAACAACAGCAACCCTTGTGGTGAGTGCTTTTGTCGTTGTTGCTGGAATCTTTGGAATGAATATCCACATTGAACTGTTTGATCAAAAGGAAACAAGCAATCAAGACTTCCTGTGGACAGTAGGTGGGAGCACAATGGGAACCGTTGTGCTATATGCAATTGCAATTTTCTGGTGCAAGCATAAAAGATTGCTTGAGTGAATCTCTGTAGATGGACGGAATAAAGAGGACGTATCTGTCCATTACAGCCTATAATTTCCTTGTATACAAAAACACAACTCATTACACTGTTTCTTAATCTTGTCTTTTTTTTTTAATTTGATATCAAAATTGCTCTCTGCAAGATTTTTGGAGCTTTCAATGCTTTGTGGGGAAAAAAAAAACAGAAAACATGCATTTTTTTTTTCTTTAATAAAGCCTTTCTTCCGTTTAGGACTCCTGAAAATCTTCTTTCTTCCATTCAATGGATGTAACATGTGAGCACATCCATACCATACATGGAAGACACCTTGAGATGGCAAAGTACATCTCGTTCAGATCCACGTCAATTAAACATCACAAGATGTCTATTGTATGCGCAATCCCTGAAATTTTTTGGCTCTTTTGAAGTCTTTCAGTGACTTGTGACTAAACCAGAATTGACATTAGTTTTTTAGTTCTTGAAATTTCTGTTATCCCCACCTGGAAAGTACGAGTGGTTCCAACAAGTTCTATCAGAGGACTATCATTCCAAAGATTGAATCTTTGGCTAAAATTCTATCTGTAATCTTATGGCTGTAAGTTTTGTTCGAACCTCATCTCTAATTCCTCATAGGAATCAAGAATTGGGATGGCCAGCAGAGGCGCAGTGAAGTTCCTACCTACTAATGCCCAGGAATCTGGGATGCATAATTTGCTATTGGTGATTGCTGATTTCAATTGTCTCTAGTGTATATTTACAAAAATAAAAGAAAGATTACTTAGATCCATTGCAGAACTGCAGAGTATTGATTGACCATGGAACCACTTCTCTGATCACCTTCCGTGTGTATGTGGACGTGGATGACTACAGTTTATAGTCTGCTTTTGGTTGCCAGAAAGAATGACAAATGTTTTGCATTATGTATGTCATTCTCTTCTGATTGATTGATTGCTTGCCTGTCTAATAGCGCCCTTTCGGTAGTTGGGTTGAGACTCATTTTGTGGGCCAAAAAAATTTCTTTTTCTTTTTCTTTTTTTTTTCCTTCCCTTTCTAATTGAATCCACTTATGGGTTTTGATTTTTGTTCTGATTAGTTGCTTTCGGCTGTTTCTTTGTTGAACTTTTTGAGGACAATTATTGGTTTTGAATTTTGTACTGGTATGGGAAACTCTAAAATCATAGTTAGAGCCCTCTTTTTTCTCATGTCTAAATTTATCAATCAAAAAAGCAACTTGAACATCGTTTGGTACCCTGGAACAGTCCCATAATCCTATTCTTGATGGGTAAAGATCTTTTTTAAGTTGGCCGGAAAAAGGAGAACATCAAATTTCTTCTTTCAAGGGAGCACATTAATTGAGTCCATATGGGATGCAGGACCTTAATTGGCTTTTGATGTTGATGGTGGTTGAAAACTTGAAAGAAACTGATAGGAAAGAGAGAAAAACATGGCTGTCAAAAAGATAAATTTTCTTTCTTGATTGAAGACTAGAAGAACATGCATGTTTCTTTTTCCATAGATAGTGCATTTAAGATCTGAATAACTTTCTTCCCATGGCAAAAAGAAACTCCGTGGGCAGGAATTAATTCTAAGGCGTACTAAAAGAACCCCTTTTGGAGAGTAGTAAAAATGGAAAGAAGTGATAATAGAAGTCACAACTCCTTGATAGACTGGTTTTAACCTATAGCAGAGTCCACGGAATGAGTGAATTCTGGAGGACATCATTGATTCCTTAATTCCCTTTTTACCTTTGCAATGCCGAACATTCTTTTGATTATGAAGATTGGCTGCTAATGAACTTTTGGGCATTTTTCTTCATCAGGGATTTTGGGTGTGGTCATGATTTTGCTATCTTTTTGCTGGTGTGAAACAAGAATGCCTTCCTGTGGGGGGACCGGTGGTTTTATCGGCTCGGAGCCCTTAAGATTTTTTTTTCACCTCGGTTTTGCTACTTAGTGTACTAAATTACAAGGATATGAAAACGTCGAGGCTACTCATATGTTCTTTTCCTTGGACTAAGAATCTTTGGTTTGATTTTATGTCTTCAAGATCCTAACTACCGGCATGGAATGCCAGTTGTCCTTAATCCTTCTCTTTTTTCTTTTCCTTTCTTTTTGTTTTCCGGTTCTTCGGTGGATAATGGATAAACAAGATTAAAACCAGAAAGGCTATTACTTTACACCTGAAACAGAGTGTAATTTTCTTCTGAAAATGGGCAGGAATTTACTTGCTTGGCCTGAACAAAAATGATGGGCAACTTGGGAAAACAGGCATTGCTGGGCAGAAAAAGGCAGATCCATTTACCTGTTACAACCCATTACGTGGGGTGGTGATAGAAGGGTTGGATTGGATCTAAGTGTTAGTACTCTAATTTTCTTTATGAATGTTCCTTTCCATATTTACTACTGATTTCTGCTGCCCACATGCCTTGTGGGCCTGGGGGCGGGGGTAGATATTTGAGTTTATATAAATGATCCATCTTCTGATCACAAAGTGGGAATGGCAGCCATAACAGGACAGGAAACCCCATTTACCCATTTCGGTAAGAGGAGAGGACTGTTGTCCAGAGAAACGGGAACAGTCGTAGGTGAAAAAATCAATTCTCATTCAGCAAAACAAGTTTTGTTTATTTAGAGAAAGATGGAGTCTCCCCTTTTCCCTCTGTTTTGAACCTGTTTTTTGGTGGTAGTTGGTAAGGCAAATATGTCTTCCCCCATACCCATTGGATTCCTACATGCAATACACCATTGTTTGTGATACCCGTTTTCTTTTTTCTTTCTTTCAATGAGAAGAATGCAAAAAAGCCTAGTCATTTGTTTCTTTTGTCTTTTCATTCAAGACAAAGTTGTTGATTAGTATTTTTTTAATACCATTTCTCACCACAATTACTTCATTAGTTAGCCCTTTCTTAACTTGTATGGATATGAAATCATAAGAAGGAAAAAAACCCTTTCTTGATTGAATTAATAGTACTTCTTCTTGCTCTTGCTTGAAGAAGGGCTAAATGTGAAAGGAATTGAATGAGAGCCAAAGCAAGAATAAAGAAACTCAAGAAACAGCATAATTGGGTACGACATCAAGTCCAATGACAGCTTCAGAGTCGGAGGAGGCAAACAAGCTAGCATAAACTATGTAGAAAAAAAAAAAGGCATGGTAAAAGCCTTCGAAATGGGATAAAAGAAATATATTTAAATACTAGTGTTGGAGGCCGCCGGGGGG
>JAOXNR010000029.1:4315498-4336742 GCA_028571225.1 Parsonsia alboflavescens | reverse complement strand
TTTTTTCAAATATTTTTTAAAAACTAAACCCTAAACTGATACATTAAATCTTAGGGATACTTGATTAAATTTTAATTTTTTTTTTTAA
Organism: Parsonsia alboflavescens; assembly: GCA_028571225.1. Taxonomy (NCBI): domain Eukaryota; kingdom Viridiplantae; phylum Streptophyta; class Magnoliopsida; order Gentianales; family Apocynaceae; genus Parsonsia; species Parsonsia alboflavescens. Next base: position 4,336,654 of record JAOXNR010000029.1, on the reverse strand, counting down.
ATAAAATAGTTGATAATTAACTTTGACTGTTATAAATTTAACTAGAAACTTTATAATGTATACTCTGTAGTACTCTATAACATTTATATATATATATATATATATATATATAGGGACACGTGGCTGAAAGGGTTCAAATGCGGTAACTGAACCTTGACTAGACAACATATGTTTTCTAGCTCAAATGGTATCAGAGCCAAATGCGTGTCCTGGAGGTCCCGTTTCCTGCTAGTACCAGCGCCACTGTCCCAACGGGAAGGAATGTAGGTACTCCCTCGTAGGTTGCGGAGGTAATGCCTACTGGTATGGTACAAATGCGGTAACTGGGTCTTGACTAGACAACATATGTTTTCTAGCTCAAATGGTATCAGAGCCACGGTGTCACAATTTTCACTATTTTTCACACGAGGAGCACACGGTTGGTGCACATAATAGAAATCTTGTATATATATATATCTAAATATATATATTTATTTATTTACAAGAAAAAGAGAAATTTACTTCCTTTTAGCTTGCTTGCTTCAAGTTGAAGTAAAGTTTAATTCAATAATAGAAAGTAAAAAATGCGTTGGGTTTCTTCTGGCTAGGTTGTAATTAAGGTGGCAAGGTCAGCAGCATGTGTGTTGGTCTTTGTTTTAGATTTGATTCCTTTCTTCAAATTTTTGTAAGTCTACGGTCCCTCCGGAGAAGACGATTCACTTGATGAGTGAGGCCTCATATTTTGTTATTATTAATGAAGAGAAAAAAGAAAAGAAACATTCACGAGCATCACATTATTATTAGAGTGTAAAGCCTCATATATTCTATGTTGAATGATTTGCCGGAGTGGATTTTAATTTTTTTTTTTTAAAAAAAATCATTAACTAAAGAAAATGTAATGAAGTGCATGATTAAGTTTCTAATTAACTTTCAAATTTAATAGTCAACCGTCTTTAAAAAAAAAAAAATTAAGTACCCCTAGAATATTTAGTACATGAAATATATTTAAAAAACAATTTTTTTATTCCTTTTTTAAAAAAGAAAAAAGAAAAGAGAAAGTTAACTTAAACTTTAATTAATAGCACTTCATAATATTACCTCCTTTAATTAAATTACCTAATTAAAAGAATTGTAGGTTACACCTTACTCGCATGCAAGAATTACTCTCCCATCTCATTTTATTTGTTCACTTTAAACATTGCATAAGGATTGAGAAAACAATTATTATTAGATAATAATTTTAGGATAATTTAATTAGAATACCCTTCTAATCATTGGGAAATTTATTTGGAATAAGTAATGGCTTTAATAAATAAAGTAAGAAGTGGAGTTTTTTTTATTTTTAAAAGAAATTAGGGAAAAGCTCATAAATGATCCCTTCAAAGTTATAGTGAACAAACCCCACACCCACCCCCCCTATTTTCCAAAGGTGGAAAAATAAATAAATAAATAAATATTTATTAATTTATTCGAAAAATCATATATTTGAAAATAAAATTTTACTTTTTAAAACTATCTAACTTGTGAGCCATTACCTACTTGTCCAGGCCAATTAGGGGCAAGATTTTCATGCGAGGTTTTGGAAGAATGGATTTTAGCTAACTGCTTGCAAGGCTCGTCCCATAGCCCTAGGCCATCGGCAGTCAACAGGTCAAAGCTTAGATCCGTATGAGAAAACATCATCGTCTTTGACTATCCGAAATGAAAAACTTGGTCGGTTTTCCATGCAATCCCTTGTTAGGTTATCTTTTGACCATCTGAAATGACTTGTATTGCATAGTTACTCATAAATAAATAAATAAAAATTGCAGCCAAATTAAATATGAGAGTTGCATTCAGGAATCTAACATGGCACAAAATTAGGTCACAAATATTGACTAAATTCAACAAAAATAAATAAATTTTTTTAAAAAAATTGTCAAATTCTCGATACATAGGAAATGAAACTTTGACCGTCGTTCCACGTGGACGATTCATCAGAGATATGCCCGATATTTGGAGAGATAAATTTGAATTACATTAGGCCTAATTGATAAGATATTTTGATCCTTATTAGTAGCTTACTTTCTAGAATTCAAAAGAAAACCCAATGAACATTTTGATTTGACCGTGTATTTGAAGATTCCTTAAATGTGAAATTTTCGTAAATAGAATAAATTCAATGAATATATACATACAGACACATATATATATATATATATATATATATATATATATATATATACGATTTTGCTAAGGGGCGCTACATAATGGAATTGTTGCATGAGTCAAACAAGCGAAGTAACAATTCCGTTAAGGTAACGGTTGGAACGCTACTTAACAAATCTATATATATATATATATTATTTATGAGGGGTTGATGGGATTCGAACTCTAACTTATCTAGGAGGGTGTTGGTGGTTTTCGAATTCAAAACTTATAATCTGCAGGTTTGTCATTCCACCCATTGGGATGTTCCCAAAGATATATATATATATATATATATATATATATATAGTTAATTTTTTAACAGTCAAAAATTAATGGTTAGCGAAATGTCAAAATGTAAGAGAGCTAATCCCAACATCATTAAAAAAAAAAAAAAACTAATTGCATAGATTAGTAACTTAAAAGAAAGTCAAATGCATTATATTATTTTTCATCAAGTCAAAAATAAAATATTCAATTTCGAATATAAAAAGTATAATAAACATGGAGAGAGAGAGGATAATAAATGTATATAATTTTTTTATCGTTTTCTTAATATTAATTAAAAAAGGATATTTTTATTTTTAATATTTATATATAGAAATATTAAATGATTATCTTAAATTAAATTAATATAATTCTTATTCATTTAAAATACTGTTCATTTTTTATTTAAAGGTCAAATTGTATATAATTATTAATATTTTAAACTATAAATCTTTTCGCTATTATTAGTATATAATTATTATGTTTATCAGTTTTACCCTTTATTATCTATTATTATATGTTATGTACTCGTACTATAGCATTAGTATTAAATGTTTCTATTAAAATTTGACTGTCTAAAGTCGTTTAGTGTCGTGTAAAGGAGCTCTAACCTGCAATTACTTCAAGCGCCACAGCACACCTTACTCGAGTCCTGAGTCCCACCTCATTGCATTTGCATTAATCATCAGTGCTGCCCAGCCACTCGTAGCAGACCAGACCATTATAGTTGGAGACAGTAGACCTCCCATTTTGTAATTGCAGATACGAGTGGTAATCCTTAATACTCCCCTGCGATCATTAAATACAAAGTCATTCGATGCGATTTTGTATAAATTAAGATAATTTTTTTTTTTTGAAAAAAAATCTATTAATCATGTTTTAAAAAATAAGAACATTATTTTAGTATATTATTAGAGGTATAAAAAAGAAAAAATACATTCATATGTTTAATTAACTAATAATAATAACTTATAATTAATAATAAAAATAATTAATTAGAATAATTTATATTTAATGACGAAAAGAATATATAGTACTTCCATTATACCATATAAAGCCTCAGCCACCCCATTTTGCATAAGTTTTGGTGTATTTATGTCATGTGAAAAATATATATTTTTATTAATAGTTATACTTTTATTTCTTTATAATAAATGAATGAAAATATTAATTAGGAATAAAAAACATCATAAATGACTTTTATATAAAAATATATATATATTTTTACGGAGGGAGTGTTATAGTTGCCAGCCATATAGTCGGCATTCGAAATCGGAACTATGTTTAGTAAGCTGAAAAATGTGCACATGATTTGTATTTCATTTGAAGCTGACTGATATGGTTAATTTGAGCATAAATTCCAAAAGCAAATTGAATTTTGCGTCGTCAAATCTTCAAGAACAAAGTTCAGGAAGTAACCAAATGGAAATCTTTGAATGGGGACACCAATTGAAATGAAATAATAGTTAGTCTGGTAGTTCTTGAAAGTGAAAAAAAGTATAAAAATGTCAAGGGGAATTTTGAGGTGATTGACAAGCCCCTTTTATGGTACTACTCAATATCGAATTCTCCAATTAGTAGGATTACAAAGATATGTGTCGATTCAAATAGGACCAGAGAGCACTCACTCACTCCACCTTAAAGAGGGGGCATGAAAGCTGAGTGTCAGCGTGGCGTGCATTGCTTAGCAAATTGTTGTGTTCTAAACGCATTCACTACTACTACAATTTCAATCTCAGGGCACTGAAAAGTTATTGCTTTCCCAATTTTTGTTTTTTTTTTTCTTTTTGAAAAAAGAAAAACCAAAGAGAATAATAGTACTACAGAAGTAGATTGGAGAAAATCTGGGGAGCAAGGGGAAAAAGAATTGTTTCAACAAAAGAGTTTAGAATTGGGTTTTTGCTATGTTCTCTTGTCTTTCCTTGTAAAGAAAAAGGAAAAGGGAAGTTCTGATAAGAGAAAAGTTGTCATTTCCAGTTCTAGCAAAACTGGTAGGCACGTAAGAGTAAACCACGGCTTTTTGGGGTAATTTTGTTTTGTTTTCTTGTGTGTGGTAGTACTACTTACTTTGCTTCTCTGCATAAAAATCACTACCAAAACTCACTTTCTTGAGGGGCTTCATCAAGTCTGTGTCTTCTGTCCTTTGCTTTGTTGGTTTCTGTGCAAATTGTTGTTACTTGTTACTACTCTTGCATAGCTTTTAACATGTGGGTTTGCACTTATTCTTATGTTCCTACTGGTCTGATTCTTCCGAAGAGAAAAAAAGGGGGTTCTTGAATGTGATTTATATCGTGGTTTTTCGGGTGTTTTACTTTCCCCTTTTAATCGTGTATGTGTTTCTTTAGAAGGAATTACTCACTTTTTAGTCGATTTTCTTGTGTTTCAACATGAAAATAGGGGCTGTTGGGTTATGTCCGTCGAATATAAGAAGGTATCCCTGAATGCATATTTCTAAGTTGGGATATTTTTTTGATTTTGCTTGACATGGAAGACATGATGAGTCATGAACATGGCATTCCCATTTTAAACTAGTAGATTAACATTAATCTGTACTCTCCAAGATGATTCTTTTTAAATTTCTTTGATTTTGTTGGTTGCTGACTTGCTGACGCTTGATTGTCCAGAAATTATTATTGCCCCCATTGCTTGGCTGCTGCTGCAGCATTAGCATTATTTTCTGATCTCCTAATACGTTTTCACCTGTGCAAAACTATACAGAAAAGATGCTTCTTGTCTACAGTTTGGTCGTTTTTTTCAACTGATACCGAGATGCTGTTTTCCGTTGCAGGTTCGCCAATCTCCAATCTGAACAAAAAGATTATTATATACTTCTCCTGCTTCTAGATATCTCCATTTTTTTATGGGGTTTGGAACTTGAAAACTTTTAAGAGCTCTTGCGGTCCCTGTGATGATCTTAAGCTTTTGTACTACTAATAGTAGATGATATTATAAAGATCAGAGGGAGCATAAAAAGAAAAAAAGAAAGAAGAAAAACAGAGAGAGAAACAAAGATAAAGAAATGGGAAGAGGGTGGTGGATTGGAGTCAGATTGATGCTAGTGGGAGTGTCTCCGGTTTTGGGAATAATTAAGTGTTGAGAATCTGTTGGTTGTGTCTCCTGAGCTGACTGGGTGCGCCCGGGCTCCGTGGGCTTTGCCGCCGACCAAGGAAACACCTCCTCTCTCTGGCTCTCTTCCCACTCAAGTGAGCCATTTCTTTAAAGATTATAAACAAAAAAGAAATTTTTCATAAAACCCAACTTTTTTTTTTTGCTCTCTTTTCTCTCTCAATTTTCCCCTTCCTTCGTTGGTTTCTGTCCAGATTCGGTCATTCCCAAGCATATATCCTTTCTTCCCTCTCTTTGAGATCCTATTACCTTCCTATTCAAGTTCGGATATTTGGTCCCCACTCTTGAAATCCATTTCTTTTTTTACCATTTCTGGGACTCTTTTTCCTCGATTTTGAGTTATGTTAGGTAACTGCGGATGAGCTGAGGGAACACAGGGATTTCAATCTTTAAACTGTCTGATCCGTTAAGCGGAAACAGAAGGGAAATAGTTTTCAAGAATCACAGGTCAAGCAGATCTTTAGAGGTCGATACAATGAAGTTTATGAAACTTGGATCCAAACCCGATTCCTTCCAGACCGAGGGCAATAATATCAGGTAAGATTTTCTGCTAAGTTTCTCCAGAGTTTTCACTCTCCTCCCATTTCTCATTGTTTTCTTTGTTTATTTGTGTGAACACTCTTTGGTGGTAATTTGAGTTTGAATTTGGAATCATGTAAATATCCAAAATGTCACTGTAGTTACTTTCGATTCTTATTTCATGTGTATGTTGCTTCTGACCTTCAAGTAGATGGTGGCCCTGTGTTCACTTTGATGTTCTATTTGTTTATTCAGATTCATTTTTTTCTGGTTTGCTTTGGTCCTTTGACAGGGACGGATCTATTCGTATGTTTGTGCCCACCAAAATCCTATAAATATCTATATCTATATATTTATAGGATTATAATTTGAAAATATAAATTTAAATAATTGCCCCTGATAAATTATAATTTTTTTTATGAAAGAGATAACAATGAATATAATCAAAGTAAAAAAAGGATTAATTAAAATATTTTTTGGTAAATAATTTGTTTAATTTGATTCTAAATCAATAATTTAGCGGTTTTGGTTTACGGGTATTACTTATATCCTTCAATTTATTTATTTGATTATTAAATACTATATATTTGATGCTTTTTTTCTAGTTTTTTTTTTTTAAAAAAAAAAATGTATTATTCTATAAATTTAATATGATTTCGAGTAGATACTTGACATGTATCCTCTTTTTTCAGTATTAAAATTAACTACCAACAAATAAAACACATTTCTAAAAAATATATTCTATATCCATCACAGTCCTTTAATGTGTGAAAATGACGTTATTTTGGATCCTATTCTTTTTTCTGGTTTTTTTAAGCTCAGTGGGGTCACTGGAAAACCTCCAATTTGAATACTAGTTTCTATGGTATTATGCATACTCACCAATTATTCCCTCGGGAAGGAAAGTCAGTAAATTAGAGAGAAACTGAAAGTTCCTGTTGACTTTTTGTTAGCCGTTATCCTTGAATTCACCAAAATTTGAAAGGGGGTTGGGGTTCAAGTGGAGCCAAGAAAGGTGCAGCTTGACCAAACCATGTTTAGTCATGATGCTGTGTAGGACTTACGCTGCCATGTGTGGCTTAATCTTTAATCTGCTTTTGAGCAATAACTTTTGCTCACTCATCTAGTTAATTACAATCTTTCTTGTAAATTGATATCTACTTTCTGAATAGGAGTAAAAGATTCAATTTTTTTTTTTTTTTTTGGATCTTCTTAATTTAATCTTTGTAAAGTTAGGTTTACATCATCTCCAACTTGAAAACTTGCAAACCCCAGGATTTATTTCAGGGGTCAGATCCAGACTTTATGATATGGTAATAAGCATAACTTGTCATTTGACATGTTTTTTGGCAGTTATGTCTGTGGAATTCATTCAATATAAGGTGTATTGGATTATTAATGCATTGATTAGACTTAGTAAAAAGCTTGAGCACCCAAATATTACCTACCAAATTTATTAGCTCCTTTGCTATGGAAGTGTCAACTTAATGGGTAAACTAGGAAAGTTATGTCTCCCCTCCAGTAAGGCCAATGCCTTTGAGTCAGCAAAATCTGGAAATGGTAGGCTATACTAGTGAGAGATGAACGAAATGAACTTATCTGATCTTGATGCCTATAGATGCATTGAGTTTCATAATGTTGCAAAAACAGCACATTGCTGAGAGAGATCAACTGTTTTGTTTTGAATCGGGGCATAGGGGAAGGGACTAAACGGGATTTTGCTTGGTGTCAAAAACAAGATTGCTGTCTAGTGCAATAACTGTCCTATTACCAGGACAAGTTGTTCTTGACGAACAGAATTTTGTCTTGTGACTTGGATACTGAAGTTAAGTCAGTTTGTGGTACCTTTCCATACTCCTTTTATTACACAAATTATTATGATTTCTAGTGTGTTCCCAAAGAAAGAAAAACCACTAAACAAAATCAAGAACAAAAAGGACAAGCAATCTTGTTCATACCTGCATGGTTGTTGAAACTAAAGTTGTAATTCCTTTTATTGGGTGCTTCTTCCTCCACAATTTCTTGAATTTTCTGTCATTTTGATCCCCACTTGGAAATGGTTGGTTTATACCATTCACATGAATTCCTTTTTCTATGTATATTATCTTCATCATGTTTTGGTCTAATATCCCAGTTCACAATTATAAAATTATTTTATTGGTTAATCTTGTTCATGGTTTGACATTTTCATGGTTATTTTTGTGTTGCAGATATGTGGCTTCTGAGTTAGCCACTGATATTATTGTTAATATTGGGGACATTAAGTTCTACCTGCACAAGGTATGATTATCTGTTTACAAATATGTTCTTTAAGCTCCCCATACTCGTTTGGTTGTAAGTAAAATGATATACTCAACAAGCTGAATTTACACGAGGAAAGATTTACTTAGACATACAAATTAGATTTGATCTCCTGAAATCTGCTGAAGGTTTGAGTATTATTTATCTTTGAAGTACTGATAGTATGAATAAACTGGTTCTGCAGTTTCCTCTGTTGTCAAAAAGCTCCCATCTTCAGAAATTAGCTGGAAGTGCAAGTGACGGTAGTGATGAAATCCACATTCCTGACATTCCTGGCGGTCCAACGGCCTTTGAAATATGTGCCAAGTTTTGTTATGGCATGACTGTTACCTTAAATGCTTATAATGTTGTTGCAACTCGTTGTGCAGCAGAGTACCTTGGGATGCATGAGAGTGTTGAGAAAGGGAACCTCATATACAAGGTTGATGTTTTCCTCAATTCTAGCATATTCCGCAGCTGGAAAGATTCAATAATAGTCCTTCAAACTACAAAATCTTTACTACCTTTGTCTGAGGAACTGAAGTTGGCAAGCCATTGCATTGATGCCATAGCTACCAGGGCTTCTGTTGACGTTTCCAAGGTGGATTGGTCCTATACCTATAACCGAAAAAAGCTTCCAGCAGAAAACGGTAATGATGCCAACTGGAATGGCATTAGAAGCCGGATGGTACCTAAGGATTGGTGGGTTGAGGACTTATGTGAGCTGGAAATAGATTTGTATAAGCGTGTCATTGGGAGCATAAACAACAAAAGGATCATGTCTAATGAAGTAATTGGTGAAGCTCTGAAAGCCTATGCTTTTAGACGGCTGCCAGGATTTGGCAAGGGCTGCAACCAGTGTAATGACATTTCCAAGGGTAGGAAAATATTGGATGCAATTGTGTGGCTTTTGCCTACTGAAAGAGGCGGTGTCTCTGCTAGTTTCTTGCTCAAGTTGTTAAAAGCATCGATTGCTCTAGATTTAGGTAAGACAACAAAGATCGAACTGGTAAAAAGAATAGGCCAGCAACTGGAGGAGGCTTCTGTTACTGATCTCCTGATTCCATGCCAAAATGAAGAAACAGCTTCGTATGATGTATGTGTCGTACAGAAAATACTTGAGGAGTTCATGACACAATATCAGAATCCTGTTTCTGAGCTGGAAGATGGAGATAAGATTCAGGAGGCTAGAAGGCCTGGGATTTTGTCTGAAGCTTCAAAGCTTATGGTTGCGAAGCTCGTTGATGGTTACCTAGCGGAAATTGCGAAGGATCCTAATCTTCCTTTATCGCTGTTTGTGGATGTTGCTGAGATGGTATCAAGTTTCTCTCGGCCTGCTCATGATGGTCTTTACCGGGCAATTGACATGTACCTGAAGGTAAGATCAGTATCTCGCTCTCTTTCACATAAGAATCATTTTGCACAGCATTTTTATTGGCTGGCCAAATAAGCAATTCTAGCAGCAGGGTTTTGTCTAATCTGTGGTTCTCGTGCAGGTGCATCCTAACATCAGCAAGAGTGAGAGGAAGAGAATTTGCAGGCTAATGGACTGCAAAAAGCTCTCTGTGGATGCCTGCATGCATGCAGTGCAGAATGAGCGACTTCCCCTGCGCGTAGTTGTGCAAGTTCTCTTTTTTGAGCAAGTGAGGGCTGCTGCATCATCTGGCAGCAGCACTCCTGATCTGCCCAAAAGCATTAGGGACCTTAACGGTACCTCACATGGGAGTGCTAGATCAGCAACCACCAATACAGACGAAGATTGGGATGCTGTAGCCTCAGCTGAAGAGCTTAAGGCTTTGAAGCGGGAGTTGGCTGCATTGAGATTGGGAAATGGAGGGAATAGTGAAAGAAATGGTGGAGATTATAGAGGCTATGGCGAAAAGGCTGCCATTAGTAAAATGAAAGGTTTGATCATGTCCAAGAAAATCTTTTCTAAAATCTGGTCTAGCAAAGGGGGACCAGGTGAGAATGGTGGCTCTGATTCATCCGAAAGTCTTGGTTCTGCAAATCTAGAAGAATCAAAATCAACCCCTTCGAGAAGAGGAAGGCATTCAGTTTCCTAGAATCAGAAAGTTTTGGAATGGAAACCTTGGCAACGACCTATGCACCATGTCAATAAGTAGTCATTACAGTTCTTCACAGCCAGAAATGAACGATGAAAGCACATAGTTCGGAAAAATGCTCTCTGTGAGTGCTGTTTGAATTCATCCCTCCTTTGGATGAATTCTTTCAGCCCCAAATAGCAGGAAAATGGAAATATGTCACCTTTCCGTTTTAGGCATCTTCTGGAAAATCTATCTGACTAAATTAGTTACCAGTAGTAGTAGCCATAGGACAGGTAATGTATCAGCTTTTTTTCTATGTAAACTTTATAAGGGTAGTAGACTAGTAGTGGACATTAGAGCAGCATTAACGGAAGTGAAAGTTCTGGTACTAAGACCATTTCCAATCAACTTCAAGAATATGTTGTCGGCTACTTCCTTTTTTCTGCTATGGGGCTTTGTGTTTAAGAAGTGGCTTTTTCCGGATGCGAGAAATCTCTGATGCAGTGACCAAAACGTTATGGAAATTGCCTCACTAACAAATCAGTCCTTCAGACCGGTTTATCTTCTGTCATAATCATTTCATTTTAGTGTTCATTGTCTGAAAAATTCCCTTCTTTTAAGAAAACTTTCCTTCCCAGTTCCCTGCTCTTCCTCTTTCTTTTTGAAATGTTTCTAATGTTGCTCTAAATCCCTAAAAAATGAGACAGGGAATATACAAATATTTTGACCCAAATCCTTACTCTGACCCAAATTATAAATGTTGAAATAAATTTTAGCAAATAATGAATTGGATCTATTACATAAACACTTTAATTATTTTAAATAATAATGTAAGTAACAATTGACAAAGTTATTATTTAATCCTTTGATGAGTGCTCTTTCAGACTCTAATTATAAGTCATCTAAGGAGAAATCCAAATCCCACGTTCGCAGGTTACCCTGCTTACCGAGTACCAAGTCAGTAGGGGGTTTTTGCCCTGCCTTCTGTGGTATAATTATTTGGGCTTACTAGAATGGGCCAGACAGCAAGATTTCCAGGCCTGACGAATATAATTTCAATCGCGGGCCGATTAAAGCTATAATTACGAAACCCACAGAACATGACCAGCAGGGATGTGAATGGTACGGAAATTACCAGTTTTATATTTATATCCAATTAATAAATATAGGATTTGAATTCTATTTGATTACCTGTGGAATTTAATCTACTTAGACTCATATCCTATCCAATGGGTATTGCATTGGGTATATCTGATATATTTTCTATTTTTTATTAGATTTTGTAAAAAAAAAATATATATATTTACTCATAAAAATAACAAATAAAGTCAGATTCAAATAAGCTAAATAAAAACTTGAAATTAAAGATATTGAAAAGTCAAATTAATATATATTTATCAATCAAATTTAAAATAACCAATAAATATTATTTATTGAATAATATTTATAACCGATGATAAAACATAAAATTAATATACACATGGAAATCAAATTTAAAATAGTTTAATAATTATAATACTTATCAAAGAATATCTAAAATTTAATCGTGAAATAACAAAATTAAATAAAGTAATCGACAAAACCAAAACGGAATGACGACACAAACAAAACCAAAACGAAATCGACAAAACCAAAGAAGTAATCGCCTCGGGATTTAGGGAGCTCCAAAGCTTGGGCTTTTAGGTTTCAATATTAGCAGAAAATTTTAATTTTTGTTCATGGAAGAGAGACAAAAGGAGCAGATTCTTTCCTCCCAACTCTGTGAAATGCGATGCATCAACATTATTGTCTTTCATTCCTGTTTGGGATTCAAAAAAATTCGAGAATTCGTTTTGTAATTTCGCAGTACTATGCACTTAGTAAAAGAGGACGACGAATATAGCACAAGTTTCTTTGTGTCTTTCTGTGGGAAATTCTAAGTGCATCGTGTCATTGCCGACAAAAACAAAACTCATAAGAGTTCGATTTTTCTAGGTTGTGCGATTCATCTGATGCAAAGACAGAGAGAGAGTCTCACGTGTTCCGTCTTCGTTATCTGCAAACCATTTTTAACCCTTAGTGAGATTGTTTGTACCAGTTCATAGAAACAGAGGAGAAACCAACACAGAAGCTAAGAAAAGGTTAAAAGCCAAGTGGGAACCGACCAATCAACGAAAGCGTTTAGTTTCCAAAAGGTAATTCTTTTATCCATCCAATTCTAATATAATATTCTTTCTTTCGATTAAAATTGAATGTTGGCCTTTAATTTAGTATTTTTTAGTACTTAATTGATTTGAGATAGAAACAAATGAGTTCACCAGATCTGGATTAATCAGCCAAGAAAATGGGATGAGAAAAACTGTCGCTGTGTGTTCTTGAGGAGTCGCTATTACTACTTGAATCAAATGACCTTAAGTGGTTTAAGGTTGGCTCTCTGGGAAGTGTAAACCGCCATTTGTCCTTCTACTCCCTGGGAAGACGAGACTAGAAAAAAGTTTTTATCATATTTATTCTATCCATGATGAAGCGTGATCTCACCCTCCCGAGCTCCTAATTTCCTATGACCACGACCTGCTCTTTTAGGTGGTAAGTTTTGGTTTTTTTCCTTTTAATTCTCCATCTATCTCTTTGAATTGGATGTCAATTAACAAATGACATATTCAATTTTGAACAATTCAAAATAAAAAAAAAATGAAATATTTAATTTCAATCGAAAAAAATAATACCCTTCCTTTTTCCAAAATAAATATCCTCCTATTATTTAAAAATTTCAAAATAAAAATAAGAATATTACTCCCTCCGTCACATTTCCATTTTATGTTGTCTCGAAATAAATGTCTTATTTTTTTAAATAGTTAAAATTTTTTTAATAAATTGATATTTTTAATTTTAAAATAAATTAAGTCAATTCATTTTTAAAATTTATGTAAATGAAAATGAGACATTCAATTCCGAATAATTTTTATATTATTAAAAGAAGGGGGCGGGGGGGGGAGGAGGGAAAGAGAAAAAGAAACGAATTTTATATGAATGCTTAAGAATAGTTATACCAAATGCCTCCGAATCCGGCCCGTCAGTGGTCCAAAATCCAACTGTATACATTTGGAGTGGAAGTGGATGCAGCCAAAAGTAGAATTCCTTTAGAAAAAGGAAAAACCAAAGTCCAATGGGATTTATGGATCCCATTAACCCTTTTGGAATCATCTGTGTATTGAACTTTATACGAAACACAATGGAATAGCGTTTGTACTTTGTGTGTGGAATTTATGTGTAATTATTGTCCACATCAGACGAAGACGCCGTGAATCGGATGGAGATGCCACGTACATCTTACCCGCCGAAAGACTCAGATCCCCGTCAACATTATATCCACAATGAATCTTTCCTAATTTAATAAAATGAGATATTTATTTTTAGATAAATCAAAATGAAATAAGTATATTTATTTTGGTATGAAAGATTTATATATGTATATATTTTCAAAATTTTTTTCTCAACATGATATTAGAGTAAGATTTTTTTTTCTCCTCTTTTTAAAAAAGTTGTTTTTACCCCATGCATATTAGAAAGTGATAAATAAATAAATATATATATATATATGATTATGCTTCTTTTTTTCTTTCATAACTTGAATGCATTATTTCTTAATTATAAGTGAAAATATTTTATTAATTAAATAAGTTCTATTTCTCAATATATTATTATTATTAGTTACGAGTGGTATCGGACTATACTTACAAATATCTTATTACTTCACTTGAAACTCTGATCTACGAATTCCATGTAAAATTGAGTTAGAATGTATCAAACCATCGAGATATTGTTAAAAAGAAAAATCAAATCCCCTATTTACTTGTTTTATACGTCTTACCTAATTGTCAATGTAAATTTAAATATGTGGCCTAGCTAAGCTAATCCAATAGACTTCATTGGGGCTTGTCAAGGGAAGAGTCATACAGGTATTCCACTAATGAGTCTTCATCCCAAAGGAAGGGCCACCTTTGGAAACAATTAAGTAAATTCTTGGAATCTCGTAGAGTATGTTTTCTTTTGTTTATTGACTAATACAAGTAGTCGTGGATATAATAAAAAAGTTGCAGCCGTCTTTGCTTATGTCATGCATGTGGATACCTAATCATGTTTTCTTCCCAAGATTTATATATGCTTAGTAATTAATTGTGATTTAGTTTGAACTCAATTATGCATCTTTCTCCAATAAGAATATATACAAGCATTTGAAGTTGCATTATTGGGTCCTTCTACCTCACATCCCATGTACAATAATAGAAATAAATAATATTTTCTCCATCTCACAATATAAATAAATGGTACTTTTTTTTTAATTAGTAATGTCTGGATAAGTCTAACGCGCATATGTGGATTTTTTTGCCCTCCCTGCAAGGATCCAAAATAGTAGAAGTTAGAAAGCCACAATGAGAAAGGAATCTTGCCCAAGAGTTGCCACGAAATGAGAAGATCTTTACATGTTCTTCAAAGGACATTTATAAAGTAGTGTCTGATGATTTAAGCATCTCTTCCATTACTTTAATGTGACCTCTGTTTACCCTATGGATCTCCAAGATGTTGATGTTGGCCAATAAATAATTCAACCGCCTATTATTTATTTTTTATATTAAATTTAGTGTTTTTGATTTTTTTTCTCCTGATCTTTCTTCTATTTAATTCCACATTGATAAATTGTTTTAAACATCACCATAAGTAAAAATATTTTGAAAAGCACCTAAAGGTACTTAATCTAAAACATAGTGATGGTTCAATTTATGGATTTTCAAACTACAACTGGAGGTCATAAATATCATATCATTATTTAAAATGGCCCTTTTTTTTTAATGAAAAAGAAAACAAAGTGTCTTATTTCCAGTAACCCAATAATGTCTTGATAATAAGTTAAAAATAGCTTCGAAGTTGTTTGAAATTTACAATAAATACACACTTGATTAGTGAAATAATAATGGGAATTGGAGAAAATAATAAAAGTATTTAAAATATATACAAATGGGGAATATTTTTTGTGTTTTGTGTTTTTTTTTTTGAAAGAAAATGTATATTGTCAGGTTCAGTTCATCTGAGAAATAAAGCCCCATATGCCGCATAAATGGAATAGTATCATTATTATTATATCCATAAACAATTGAGCAAGTGAGCAACCACGCGCTCCACCACGAAGTCCACTCTCCAAAACAATGGGCGCAGAAAGATACCATTGAGAGCAGAGAAGGGAAGAGAAAGAATTGGGAAACAGCACAAGAATCCACAGTGGAGGAAAGGAAAGGAACCATACCCGTTTGCGGAGACACGGAGCCGCAGTCGCCCAACACCCTTGGAACCCTCCCAACCACTACGGCGACCGCGACACATCACACCCTTCCCGAAATAATACCCTTTCCCAGTTCACTGCCAAAATATAAACCATAGTTTTCTTTGCTTTCCCTAACCATGGTTAGTTTTGACCTTTTCTTTACCTCAATAATTCTCTCTTGCTGTTCTCCACATCCCCCAGTCCATGCACCCCTCGTCTCCTTATATATCTCCCGCATTTCTTAGCCTTCCGAGTCTCCCCTACAAACCGCCTATTCCAGGTCAGGCCCTCCATCTCCATTTCTGAAAAAATTATTCGTAGTTTCATCTGCTCTGGCTAATTAAGATAGCATTTGATATATTGTATATTTGGGGTCGGTCAGATCATATCATTTATATTTATAAGAAGCTTTGAGTTCAAGAATTTCATGTTCTGAGGATGAGTTGCAATGGATGTCGAATACTGAGAAAGGGATGCAATGAGAATTGCATACTAAGACAGAGTTTACAGGGAATTGAGAGCCCTCAAGCTCAAGCTAATGCCACCGTCTTTGTTGCCAAATTCTTTGGCCGTGCCGGACTCATGTCTTTCCTCTCCTCTGTTCCTGATTCCCAACGGCCAGGTATTTTGACTGTCTATGTCCTGGTCTAAGAACAAAGATTTTTGATCCCGGAAATGAGGTTTATGGGTTCTAACTTAGATCCATATTTTTCTTTTTTTTGGTTCAGCTTTGTTTCAGTCTCTGCTATATGAAGCCTGTGGAAGGACGGTGAACCCTGTGAATGGAGCGGTGGGTCTACTGTGGACAGGGACCTGGCAAGTGTGTCAGGCGGCAGTGGACACGGTGCTCCGTGGAGGCGTGTTAAGACCGATGACCGACCAGCCGATCGAGTCTGAAGATGTATCGGCGGCTAACAGCAGCGTGCATATATCAAGACTCAAAGATCTAATGGTCAATTCTAGGTCTAAAAGAAATGGACTAGAAGATGACGACGATGATGTCGGTCATCTCGGTCTTCATAACATGACATCACCTTTTCCGGCTAGGATGACTGCCGGGGGGAGAGTTAAGAGGAGGGCTCCATCTCCTGAGGAATCGGAGACCACAACCTCCGAGAGCTGCTTTGAATACAATTATCAAAATCCGGAAGATGGACAGGGAAAAAAGCTTCTTAGACTATTTTTCTAAAAGAGAACGTACGAACAAGCGATGCCGGTTGATGGATCCACAATTTTGCCGGCCAAGCCCGATGGAACATTAACCAAATATCCAAGAAATGGAATTTTCTTCAAGGGTTTTTGCTTCAATTTAAACCCTTTTTTTCTTTTTTCTGTTTTGGTTTCCTAACCTTCTCTTTTTGAGTGTTCCCGGAGATGATTACATGGCTATCTCCACGGTTGGTTTATAGGGCACTGGATTTCTCAGATGTGTAATGAGAGAGGAAATTCAGAGAAAGATAAGAGTTGCTCTGTCTTTTTACTTCTTTTTTTTCTTAGTCCCTCCTTTCTGTGACTTTGAATAAAAATGGTAATATTTTCAAATTCTTTTTCATCTGTCTTGTTCCCTTTTCTTGCAATTTCTCCTGTATCCCTTCTTCCTGGAAGATGAACACAACTAACCATAAAAATTATCAGAATTGAATTTATCAACAGGAGTTGATTTCAAGTTCAAAAAGATCATCATTATTCATTGTCAGAAACCATTAGAGGTATAGAAGATTTTGAAAATTTGTTTTTCCAACAATGATTGCTGAATAATGCCTAGCGAGCTATAATTGACAAAATTCCGCCGCATACATTCATTTTCAGCTCCAACAGGTTCATATTCTTTTTTCATTCATCCTTGGCGAATAGACTTGGAAAGAGAAAAAAGGGAAAACTACATTACCCAGCAAGTGCATATTGGACGGCCCAAAACATGAAATTATACTGTTTTATCTTTCCAATCCCTTTTGTTTTTCCTTGAGAAATATGAACAAAAAGCCAAATACATTTAATCAGAATGCTGTGCACCACTAGAGATATTTTTGAAGCAACAGTGATGGACTCAAAATCTTTGCGATGTGTGGACCAAGAACTCTATAGCCTGTTGATTCCTTTTGGCCACATCTTGGTTTGATGGATATTGAATTGCAACTAGTTCTACAACTTGGAGGGCGAATATTGACCAGAGGAGCTCTCTTTTTGTTCCCCAGCTTTAATCTGCTTCAGCATTCGAACCATTCCGACATCCAACCCTTAATATGACGGAAACTTATAAATGGTAAGATGTATACTAATTAAAGAGATACCAAAATTTTTTTATAATTTAATATTTGTGTCAATTAAAGGGCTTACCACACATATCTATCCATTCTTTGTCATGGATCGGATGGGATGGTATAAACTATTAAGGATCAGTAGTCCTCTCCCTCTCTTTGCCGACGAGTGTTGATAATAAAGATGATCAAATGGATATATATATATTTTTTTGACGGTGGTTTTGGTTTGAATTATTGATGAGTCACTGCATCGTCACCTGATAATAAAAAAAAGGAATATAATATTATAGGAAAGATAGAGGGATATATAAAATAATGCAATAACCACCAATAGATTCTTCAAGTTCTTTTGATTTGATGATGAGAGACATGGGCAGCAGCAGCAGCAGCAGCAGCTTGCGTCTTTGCTAATAAATATATAATATAAATATTTATTTATATCATGGTTATGTTAATGTTATGTGCATGCACATGGCCTCTTTCCTGGGATATGCTCTTTCCTGGTTGTGGCTAACAGAAAAGGTTAGAATTTATAAACAAAGCATTTGCTGCCACCTTATGATTGGAGTTTGGTCACCTCCCCTCCATTTTTTTTTATTATTAATTAGAACCTCAATTAATGAAGTAAATCTCACTAGCTCCCCATCTCAACTCTTCTATATTATTACCTCTATTCTAGAACATAAGTTGTTAGTCTCTTTTTTTTTTTTTTTTTTTCAAAATAAAATTCATTTTATGATTTTAATGCATAACCACGATATATATATATATTTAATAAAGATCTGAGGAGATATAAATCTTATTTAAAAGACTTAATGCATACAAGTTAAGATCTTCAATCTTCATGGGTTGATCTGTATATCCTGGATTGAAACATGACGATGAACTAGTTATATTTTTAGAAAGATGTAATAGGGAAAATAAAAGACTTCTTGACCTCTGAGATTTAAATTACTTAATTAGGATAATAAAAGAAGTGAGTACTCTGTAATTTTAGTTCTATTATTAAATTCGAATTTATGCATTAAATTTTAGAATAAAATGATGATAGATGTGTAGTGGATAAATTTGCTTTTTGGATGAGGATGATGATGAAAGAAGAAGAAGAAGAAGAAGAAGAAGAAGAAGAACACATTGCAAATTGCCATGGAGAGTTGATTTTAGTGGTGGAAAAGCTTTTGATGTGAGAGCTAAGATCATCCTCCCAATCACTTCAGGGCCCATTTATTTTATTTATTTATTTATTTTGGTGGTTCTATGGCCTTTTAACGGCCCAAATAGCCAGTGGGCAGGAAGAGGGGCGAAGGTGACCGTCCATTTTTCTTTTCTTTTTTTTTTTCTTCTCCTTCATTTTTATCTTTTCAAATTTCCTGATAAATGGAGGGATTGTGGGCTCCACCTGCTGTGCGTCGCTGCTTAGGCCTCTGTTTGTGGACTGTGGAAAGTGGGCCTCCTTTTGTTTATTGACTTCCCTTTCCACTCTCTTCAATTACTGCTATAACATTCCTTTCTTTTCTCTCATGCCCGCATCTATTCTTTTGAAAATTCTTGGCTTCAATCCTTAACCCCTACTCCCACCATTCCAAAATACTCCCTCCTTCCCAAATTAACGAAGAAATCTTTTTCCCCCCAAAACAATTATCGCTTACCCATTTTAATGTAAAAAAAGTGTACCTAAATTTCCTTATTTATCCTTTATTAATCTTCTTTGTCTGTGACTTTTTTTAAAGTCAATTAATAGTTTCACATTTTTCAATTTTATATTAACCAATTCTAATCTCCACTTCGCAAGGAGTTTTTCT
Organism: Parsonsia alboflavescens; assembly: GCA_028571225.1. Taxonomy (NCBI): domain Eukaryota; kingdom Viridiplantae; phylum Streptophyta; class Magnoliopsida; order Gentianales; family Apocynaceae; genus Parsonsia; species Parsonsia alboflavescens. Next base: position 4,316,889 of record JAOXNR010000029.1, on the reverse strand, counting down.
TAAAAACCAAAGTAATTATAAGGGATGAAATAGTCCAGAATGAATAAAATTATTATTTTCTTAATATTGGTGAAATAATTTTAAACGACATGTAAATTGGGAAAGAGTGAGCAAGTGTCTTTAGAAAGAAAAGAATATAAAGAGAGTCAATTTTATGACAATCATTTTTTATTATATCAAGATTCATTAATTGCGATTATTGATTTTTTCAATATTACTCTCTACTCGATCAGTTTCAAAATGATTATTATTTTAAGGAGGGAGATTTTGTTTCAAAATGATTGTCGTTTACACATTTCAATACAAAAAGTATAAATGTTTTCTATCGTTCTTACGCCCTCTATTTCAAAATGTTTGTCACTTTTAGGTTTTTTTCACACAAATTAAGGCAATTATAACATTACTTGTTTTGGATGATTTTGCCCCTACTTAAATTTATTAAAAGTTTGGATTAGTAGATTTTAAAATTGAGGTGCATAAATGTAATAAAATTTATTGGAAAAAGTTAACAAATAAAGCGTAAGATGAGTAAGTTACTAACATTTTTTGTCGTCAAGACAAAATGTAAGTGATAATTATAATTATCACTTATTATAATTAAGTGATAATTATCTTGAAACAAAAACTTTTTTAAAAAAATGTTAGTAACTTACATTTTTCAAGACAAAATGTAAGTGATAATTATAATTATCACTCATTATAATTAAGTGATAATTATCTTGAAACAAAAACTTTTTTCTTAAGTGACGATCATTTTGAAACCAAGGGAGTATTAATTTTCTTTTTTACTTCTTTCAAATTTAATTTACTATTTTACAATAACTAAGAGGAAAGAGGAAAATAGTACAATGTAATAATGAGGGGCAATATTGTTCATAGGGAAGAATTATTTGGTTACCTTAATTTTTAGTCAACAATCTTAAACAACAATTATTTTAAAATGGAGGGAGTACTACTTTACTTCTAAAATAACTCACTGAATAATTAATGCTCTTTGAATGATATAACATTAATAAGGAAAGAAAAAGGATAATTTAGACCATTTGCATCTAATAACACCTAAAAATAAGCACTACTTAGTTCATAGGTAAAACCTTAAACGCCACCTAATCTGGAAGGGAGGGAATAACATGTTATAAGTTCGGTAAGTTCGATTCCAATTTTCTTTTTTTTTTTTTTTTTGCTTTTTAAAACAAGATTTCAAACATGCTTTTGATCAATGTTTTCAGAATCGGATTGATCATCGAATCGGAAAAGTTACTGGTTCAAGATTTAATGGTTCAACCAGTATTAGATCGGTAATTGAACCGATTCATTTAATAATTAAAAATATTTATTTTATAGATTGAAATATATCAAAATAATATAATTTATTCTCAAATTAACAATAT
>JAOXNR010000029.1:4256647-4308279 GCA_028571225.1 Parsonsia alboflavescens | reverse complement strand
ATCTTCTAGCACTTTTGTTAACCCAAGACCTTACTGACTTCTTGCTGCTTCTCTATTCCCCTTCACTAAATTCTGTTGCCTTCTTCTTATCTCTTCCACCACCAAAGGCTACTCAAGCCCCCATCACCATGTCCTCTTCCTTGCTATCACTCATTTGTTAATGAAATAATGTTACTGTTGTTCTAGTTGTCAACAACAAAAAACCAAATTGAAAAGAGAGGCCTCAAGATTTGGAACATATCATTTAGGAAGTTGACGGCAAAGAAACCACATATCAAATCAAATCGATGTTTGTGGGTCAAAAAGTCATCTTCTGATATAGTAGTTGCCTGTTTGTAAGCAATGTCTCATAGTCATGGCTAGATAAATTCAAGCTGAAATACTGCAATTTGTGGGGAGATTACTGTTGGCTTACTTGGACCACAACTGAGCTTGAGTTTCAGTCAATGAATGCAAAAAGTCAAGTCAAATAAATCTCCACTTTCTTATTAGGTAAAGCACAAATTGCAATATGAGTATTTTTTGATGAAGGTGGTCAACACCACGTTGTCTCCGGCCTCATTCCCTTGGATTGCATTCATACCACCAATTAAACCTCAATAAAACCAAAGCAAATAAATAGCAGGTATACAAATGAATCTAGATGTTGTTGCCCAAAAGCCCTCCAGACATCATGGATTTAATATTAAGGTTGAAAATCATCAAGGATGGACCAATGACTAAAGTCTATCTAGCTGATAGGGGTGGTCTTTAATTTACCTCATTACAGAAGAGTAGAGGGAAGTTTTAGTCAAGGTCAATATCCCTCAAAGTTTCCAAACCTTTTCAAGTGTTGTTTATGTGCATTTGAAATTTTATATTGAAGTCAAGTTGAACTGTCTAAAGGTTTCAAATCACAACATGCAGTGACTTAATTGCAAACATGTGGTGACATTGAACTGATACCAGTTAAAACAGGTCCTTTTTACGAATTAATTCTTATGTCTTCAAGCTTTTACAGAATGTATTTAACATGCCTCGAAAGTACCTTAGTACTTGAGACTGCAGCATTAGTGCATGGACAACTTCAACATTTACACCTCAAGGACAACAAATGTGGGGAAAAAAATCACTCCCCCAGAAACTTGCATGAGCAGGTCTAGCTATCCACAAAAAAGGAGAAAAGTAACAGCAACACATAGAATATGGGGCTTTTCTTCAAGATATCTGAAAAGAAATTTGCTTATAAAGGAAATGCTAAATTGACAGTTTGACAATTTGAGCAGAAGTATCTACCATATCTTACATAGGACCTCATTATTATCTTTTCAATAGGAAAACATGGGCACATTCAAAAATATACACAGCCTTTTTACTGAAGCAAAATGACATAAAAACAACTAACAAACAAGAAACAACAAAAAATTGCTCATTTTCAATATAGCAATAGTGTTCCATCACCTGTTGTACTTAATCTAGCAAGCACTGCTTGCCTTCATGTTTTCACTTAAACATTTAGAAACATAAAATGAGATGAAAGATCGAATCTTACTTGTCCCCTGAGAATTGATGCTAGCTTCAATTTTTGCCTCAGCAGTTGTAGCTTGTGCCTTTTCTTTGTGACTGTATCACGCAGATCTGAGATTGTTATCCATGCATTCCACAGGCTTTTCTGGAAAAAAGGACCAAGTGTTACATAAGAGAATTGCAAAATTTCCATATCAACATAAAAGCTTCCAAAAGAAAAAAAAAAGAAACGAAAGAGAAAAAGAGGAATCATATGGCAACTGACTAGAAAGATATCAAGTGAAGAAAAAAAGTATTAAGTAAAACACTTAACACTAATGATTTTGGAACAGAATAAAACACTTAAAAAGGAGTTACTAAGAAGTAAGCTTGAAAAAGCGAGACAAGTAACTAACACAAGCACACACCCAAAGATAAACATAAGCATTCAGCAGCATAACATTCCTCTTCAGATTTTAAATTACACTCACTCGAATGCTACAAGCCTGGAAAGAATGAATATTTATAAGGAAATAAAGAAAGAAATATGCATCAGTCTTTCGAAAAGGTACACAGTAGATATCATCAACTTAAAATTTTTTCTGGAATTAAATAACTAGTGCCAGGTGCAGCTTAAGACATTTCCATCCCAGATGGATCTAAAGTCTATATAACCTTTTGCACAAAACTCCAAAGGTACCGGTAATCCCAGTTTGAAAACTTTTTAACCATGATTAAAAACATCATGGAAATAATTGTTGCCACAAGCAGTGACAATATGGCTTGTGGGAATAAGTCTGTACAATGTCTTCCTTCCAAGGCCAAGTTCAACAATGAACCTTAAAACTTCAGAGTCTATATTAATGCACTTGATCCTCAATGGTTCTACCATGTTTTACTACCTCACGCTCTTTTCCTTTCATCATGATTTTATTTTCACAAATAAATAAGAGAATTTCCATACTAGTGGGAGAAATTTACGTATGTAAAAAAAATGAGAGAGATTATTTGAGAAAAAAAACAAAACCATGAAAAAACTGCTTTGCAATTAGGATCAGTGTCCACTAAAACGACAACTAAACAGAAAAGAGAGCTACAGAATCCATATGAAAGATCATAGAGTAAAGGAAAAGACCTCAGCTGTAAAGCCACCCCTGGCCTATTAAGCATATATCCCAAAAAACCCTCACATCCTTGTCAAACATGTTGACACTACTATTTCTATTATGAGTATGATACTACAGTACGTTTATTATTACCAAAATCCAAGAAACCAAGATGAATTTCTCAAGGGAAACAGAAGTTCACCAAAATACCATCATTCTCCCAGAACTTCTTTACCTAATACAGAATTTGGAAAAAAGGGAACTAGCTAAAATTTCTGTTCTCGTATCTTGAAATAAAATTCAAACTTGCTATTTCTAGCATACTAAGACTATTCTTCACCCTGCTCCAAAAGGGGGAAAACAAGATTAGGACTGTAATTTGAAAATCAAATATGCATGTGAAAGATATGGGCTATGTATGGAATGTGCTAACATCATTGAAAAAATCAATCAAACCAAAAAAGGAAAGAAATCCAACCTCTGCACAGTGCTTCTGCACTAGTAAGGCAGCTTCATTCCTTGCATTTACAAAGCGCCATTGCAAGTGCCTATTATACAGAAGTCTCAATACATGAGCATCAATGATTCTGTTCTCCCCAACTTTCCCCCTCCGAACATCAACAGCAAAACTAAGAACTGAAGGCGTTTCACTAACACTAGTATTAATGGTGCTAACAGCATTTCTGATACGAGATGGGCTAGCCATTCCTCGAGAAGGAGATGATCCAACTGTTGCTGCAAGCTTACTAGGAGATGCAGGCCTAATGGCCCCTCGAATAGGTGATGACATTGACCTCGGAGACGATAATGGACCATCACTGGAGAACCTTTTCAACTTTGGTGGCGCAATCAATTTTGAGCTAGGACTTGTAGACAAAGGTGACCCCGGATCTTGCAATCTCCGAAGCCTACTATTTGTTTCCTGCCAAAACCTAGCTGAAACAACAATACCACGAGGTCCATTTTTCATACGTGAATTCCCAACGCATTCTTGAACTCCAGAAGTACTACCAGAGGAAACGCTATCTGAATCAGATGCAGTAAGATCAGAAGGCACAGATGACTCATTATTCACTGAATTCCCATCGGATGCATGGTGAACAGGCTTCAAAAGGTCAGCGTGGCCGAAATCAAGACTCAATCTACCATCAAGTGAACCCTGTCTCTCATCAATCATAGATTGCTGCAACGTCCTAATGACATTCCGAGATCCAATGAAATTACTTCTCTCCCCTCCACTGCAATCCAAACTCCTAGACAAAGGATTCGCCTGTCTTGTCCTCCCTGGCCACCTATGCTGATCAATTGGCTTAGAATTCTCCACTTGATCTCCACTTCCATCACCCTTCCCTCTTAGAGGAGTACCGCTTCTCCTCCGTTCTGGTGTACCCTTCCTCACACTGCTCAAATTAGGTGAAGGTGGGGCCACCTTGGTCTTACTAATTGGGAGTGAAAAGGCTTCACCTTGGAAGGAAACTGATAAACTTCTCGTAGCAGTAACAAGCAGTTTTGTAGCTGCTGAGGTTTCAGTGGCATTGCCTTGCTTGGCATCAAGATCAGGTGCTAGAGGTCTAGCAGCAGCCACAGGCCGCCTCCGGTCCACAGATACGGCCCTTTTAGGCACTAAAGCTGGTGAATTTGAGACTGTACTCGAGTTCCTTGAAACCAAAGGAGATGGGAATCTTCTTGAAGAAGATGAGGATGAAGATACAGAAGAGGAATTTGAAGTAGAAGTAGAAGGAGAAGGGGACATGTATCTTGAAGAGACAACTCTTGATTTGGGTCTTTTGGGCTTACAAATTCCATTGTTGTCCGTCTCAGAAGGCAGCAATGGGGGTCTTCTAGGGTTAATTTGAGGCTCATCTCCAGAGGTTGTTTTGGGATTTTGTGGGTTTGTTGAAGCGGCTCCAGAAACAGCAGCCACCATCATCACCAGCTCAGAGACAGACACATACACAAACTTGAAGACCGGAAATTCAACTTTCACATTGTGCTTTTACAACAAAATAGACTTACCCATAAGCACCTTTGGTGTCCCCCGCTCCAGAGCCTGGTAGAAGATCAAGAAATCCCAGTGTAACTCAAAATCCCACAATGAATCCTTGAGAGATTCCACATTTTTCAAGACAAAGAAGCAAATGTGAATAAAATTTTTCAGGGTATACCAATTTAGACCAAGAAAAAGAGGAGAAAAAGTGGTGAATTTTCCGGCAAGAACAGTGAGGGCTTTGTGTGAGTGAGGGAGAGAAAGCAGAGAGGAGAGTTGGTGAAGTGTGAGATTTGGGGGTACAGAGACTTGGTGCATCGAGTGGGGCTCTGTGGTGGGTTTGGGTTTTTGTGAATCTTTGGAGAGACGTTACGCTAACCAAATCATATTTATACTTCTAATTATTTTCTAATGATTTTTTGTGGTTAGATAACTTTTTAAATAAAGTCTGGACTTTCGAGTATTCAAACTTTCGTTCATTCTATTTTTAATCTAAAATTTAATATATAAAAAAAGGAGAAGATAAAATTTTGAATCATTATTTAATCGACATTTTAAAATACTCATCTTTTTTACACATGCATTTTATAAACTTCTAAAAAAAGATGAGATCATTTCTAGCAAAAAAAAAAAAAGAAAAGGAATAAATGAGATCATAATTAGCACACAAAAAAAGATGAGATAACCTTTAAAATATAAAGTATATTAAAAATAACATAAGATGCACAATCATATAATACAATCATTATTATTAGAGTTATAATACATCATCAGATAAAAATGTATAATACACCTACTTTTAAAAAAAGTTTAATATTCTATTTTCATTTTGATTAGTTCAAAATTAAATGTTGTTTTTAAAATCAGTTAAAATTTTATTAAAAAAATAATATTGTTATATTTAAAATGAGTTATATCAACTTCTTAAAAAAAAAAAAAATCTTACTCAAAATGAACATTAAATTTTAATCATAAAAGTAATAATAATGGAATTTAGTAAAGTAGTATTAAATTAAAAAAAATAAAATCTTTATTTAGAAAGAGAGAAAAAAGCCTAACCTCGATAGTTACAAACTAGAAGTTTGCGGGTCCTCTCTCCCTTTGCAATTTCAAATTATCATTTCAACGAAGACATTCTTGAATGGCCCTTCAATTGAACATAGTATGGATAAAACCGATTCCTTGGTTTCTCTGGGGGAACTAAAATGGGGATTTTTATTTTTTATTTTTCTTTTTTCTGGTGGGAAAAATCACGAGGGATTAGATCATAAATAGAACTGGGTTTGTTAAATACTAAGAATTTCGTCCAATTCGGAGGAATAAATGGAGGCACAGGAATCTATCTTCAGGCTTGAGTCATAGATCCTTGGAATCCAAGGTTCGGCAACCCAAACCAAAAGATTGATATTCTCTGAATCTTTCTCTTTTCTTTTCTTTTAGGTAAGGAGACTTGAGAAATGGTAATGGAACTTCCCTTCGCAAGAAGCAAAAGAGAACCAGAATCAGAACTCCTCCATAAAATCAGCATTATTTCGGGTATTATTATTGATGTAATAAAAAATAAAAAAATTCATTAGAAGATTCCGAGCCTAATATAATTAAAAAATTATTACGAGAGTCGTTTGTTTGTGTAATAAATTCTCCTTAAAAAAAAAAATTTTAAAAGATCATACGATAGGAAATAATTTTATGGGTATTTTCTCTTAGTATACTTACAATGGTATATCTGCAGAGCAGTTAATGTTGAAACTTAACAAAAACAAATTACCTTTTAAAAAGGAAAAAAATGGCCAACGCCGAACACGAGCAAACCTCCCCAGTTGAGTGTCAAATCTGTTTGCTCAAGTTGCTTCATAAGGCTCAGATGTCCCTTTCAGTAATCCTTTCTACTTCTTCTTGCCAACCATATGTGACAAATATCAAACAAAAAGATTGAAATTATTGTTATTAAGATTTATCCAAAGATGATACAATTATATATGTAATATTGTACTGAGGAAACCATTAATAATGGATAAATCAATTAATATGATATCTTACTGAAACCCGAAAAGAGCTTCATGGGTTCATCATCATCTGGATTAAGAATCAGGAGAAAAATGAAGAAACAGTCTTGCCTTGTAAAATTTGTTAAGCTTAAGCAAGAGAGTACTTATAATTTAGGAAGATTCTTGATGATGAATATGTGTGATAAAGATCTATATATATATATATATGTATATAAAAGGGTTTTGATTTGTATAGGATGCACCGTCCCATTCAGTGTCTATCCTCTCTCTCATTCTTGCTTTTGACGCATGCATTTTCTTGCATTTCGGCATCTTCTTTCCTGTGTGTTGTCCACCTGCATCTGCTTAGCTAAGGCTAGCTATTCATTTTGCTCATTGCACTTCTTAGTTGTACACCTTCTTTTAATCTTAAGTGTTAGATCCATTGCACATACATATATATATATATATATATATATAAATATAATACGGATTTGCTAAGGCGCACGCTCCAACCGTTACCGTAACGGAATTCTTGTTCCGATTGATTGGCTGCATGAGCACTGTAGCAAGAATTCCGTTACGGTAATGGTTGGAGAGCACGAGCTTGCCTTAGCAAAACTGATATATAATATTTTCATTCTTGAACAATTTTTTAAAAGTTGGCATCGCTCTTTGATTGGAATATGACGTATGTATAATGCAGGTTGGGGTTGGACTCTGCCTTCCTCTACGTATGACTAAATCTTTTTATTAATCTTAACCAGTCGATTTATAGGAGTTCGAGTCATTACAGGATGATCTTTATCTCATGGCTTAATTTATAAATCCAACTCCAACATAATTTGATTTTACACCGATAAAAAGTGATGGTGCGATTACCTCTCTCTCTCGTCTTTACCTTTTGGTCTCTGATCATATAGTATGCGGAGGAGGCAAAAGTAATTAATTACATTAAAATTTTCATTATTTGGTTTAATTCAAAATATTTAAGTAAACTATTAATTACTTCTTGAAGGAGTTATGTTTATTAGTCTTAGTCTTACTTTGGGGAGGCAGAAGGAACTGAGTTACATAGTTTTCATCTTATTTGGGCAAATCCGATATAAATGAGCAATCTATTACCTTTTGAAGGACATTACAAACTAACATGAGAAAGGTGAAGAATTCCATTCAAGTGTATTTCCCCTCCTCACCTTTGTTCCATAGCCCAAATGATGAAAATCAATCAAATAAGTCACATTAATTCTCCTTGTTTTACTTTCACTTTTCACCCAACCCAAATTAATTAAGCTTGATTTGAAACCACATTAGTCAATTTTTTTGTGGATTTTTACTCATAAAAACAATAAGGTATGACAAATTTGGTTGTAGATTCTTACCAATTATTCGAAATTCGTTTCAAATCAATAAATCAAATTGGTCAAATTATAATGGCTTGATCAAATTTTTGGAATTGATTTGAGAATTGAAATTTAGAGTACTCATCAATGATTGTATAAATAAACTTATCAATCAAATAATGGAGTTTGTGTATTATTAAAAGGTATAAATTGATAAAATTTTTAAGAGTTGAATTCTGTAAATGGGGTCTTTGGAATTCAAATTAGAATAAGTTGAAATATCAAATTCTATGAGAAAATAAAAATAAAAATTGAAATAAAATGAATAAAAATTTTTTTTATTACTTTTCTTCTCCTTTCCCAATTTCCTTTCCTTGTTTGAGATCTCTAATTTCTTATCTATCACATTAAAACCCCCAAGCTCAAAAATTCAGTTGCAAAGTGATGAATGATATGATCCTTTTCATCCTTATTTATAAGTTATTTGTAGTAATTTTTTTAAAAATGTGCTAAATTCCCCCCCCCCCCCCCATGAAAAAAAAAGTTCATGTGGAGAAGAACATTAAGAAAGAGTGAATGAAGAATATTTTCTAAAAGAATGGCAATATTGGGAAAAAAAAGAGTAAAAAATTCTATTAAACTATCAATAATGACTTATAATTAGAAACAGAAAAGTGAGTTAAAATAACTTATAAATAAAGAAGTAAGGAGTACTATAAAATTAACATTTCTCATTATCATCGATGATCTATCTTGTGATTTTGTTGGAGGATCATTATTGAATTGGATGCGAGAATAAAATATTTTTACTTTGTAAACAAATTTTTCTTCTTTTTTTTTTTGTTACATTTTAAAATACTAACGTCGCTAATTTAATTACAATCTAATCATAGTTAAATTAAAGTGGTTAAATTTTCAAGTGGACAGCCAATATATTATTTTAAAAAGATTTTGGCTAAAAACTCTTTAAAAAAAGTAATGATTGATTAGAATTTGCCCTAATATTCACTTTATACATGTTCTTTAGCATCAAGCGTATGCACATATTAAATGACCTATTTATCCTTCAGGTTCAGGGTAATTTACGAAATGTTGGCTTAAAAGTATCTGCAAGAGCCAATCGCATAAGTAATAGTTCATTTAGCAATAAATAAATACACTTTTAGTTCAAATACCTGACTATTGACTTGGGAAGGCTCAAGTCAATTACTTGCCAATTGTTATTATCATGTCAAAATGGATATTTTAAATTGACAATGAACATTAAGGTCCATTCTTATTAATCACGTCATGATTATACATATTTTCAATGTGAGACGGGATATCAAGTCCCTTCACTTGAGTCATGAAAAGCATACCAAAGTAAGTGAAATCATTTTGGATTTCAAACTCTAGTTAATGCATTGTGCATTAATTCTTGAATAAAAGTAGTTATATATCTTTTTTCAAAATCTAATCCAGTGATGCATATATCTCAATTTACATATTTTTATAATATTAAAGGATCAGACATGAGAATCACTCACAAAAAATGAAACCTAATACCACAAAAAGAAAACGACCAAGAGCAATAATTTTCTTACACTATTATATGTAAATCTCAAAATTTTCTCATCATTTGAGCAGTTGTGGACCATTTTTATTACTCCTTTTACTTTAAAGTGGATGTCTTAAGTTAATAAATAATAGTAATAATAAATTTAAAAAGTAAATTGCTTCGAAATTAAAATCAAGATGTTTAATTTTTAACAAAAACATATTATTTTTATTGTCCCTTATTATAAGTCATTGTTGATATAGTAGTCCAATGAATATTTTTCTTTTTCTTTTTTTTTTCTAATATTACCCTCCTCTTTCCCTATTTTCATAAAATATTTTTTTCTCCCTCCCTCATTTTTAATATTCTTATCCATTAAGAACATTTTAAAGGAAAAAACAAATTATCTTAATATTAATAAAATAACCTATAAATAGGGACGGAGAAGTATTAATACGGAAGAATGGCCACGGGGTTTTGGACCATGCTCATGTCCCGTGGAATCGTACAAAAAATGACTCATTTGTACCAATATATATATATACCGTTGGTTGCAAACATATATTATTGTCGGGATTGTATGTTTAAACGGCTCTGTTTCTTTTTTCAAGTATTAAATTTTTCTGCGGAGGAAGAGATATGGTAACCCGTGACCTTTCTCCATCGTTCTTACTTATTAATTATTTATTATTTATTATTATTATCACTACTACTACTATATGGAGTCTTAATTATTCAATTTTTGGGAGGCAAGAAAGAAAGCAAAAAAAAAAGGGGTACTAAATTGAACTGGAAGTTATAACAACTACTACTGAATTAAGACTTCACTGGACGGCGGAGATCATCAACAGTGAGTCATAAACTAATTTTGATGTGTCCCCAAAAGTTTCCAAGAATGACGAAAGGAAATCAGAATGAAAGTAAACTTCAACTTATCTTACGATGAGTCATTCTAGATGTTGGTAGCTGCGATTTTCGTACTCTCGATTCATCTAAACGAAAGTCCGGTCTGTTGGAAGACTTGGTCAAAGAGAGAATTGAATCCCATGAACGAGACTAGATAAAACCTTGAATTTTACTTACTTTAATTGAGTTATAGTCGAGTTTAGGCTCCACTAACTTATTAAAATAAATCAAATCAAATTTATATGTATTTTATTCGTTAAGTTCGAGAGTTAAATGAGTTTTAAAATTTATTTTTATTTATAATATATTAAAATTATATATAAAATTTTTATTTATTCACATATTATATATAATGCATTTTATTACTCATTCTATCCGGAATTGAATGTTCGATTTCCTAAATTAGTTAAAATTTTCTTGAAAAATTGATATTGTCATAAAATGAACTGAGTCAATTTACTTTCTTTAACTTTTGAACAAGTCAAAATGAGATATTTAATTCCGGTTGGAGGGAGTATTTCTTAAACTTTAAAAAAAAAAAAATAAAGATATGTAAACAAGCTCGAGTTCAAGATTAACTCAAGCATTTTTATTTTAGTCTGAACCTTCTAAATGTTTCACAAGCTAAGCTCGAGTTTCAATATTTAGCTTGTGCGAATTCGACCCCAAATCCAAACCTAATAAAAGAATATAAGTAAGTCAAGTCTGAGCGTGATAAATTCTGGACTTATTTACACCCCAACCCACCACCAACATTATAGAAGTCTACCTCCCTACGACTATATAAACTGCTTCCATGGATGCAATTTTCCACTTGCTTTTTTATGTGATTTCGATGATATGCTGTTTTTGACCCGTGAGTGTGAGGGGTCATGTGTATAGCAGAATTCCATGCATAAAAGATTAAAGTTATAATTGTGCAATTATAGTACAATTTAGTTATAATTTATTAATGGCACTAAATCTTAATTGACATAATTAATTATTAATTAATATAAAAAGAGGAAGAAAAAAAAAAAGGGATGGTTAAAAACTTCACCTTGAGGCCTCCACACAATCCAGTGGCCATGCAGATTCGAGGAAATCCCAATTCTTTTGTCTGTGACTATGTGGGAGTGAGGGCCATGGGGAAGAAGACACAATTACAAAGGTCGTGAGTATTATTGTTTGATTACCTGCGCCCAGGCAGAGGCTGCTGCACGTCCATACTTCTCCCAATTTTAGACATGCAAATATGGCAATGCACGTGCACTGTGGTTACTGCCATTCCATTGACATTTTTGTAACTTCCCCAATACAGTTAAAACAAGTCAATTGTATCTTTGGCAACCCACCATAGACTAAGTCAATATAATCACTAATTATAGGTCGTTTGTGATTATTTTTATTAACATTAATGTAAATTATTTCCCCTCAAAATGTATCACGAGTCAAATGCACAGTTTCGATACATTTTCACCTATTCTAAAAAGCTTATGGTGATAGAGAGAGGTTGGATTTACGCATTTAAGGTCGTAAAATTGAAGTAGTTTAATTGGGAGGGGGACAGGAAATGTGACAAGAACTTAGGAGTCGAAACTGGATCCCATACCATATGTTGCAGGGGCCAAAAAGGGGTGCGAGTAATATGACATATGGTATTCCACAGGGAGACATAACAATGACAAACCACAGATCAAAGATCGATCCTTGTTCCCGGCTGACTCTTTTGCTATTGGACAAAATTTATAATTTAATTAAATATAAGCAAACAAATAATTAGATTTTTTTTAAAAAAAAATTAAGGTTGAGGTTTATGTGAGCATGTGACTTAAAGTACACGCTTTGGTACGACGTAGTAGTTTTATTTATAATTAAGTAAACAAACAAAAGTTACAACCACTTCACTTGGTTGATGTTTGTTAAGAAAGGGGGGATTAGTAGTAGTTAGGTTTAGGTTTAGCCCTCTTTTAAAGTGATCCCACCTCAGCTCTATGCTCTATACTCTATACAACCTTTGATACATCCAATTCCTGCTTCTAAGTAATTATTAATTAGTTTTTTAAAATATATATATAATACTCCCGACATCTCATTTTAATTCCCAATGCCAAATTCCTTATAAAATTATAATTAATTTATGAAATGAAATATTTATTTTTACACGACTAATGAAAATAAAGACAATCAATTTCGGACGAGTAAAATATTACTTTTCTTCTTAAAAAAAAAGTTGACATGTTAAATCAATCAAATATTAATTAATATACTAGGGTTAGGAAGAATTTTTATTTTATTTAGTAGAATGTAATATATTTTTTTCTTTATTTAGTTGAATAGAATAATAATAATAAATAAAAAAAAGAATTGAAACAAAATATTTTCATTTTATCAACTTGAATAAATTATAAAATAGAAGGATACAATGAATTTTTTTTTGGAAAAAAAAAAAAACTTATATTTCTAATATCATGTATTTATCTTTTTTTATATTATGTTTTTTTCACTTTTATTATTAAATCCAAATTGTTTTAAACTATTCTTAATATGATTAAAATATTACATCGATCTTTTAGTAATCTTTACATAAAATATTTGTTGCTTAATGAAACAAAGTTACCCATTGAAAGGTAAACATACTTCTCAAATTAAAAGTTGCAAAAGAGAAAAGAAGAGTCAAGGGACCACAGTTTTAGGAAACGAGACTGTAGGTTTTTAAGGATTATGGATTTTTTAATATTATGTAATTGTAGAATTTTTTTTAAAAAAAATTTAAAGTTTTAGAATATTGAGAGTCTCTTAACATAAATTTTTTAATTTGAAGTCAAAGACCTGTCCAGATAGAGTTAAAGGTCCAAGTAAAATGGTTCAAATATCCTCCAGGTGAGAACAGTTATTGAGGAATTAGATTGAATGTTTGACACTAAATCCAATGGAATGAAACTTAAAAGGTTCGAGTTAAATCATTCTCAAATTAAAGCTAAAGATAGAGAAAAAGGTATCACTTAAAAACTCGTTTGGTTGATGGAATTCACACCTTCCAATCCAAATACATAAATGAGCCAAATTTTTGAATGAGAACTTCGCACAAAAAGAAAAAATTGTTTTTTTAAAAAAAAATTATTGTATATATAAATGAATTAGAATGAGAGTTTTAGAAATATTTAATAATTATTATTTTTTAAGATTTTGATAAAAAAATAAAATTGACAGAGAATATAAGTTATATTAGAAATAGAATTAAAACTCCAGTAACGTATTTTGGTGGAATATGAAAGAAAACTAAAACCTTCTTGGTGAAAAAAAATGTAAATGAAAGATCATTGGATCCATAAATCTTAGAAATCATAAGAATTCTTGATCTCTCGATTCAAAAGTTCAAAATTTGAATTGATTTCCATTCATTGATTCCTCCTAATGACATTAATTTATCCTAAAGACTTCATTTCAATTTCATGACTGAATGGTTAAGGTACCCTACTCATAATTAGCAAATTTGTAGGTTCAATGCTAGTGTATTTATTTTATTCATTTTATTGTCGATTTTTTTTTTTTGACTATTGTAAATATTTCTAAGAAATAGATCTATTATAAAAAAACCAAAATATTGTAGAAAATAATTCCAAATATATACATATAATAAGAAAAAAATACTTAAAAACTAAAAACAAATAGTAGAGAACGTTCACAATTAAAAAAAATAAAGAGAACACATAATCAGAAATATTATTAAAAATATACATTCAAATATCCATAATAACAAAATATAGTAATGTAAGCTTTTTGGAAAATGCGTTCAGTATTCTCTAATTTTAGAGATACATCTTATTCTTGACTTAACAGCAATATAATAGTAATTCTACCATCGATCATGGATAAATCACAACTCCAGTAAATAAAACATGCCGTTATGGATTGCAGTAGAGAGCACCTTGAGAGAATCAGAACGAAAGTTATTCTTTATCCAATTCAACGTTTTTTTTTTTTGTTCAGTTTTGACGATTTCTAAACGGAACTCAGACATCACCCAGACACAACCTTTGGAAAGGGAACTCGTACTCTTTAAGCCCAAGTAAAGACCATAACCCAGTCACAACCTTTTCGAACGGGAACTCATACTAAGCCAAGCAAGTTTGGGCTGACTAATCATGATGACGAACGCAACCAGGTCACCCACTTTTACGAGATAAGTAACACAATCGAATGGAAAGGATCAGCCAAGTAACAACTCTGGTACATTCAGATACCCACTCTCAGTTTTGTCGATTTTCAAACAGAATGAAATTATGTCAATTTTCTTCCCCAAAAGTTAAAAGAGGTTTTTACCTCCTCAAGAAAAGCAATTTGAAATATTTTGACAAAATGAGTACATCGAAAAAAAAAAAGACTCAGAAAGCTACATTTGGAAATTACTACCTAACTATTGCAACTTCCGTGACCCAAAACCAATATATGACCCATATGAATAACTATTCCCTGCAGCCCGAAGGCAAATCTAGGAGGCAGGTGAGGCTGACTTCAAAGTTTAGAAATTGCAAATGAAGGCCACAAAGAAAGTAGAGAACTTTTTTAGACTGGCAGCAAAAAATTCTAACGCTATCACTACAGTATTATATATGTGAGAGTCTTTGCATCGACCTTCAAAAGCCCCTTGTTAATCCAAACTGCAGATGATAATTTGCAAAAGCATGCATTCTCAAGGAGCAGAGAAGACTTTTTTCAAAGCAAACAAATCACTTAATCACTATAAAAAAGCAGCACAGAAGACTTTTTTAAAATCACTTAATAACTCAGGTTCACTAATACTCTAACATGTAAAATTGTTCTCATAAAGAAGTTAACAGACTCCAGCATCATATAAAACTAAACATCAGCTGACTTGCAAACAAAACAATCCTTCCTTCAGAAGAGCCACACCGATTCAACTTCAGCGGTACTGCAAAAATCAAGTTAAAAATGATCCCCACAAGTAACCATATGAACAGCACACTAAAACTACTACAGTAAACTATGGCAAAAAAATTTCATCAACGAAGTGAAAATTCCTAAAGATGGAAATTAGGACACATGAATAGAAGGAAACACAGTTAATTGCCAAGAGAAATCAAATCCTTACCTTAATGAATCCAATCTCCTTAGCATTGCTGCGGAAGCACTGTCTGCAGCACATGAGTCCATACTTTCTAATTATACCGTGAGAGTTGCCACAAACACGGCTGTCATGTAACAACAACGTGTTAGTGACATTGTTCAATATTTCAATACAAATTCAACAGTCAAAGCAATATATTATGATGCCAAAGATAAAATTTTTCTGATAGTACTATCAACATACCCCAATTACTCAAGACTATTAGACTCTGTAAATTCAAATTTTGTAACAGATCCATAAATAGGGCAAGAGATGTTGAAGTGCTTAGTGTTCAAGTAACATGTCACATGAAATCCAAAAGGCCTTCTTCAATATAAAAATTTCACCAAAAAAATGTACCGACTCATGGGTTACAGAGCATTCACGTTCTAATAAATGGGAAGACATGTTCTGAAAATGGAATTTACAAACAATAACACTTTATTTTTTTACTTGCTGAATAAGCCAAAAGGAATTTAATCAAACACAAAATTTGGGAGGGGGGTATGGCAGTGCAAATCTAACTATGACGCCTTCAATTCAACCACAAGAAAGAGGATACACAAGAATTTCATCAAGATTAGTCCATAACCTCGTATTTGAACAATTCAATAATGGCAAAACCACTACATAATTCTTAACTTTCGATTTATTACGAAATATAATTCACCAGCTGCCATTACAACCACATACTACGAGAAATAGACCATAAAAAAATAAAAATAACTCTAGCTTTTTCCAAAAGCTGTTCAAGCAACTAATTGAACTGCAGATAGGGTATAAAACAAAACAGCATATGGTAACTAAACAGAAATCGATCTACTATAACATTTAAACTACGAGACAGAGAAAATAAATGAAATTAAAATAAGTCTAGCTTTTTCCAAAACCTGCAGCATACAATTACTAAACAAAAACAAAAATCGATCTACGATAAAAATTGAACCGAATCGAAGAATTATTACCAGGCGCGAGAGCCAGGACCATAGGTTTTGGGGTGAGCGTTCCATATGTTGGAATGACCCATTGCTGTCCTGGTGTCGAAGAGTTCGGCGCTGCCTACGAAGTTAGGGTTTTCTTACGCTGGGAAGACGAGAGAATTTATAGTAAGAGGCCAAGATCCAGAGGGATTCCGGGAAATTTTCAATTTAGTCCCTTAAAATGTTAAAAATATTAATTATGCTCTTCTTTCATACGAAAATAAGAAATTTGTTGGTTATATAGTCCCTAATTTACTAAATCATTATTTATGCTTGGTAATTTTTAATTTTTAATTTTTATTTTTTTTAACTTTTAGGTCTATAATATTTATCTCCACTATTTTGATATCTAAGGTTTTTATTAACTTTTTTTAAACTAATATACCGTTCTTTTTTTTATCACCTTAAAAGTTGTAATAATAAAGTTGGTCTATTATTCTTCCCTCATTTCTTTCTCTAGCTTTTGTCCATCATTTCTCATTGTTTATTGATATAAAAACAAATTCTTAACCTAAGACTAAAATCAAGTATATTTAAAACAATATTCAAATTAGACCACAATTATCTCCTTATCTATCATTTTATACCTACGGTTTATAGAAATATACTCACACTTCAATCAAAACAATTTGATATAAAAAACATTTTTAAAAAAATCGAAAACAGTCAAGAATCATATAAAACATACCAAAACCATTAGTAAAACCATATTTTGGTAAAAATGATCTAAAATTATAGTTTAGAAAAATGAGGTCTAAAAATGTTATTTTAAAATTTCAATGATCAAAATAATTAAAGATAAATGTTTTAGAGACTTTAAAAGGGAAAAATGATTAAAAATCCAAAATCACCGCACATATTATAGTGATTAAAAGCTACAATTTACTTACCAAAATATAAATCTTCATATGTATTTTGTATATTAAAAATATATTTAAATATAGTTATATTAGATGCATTTGAATAAGCACTAAATAATATATTCTAAAATTTGTGAAACCAAACCTAAATTCATTCAATATGGTCCCAAACTCCTAATTTTTAAGGCCTAATTGGGCCGGAATCCCGATGTATTCTTATTGCGCGCTTTGCTCTTGGGTGTGGATGGTAGATTGCATTGAACACCGTTGAACTTCCCGAAGACCTCGCAGTTACTTGTTATTTTGTTGCTTCCAGGACTCCGTTGAACTTCCCGAGTAACAGACATCATTCAATTTAAACCCATTTGATTTCGAGTCCATCAGGGAGTTACCCGGTTGCGTCGATGGTCAAAGAAGCTTCATCTTCTTTCTTTTTGTCAACCGATGGAGACGATGATAACGACGACCTTCTTCTCCACGGGTCTGAATCTGGTTGGGTTGAAGCTCTAACGCACTGCGATCACGTGGATTCCTTATGCTCCGATCTCGCCCATCTTCCAACCCCAGATACACCTTGCTTCAGGTCTGTCTTTGTTCTAATTGGGTTCTGATTAACTATTACTAATCAACGAATTCAATCCCTGATTTGGTTTTGTGAAGTTGCCAAAACCCTTCTGAGAATTGGCTATGCCTTAGCTGTAAAGACGTCCTCTGTAGCCGTTTTGTGAATAAGCACATGGTTGAGCATTTTCGGGAGAAAAATCACTGTTTAGCACTGAGCTTCAGGTACTCTATTTCACTCAAATTTCTATCAAAGTCATTTCTCAACAAAAACAAAGCTACTGTATGTTTCTTAGTAATCAATTTTTCGTTTCTATTTGTTTTTCTTCTTCTTGTCTGGACTTGGAACAGCGATCTATCAGTTTGGTGTTTCCACTGTGATGCATATTTGGATGCACAAGAAATCTCTGCACTGCGGCCTGTTCACGAAGCTGCCTATATTCTAAAATTTGGTGAAGCTCCACCTATCCGGGCAGTTGATGGAGCGCAAGCTGGGGGTTCGACTTCAACATCAAAAGATCAATCTTGATATGTATTGGAATTATCCATCTCGATAGACGATTGTTCTTAATCTTTTTGTTTAACAATGTTTATTTGGTTCTCAAGGAAAATTGGAAGGATAATATGCCTTATGGAACCTTGCAGACCATTTTGGTTGCAGTTACTTTTGCTCATCGCTTCAAAATTGCCTGTTAGTTTGTTTAGTTTTGATCGGTGACAAAGTAATAACAAATATGAACATGTGTGAGTCTGATAGGCGCAAGAAATATGAACAAATCAACAATTTTACTAAAGGAAATACAATTAATAGAGCCATCCATTTGAAAAAGATTATTTCTCCTCCACTAAAGAGCTCAATTCGAGAGGGATTAAATCTTCAATATTTTATAATTAAATATTTATAATGAGTTACGCATGTTATACTTTGTCACTTTCTTCTTCTTTTTTTTTTTCCCATATTATAATGAGTTACGCATATTATATTTTCTTCTTTTTCCCTTCTAAAAATGGATAAATTGGGTTCTCAATCAAAGTTTCAGGTAGTGTAAGTTGGGATTCATTCTCTGTTTTTACACAAGGAGAAAACAAGTAGTGTGCATTCATTTCAGTTGACCCTTTGAATTTTGAACTATATGGAGCACTGGCCCTGCAAATGACAGCCAAGTCTTGCCGTTTAAAAAAAAAGAAAACACGAACATGCATCTCTGCTTAGTTAAAGCTGTCTCAAAATTCAATCTTTGATAAGCACATGACACAACTGATAACATTCAGTGCCTTGTAAGAAAAATTGACTTGGATTTACACTACGAGTATATATAACATTAATCCAATTATCACTATCATCATCGTTTCGTTCAATAAACTGAAGTGCATTGTGTTTAATATATTCCATTCCCAACGTCTATTGTTGTCCCTTGCAGATCACATGCGCGCTGCTCACACTCCAGTTTGCCCCATCTCGCATCTACTCGCTCACAGAGAAATGCCGGCTTACCCAGGCTGTTGAAACAAGAGTTCAAAGATTAACCACCAATAAAGGGATAAAATATCAACTGCTATTTCACAGCAGCATTAGACAATTTAATACTTTCTTCAGGGGCTAAAATCAGCAGGTTTACAAGGGTAGTCTACATTTTAGCAGTTTTGGGTGATCGTCTACATAAAAATCTGGCATTATTCAGCATCTAACAAAAAGATTGTGAATAGAAATTGTATAAAATCAATTAGATTGTTACCTTCTATTAACAATATTGTGCACATGACATAACCACTGGGAAAACTCATGGTGAGATCCAACCTGTACCGGATTTGCTCTGCAAAAATATGGAGATGAAAACAAGTAAATTGCTTCAGAAAGGATTATTGAGTTTCTAATTCTAGCACATGGATAGACACATCGATCCTGATTAGTTCTTTGTTTGAGAATTTTCGGGGAGGGGGGCGTTTCCCCACTTTTGCAGGGTGGCGGTAGTATTGTTTGGATTTGGGGTTGGGTTCCGTTTACCTTAGAACTTCTTTGAAGTGATCTGCACACTCTTTACAAGGATATATGCGTGATAGAATGGCCATCTGCATCAGAAAAGCAAAATAATTAGATTAATATAGCACTTTTGAGTAAGCTCATAGCCTATGGAAACTTGATCTGCTTTAGTTGATTATCTTGGCAAAGATAAATGGTGAAAACAGAGGAAATTTGGATGGACAAACACAAATTCCTACAAGACTGGAAAAGTTAACACTAGTTTAGTAATTAAACAAGCAAAAAAGGAATAAAGCGAATGTTTTAATTTCTCAATGCCATGAGAACATCCACTGCAAGAAACATGGAGCGAAGGGGAAAGTTGAGCATCATACCAGTTCTTTCACATCCTTCTTTTGTTGCCTGCTTGGGTTGTCTGGATACTAAAAAAAAAATAAAAAATATTAAATAAAGGGCACATGTAAGGGAATCAGCTTGGCACAGACTTGACAGTATCTCGCAAATAACTGATGTCACTGTGCAATCTTAACGGCAAAATGTACATGTCAAATAAGCAAGAGCATTTGAAGAAACAAAACAAAGCAATGATGTTATTGCACATTATTAGCATCAAAAGGCCAAACTAACAAAATGTGTGAACTGTTTAATTGATTTTTTACTAGAAAAGAAGATTGATTAACTTTCAAATATCAACATTGCTTGGTGATTTCAATTCTTTTCTCAATTCACAAAATAAGAAAAAGAGAAAAGAAAGAAAGAAGGAACAAATTTAATCATTGTAGACCCTTGAGGTGGCAATTTTCCAAGTACATACATTTATGTGTACAATCAGAAGTCATTCCACTTAGCTCTTTAATAGTAGTTCAGCTCTCCTCATTCTGCCTGTAATTTACATAAGAAATAATGAATTACCTGTTAAGTCATTAAGAATCTCTTATATAACTTTGGAAATGAATGAACAGCAGAATGCTTAATGGCCTCCATTTTTCTTTTTCACTTGATGCAAAATAGACTTTAACGCCTCTTTAAGAAAATCCTAAAACTTATCTTTAAATAGAAAGACTAAAGTAAGATTTTCTAAATATGAAATTATGTCTAGTTAATTCTCTCCCTCTCAAAGTTTGATCAGGTCTCCTATATACTATTCCCTCTATCTCTTTTGTATAAGTTGATGGGGCTTGCAATACACATTAAGGTTGTTATTTGCTTCCTAAAATAAACTTATACATTATACATTAGAGCGAATTTTGGAATCTTGAAAAAGAAATTTGGGAATGTTTACAGAAAAAAAAAAAAAGGTTAAAAAAAAAGGGTGAGAGGAAAAATATATTTATGATGGGTAGAGAAAATCTTAGAGCCCGTTTGGTTCTTTTTGGTATCATTTTTCTTGAGAATTATCCTGTAGAACAATTTTATAGAATTGTTTCCCAAAACAAAACAATAAAACCTGTTTGTTAATATCAATCAAAAGAGATAACCTGAAAAAAAAAAAGAAAAAAGAAAACTTGTTTTACATATATGTTGTAAATATCACATTATTGGAAAGATTCACTAACAGAACATAAACTTGTCATAAATGAAAATAAACCAAAAAAACTCCCATCTATATTCAAGAAAAATCCTACAAAAATCGTTACTCAAGTAAATGAACTGAAAAATATATGAAAACAAAAAACCTTAGATTAAAAAAATTTTTCAAGGATTTGTTGGGATTTTTTAAAAAAAATTTCCTCAATTTCTTATACAGATTTTGTTTCAATAAATAATCCCAAAAGTTCTAAATAAAAATTTGAGCAAAGAGATTAACAATGGAAAAGTCAATAGAAAAGTAATTAATTTATGAATTGAATTCAAATCAAATATCAACATAATTAACTCTTAATTAAAATAAATACCATAGTTAACCATAATGCAGGTATAAAAAACAAAAGTATATATACTCCCTAAGATTCATAATATAGATTGTTTTAGACATTCAAATTTGCTTCATAATATAGGTCATTTTACAAAATCTCACATGTATTTATTGCTCTTTTTCACTTTTGCCCTTATAATTCTTCCTTACTCCCATTTTCTAGATAATTTGACTAAATATGTTTTTTGATATTTTGATTGAATCAATGCATTGTTTTTTGTGCCCCCAATACGAGTGAAAAAGCTAAAATGACCTATATTTTGGTCAAGAGAGAGTAATATATATACTTTTAGTGAAATAGAACATTTTTAAAAAAAAAAAAAAAACCATAATAGTACTGCCTCCATCTGGAATTGAATATCCACATTTCTATTTTGAGTTGTCCAGAAATGAATGTCCCATTTCCTAAATTAGTTAAAAATATTTAAGAAATTAATATTATTAAAGGTCAAATGAACTAGGTCAACCGTTTTTTCTTAAAATTTGTGAAGTTAAAATGGGACATTTAATTCCAGACGGAGGGATTAAAATAAAAAAATACCTGAAAAAAATCATTAAAAAAAGGAAGAAAATTATTGAAAGTATTATTATAAAATATTTTTAAAATTTTCATAATCGTAAAAAAATATAAGAATATTTTTGGTAGATAATGATGGACAACTATAATGACTTTAACATTAATGTTACAGTGAAGGGGTTAATTAGAATCTTCTAGAAAATGAAACAAAAGAATAGAACAAGAAAACAGATTGTTCTGTGTGAAGTACTGGAAGAGAACTAATAAAAATTACTTTGATTTCCAACAGCGACAAGTTTACAAAAATCCAACGTGCAAAATGTTGTAAAAAAATTTCTCCAAAGCAAAGAGAACAAATAGACAAGGAAAGGACCTGAGCAGCAAGAGTATGAAGAAAAGTCCAAGTGGCCCGTCCAAGCTCCTCTTTAGTCACAGAACTAGTTACTATTTCCTGAAAAAAGGCAAGAAGTTTGAGTAAGGGTAAATGTTGCAAACATAACAATAGGTAAAAGTAGTTTGAAACTTGAAAAAAACTTAGAATTGCATTAATCCCAGCAATGAGGCAGTATCTAATCCCATGAAATTATTATTATAGTAATAATATCTCACAACACAAATCAACTGAATAAGAGAACCCGCCGCCAGAAAGATTCCTTTCCAGCCAAGAATCATGTCCGATCTTCAACAACATTATTTGGCCCAACGTAACTAAAATGATAGAAAAGGTTTCATTCAGGACTTTTATCAAACGCTTATATGATGACAAGTTCAAGAAATTTCATACAAATTCAAACGAGTAAGCAAATTATGGGCAACAAAACAAGAGTGAAATATATTTACCTTCTCCAAAGGTTGTTCAGTGGGTTGCAGGAAAGAAGAGCCCGTAACAACCGCGTTTGGCAGATTTTGCTTTGAATGTGAAGTTGAAGACAAAGAAGTTAATGGAAATGTAGGGGAACTTCCAATTGACTGCGGATTGTTATTAGGGAATCTTATGAATTTTGAGAGATGGGATTGGACTGAGTGCGAAATCTTCGAGAATGTCTGGAAGAGAGATTCGAGAGGATTTTCAGATATGGGAGCGGACATATTTCTGAAAGTTGATGTCGCGGGAAAATAATGGTTAATAGTAAGAATTACAACTCTTTTTTCTTGCTTTCACCGAAACTATTACTACTCAATAAGGTGGGCCGTGGCAACTCAAGTGTGTATGGATATCCGGCCCCTGGGTTAATGGATATTAATTTTATATTTGGATTCGTTAAGACGCGTTCCAACCGTTCCGTTACGGTAAGTGCACCTTAACAAAATTGTTTTATATTAATAAGATAGTTAATGTATTTTATATTAAAAACTAATTTATTATAAGAAATGAAATACTCAATTCAAAATAAAAAATAAATATATTCAAATTTAGGAGAAGAGAGTATTGATTTAAACAAAATAAAAGGAAGATTGGTACTTTTAGTCCCTACCTTTTTCATTTTTATAAATCTAGTTCACGTGAAGAATGATACTTCATCAAACTTTTTTTTTGACTTTGATTCATATCGATTTATTTTTATCTTTTTTGTCCTCCACCCTTTTTTTTCACACAATTGATTCAAATGACTAGAAAATATGCTTTTGAGAATTTTTTGACTGGTTAAAGAAGAATATTTTGAGAATTTCATAAAATAAGTTATTTTTTTTGTCCTTCATGTTTTTTTAATCTTTTTTGGTCCTCTACCTTTTTATTTTTCCCTTATTAATATAAATGTAAAAACTTTTACCAACTCAACTATTAGTAACTTTTATTTTATTTTCACATCTACTATATATTGTTTTCCGTAAAAATTCCTATCAAATATTAAATATAATCTCACAATAAATCATTCATATATTAATTTTTAATATTCAGATTTCAAAAACAACTATATATATATATATATATATATATATTCATATTCATATTATATATGTACATTATAGTGACATGTTTATAAGTTTTAGAGATTTTTGTAAACATGAACTTTATATCCTAATTATTTTATTTAATTAAACTAAAATTTCTAGTTATAATAATATGAAAAGTTAGTTGAGGGATTATTAGAAATAAAATAAAATACATTATGAACTAAAAAAGTAAAATAACTGAAAATCATTATAACATAAAAATAAAACAAAAGATGAAGGACTAAAGATATAAATTTTAAATACTATTATAATTGAAAATTTTAGTGTACTTGAATTAAATAATTCAGATATAAAGTTCATGTACACAAAAATCTTTTAAAACTATAGATATGTCAAATATAATTTTGATTTTCTCTTTATATATATATATATATATATATATATATAAAAGTAGTTTTGAAATACGAATATTGATAATTGATATGAAAATGATTTATTATGAGATTATCTTTAATATTTTAGAGGAATTTTAATTGAAAACAATATATATAATTAGATGTAAAAATAAAATAAAAGTTATTGATGGTTGAGTTGATTGAAGTTTTTTATTTCAAATGTAAGTGCCAAAGTTCAAATCTTATTGCGAGTAAAAATTTTTATATTTTTAAGAATTTACATTCAGGACCAATAATGTAAAAAACAAAAAAAAAATAAAGGACCAAAAAAGATAACTAAAGGTGAAGGACAAAAAAGGATAATTTATTTTATGAAATAACTAAAATACCCTTCTTTGACCTGTCAAAAAACTCTCAAAAACATATTTTCTGGTCATTTGGACCAATAGTGTAAAAAGGTAAAAGGTGGAGGACAAACAAAAACAAAAATAAATTGATACGGGCCAAAGTTATCGGGAAAAAAAATGA
This sequence comes from Parsonsia alboflavescens, assembly GCA_028571225.1. NCBI lineage: Eukaryota > Viridiplantae > Streptophyta > Magnoliopsida > Gentianales > Apocynaceae > Parsonsia > Parsonsia alboflavescens. The sequence goes on along the minus strand of JAOXNR010000029.1, from coordinate 4,283,184 downwards.
TGGAGGACCAAAAAAACTATATAAAAAAGTTTTGGATTAGATTTATAAAAATGAGAAAAGTGGGGAACCAAAAGTATCAATCTTCCAAAAATAAAATAATGTGTACAATAATTTTTGTTGAAATAAGTTCAAAGGGTAAAACTAATCTTGTTGGGTGAAAGCAACAAATATCCTCAAAGCAAAATTTATGATCCTTTTCAGTTCACAATATAGGTTGTTTTAATCTTTCAATTTTGTTTTATAATATATGTCACTTTACAAAAATTTGATAAGAATTTGTAGTTGTTTTTCCACTCTTATCTCTTATGGTATTTCTTATATCAAATTAGTAAGTGATTTAAGTAAGAGATTTTTCAGGTATTTTGATTAAATCAATGCCTAATTTTTTTTTTATCTTTAATTGACGTGCAAACACCAAAAACGACCTACTATATTATAAACTGCAGGAATACATAAAATTTTCTCATTAGATTAGTTATTTTAAAATAGCCAAGTAACATTAAAAAATAAATTCAAACGGTTATCCTTAATGGATAAGAAATTAATTAAAAAATGGTTAATTCTTACTGAATTTCAAGGTAAAACCTCTTTGCATTTACGACTAGTTTGGGAGGATGGATTTTGAGAAGAGAAGAGGCTTGAAGAAAGGAGGTAGATATTAGTTCTATTTGGCAGTTTTGTAGGAGAGAAGATGAGAGATGGAGAGAAAAGAAGTGAAGCATCGCGCCTCATATGACAAATTTACAATCTGTATGATTCGAGAATAAAGAGACATATTGCACAGAGTCTCCATTTTAATTTTTTGTGAAATTTCCTTTATACCTCCGAAACAATTCTTTTTATTTTTTTAATCAACTTTTCATGGAGTTATTATTGTAAATTCATTCTTAAATAATCCATCTCTCCCTTTTTCTCCAAACTCTCAAACTATTAAAACTACTTATTATTATTACATTATTTTATTATTGTTATTTTACATTTCTCTTTTCTTCTCTTCTAAAACTCTCAAACTACTTTAGATAAAATTTCTTTTTTTTTTATCTTCAAAGAGAAGAGAAGAGAAGAGAAAGGAAAATGGTACAGATTTAAATTTATTTGGAAGTTTAGGAAAGAAATAAGAAGAAAGTATTTTTTTATGTTTGAGAGGAGGAAAGAAAAGAAGAGAAAGTAACTTTTTAAAGCTCAGTTTATAATAAAAACCTTTTATATAATTTAATTTAATTAAAAATAAATTTTTATCAAGAATTAAATAATCATTTCAAAATTTTATTAGACCCACATTCCCCTTTCTTTCCTTTTCTCTCCACCTTTGGAGTGATCCTACTTCTCTCTTGGTATGGAATCTTCTCCCTTATCTCCCATTCTTTCTTACTTAAACTCCCAAACATAATTTTTTTCATCCTTTCTCTCCAAATCATTCCAACCAACTAGGCGTTAAACTTTTTCTTTCTCTTCTCTTCTCTCCCCTTAAAACTCCCACACTAGCTGTTAGTCTCTTAAAGTTAAAAAAGTCAACTGATTCCCAGATTCTGTATTTTTTAATAAGAAGCGTCATCACAAGCCGGTAACATGTTCCCGGGTGGGCTCATTGGAGGAATATCCCTGACCTGGAAGACTTCTTTCAAGTTTTGAAGTGAAAAGAGGTAACTTTCTGAGATCTTCTTTCTTCGGACATCAAGATTTTAATTTTTCAATTTAACTTTTCTTCGATTTTGGCAGACCTCTGTTACAGAGCCTGCCCAGGAGCTTGATTCTCTGGGTTTTCTTGGTCAACCCTCCATCCTCCTTGTTTGTGGATGGGCGGTGAGGGAATGGTAAACGTTGAGAAGCAAGGAGCAGCAAGAGAAACCCGCAAGTTAACTTTATTGCCTCTTATTGCTCTAATATTTTATAACGTTTCCGGCGGTCCATTTGGTATAGAAGATTCAGTCAGGGCAGGAGGTGGTCCTCTTTTACCTTTGCTCGGATTCTTGATTTTCCCTTTATTTTGGAGTGTCCCAGAAGCACTTGTCACAGCTGAACTTGCCACGAGCTTCCCTCATAATGGTGGCTATGTTATTTGGGTATCATCAGCTTTTGGTAAATTTTGGGGATTCCAAGAAGGATTTTGGAAATGGTTTAGTGGTGTTATGGATAATGCTCTTTATCCGGTATTGTTCCTGGATTACTTGAAGCATTCCATTCCCATCTTTAATAGATTGATTGCTCGAATTCCAGCTCTTTTAGGAATTACTGTTTCATTAACGTATATGAATTACAGAGGTCTGGAAATTGTTGGGCATTCTGCTGTTATGCTTGCCTGTTTCTCGCTTTATCCTTTTCTGTTAATGGCATTAATTTCGATGCCTCGAATTAGGCCTAAACGATGGCTTGTTGTGGATTTTGGGAAAGTGAATTGGAGAGGATACTTCAATAGTATGTTTTGGAATCTAAATTATTGGGATAAGGCCAGTACTCTTGCAGGAGAGATAGAAGAACCTTCTAGGACTTTCCCAAAAGCTCTCTTTGGGGCTTTGATTTTGGTGGTTTCTTCGTATGTGATTCCACTTCTTGCAGGCACTGGAGCTCTGAAGTCAGATCCAAGTGACTGGAGCGATGGTTATTTTGCAGAAGTTGGACTGCTAATTGGGGGATTTTGGCTGAAGTGGTGGATTCAAGCAGCTGCTGCAATATCTAACATGGGATTGTTTGGAGCTGAAATGAGTAGTGATGCCTTTCAACTTCTTGGCATGAGTGAATCTGGAATACTCCCATCTGTATTTGCCTTAAGGTTAGTCGTAATTTTACTGTTTGAAGCTTGTGGAAATTCCATACCTTTCATGTTTTCTGAAGCAAAAGGATGCATACAAATTAGTAGGCAATATGAAATTCAGTCATTAGTTGGACATTAGGATCAAATATTCTTTAATTGATGAATCAAAGCGTTTCATTATGCAAATAAATAGTTCTCTTATCTTTGATTTTCCCATTCAATGACAAAGTGATTAGTACCAACTCTCTTGTAAGCTCGATTAATGCCTGTTGTGGATTAGAGAGGACATCAACAGCCTTCCGATAATGATGATAAAATCCATCAATATGAAAAATTTACTGTAGTCTGTTCATCTAGTTAAGAAGTGGAAATCCTTTTCACTGAAATAACCTTGAAGAAACATGGCCTAAGGAAAAAGATTAGTCATGCTTCAAATGTTCGGAAAAAGTTAATCATACTAGAAAGGTACTCTTCCACATCTTTGATGAAGATACATAGTTTCCCTTTTTAGAATCTGTTGCATATAACGAGTTGTTTATCTTTGTAGATCGAAGTATGGAACACCAACAGTCAGCATCTTGTGTTCTGCAGCAGGTGTGATCTTCTTGTCATGGATGAGTTTCCAGGAAATCTTGGAGTTCCTCAATTTTCTATATTCATTAGGAATGCTACTTGAGTTTGCGGCATTCATAATGCTAAGAATAAAGAAGCCAGATCTTCCGAGGCCCTACAAAGTTCCCCTTCAAACACTTGGTGCAGCAATGCTTTGCTTGCCTCCTGCTTTGTTACTTGTTCTTGTTATGTGTCTTGCCTCTTTGAAGACCTTTCTAGTGAGTGGTGCTGTGATTCTTTTGGGGTTTCTCTTATATCCTGCTTTAGTTCATGCAAAAGATCGAAAATGGGCACATTTTTATACAGATGCCGCATCCATGTCTTCTGCTGCTGATCTTAAAGAACAATCAATTACTCCACAACACGTTCAGCAAATCACAGATGAAGCATCCCTAAGCCTTCTTTCAGAGTTGCCATCTTCTGGGATTGGAGAATCACTTCAAATTTCATCAGGAGGAGTTTCAAACTTGAATCGGGTGCTCTAAACATGCTTTCCAGACTTCCTTCAGCAGAGATGTAAATCTTATGCATATTTCTACAAAACTGGCACACAGAACTCTTGCAGCCGAATTATTTTTTATCCCATTTCGGAAAAGAAAAAAGGGTACAAATTTATACAGATATATAGAAAAATAAGATCAAGAAATTTACTGTTGATGAGAAACGTGAAAAAGTATGTGATATTTGTACTTTGTGTACCCTTCTGAAAGAAATTTTTTCTGGAAATTAAACCTTTGAGTTTGTAATTATATTCCATTCTTTTTCAATGGTTTTAGCAAAGGTTTTAGTGTATGTAAATCTCGGACTCGAAATTTCGCCAATTGGAAGGTTTCTCTCCGCATCATTTCAAACTTACTTATCAACTCACCTATGCTCCACATCTTGAGGCTTTTTTTTTTCCTTTTCTTGTGTGTTATTGATGTAAGAATTTTAACCAAATAATATTATGCTATTTAATTTCACATTGTTTTATATCAGTCTAGGGTTATGGTTCACCGTTTGCTTAAAGTATTCATTCATGATTATGCACCAGATTTAAAATTTTGATTGTCACAACCATACAACATATCGTGCATTAATTTTTTTATGAGAAAAAAAAAAAACTTTGTCTACAGAGAATTGAATATTTTTATTTTTATTTTAATTTGTTTGAAATTAAATGTCTCATTTTTAAAATAAATAAATTTTTAATATTCCATAAAATTTCATTAACCACCTCTTATATTTATTGATTTACATCTACTTGCATAATATTCCCATCACTAATTACATCTATGAAAACAATAGATTAGTAGTAACTTTGCAAGGGTAAAAAACATTTCTTAATTTTTATCTGAGACTTCCAATTCCAAACAGAGACATACTCCATTTAACAAACTTATAAGAGAGAGAAAAAAAAATCATTTTTAACCTAAAATAACTGCATTTATGAGTTCTTAATTTATGTGTAATTGTGATTAAGGACTAATATGGAAGAAGAGATGGTAGATTTTTTCAAAAAAAGAAAAAAAATAGTTTATTCAATCTCCCAAATTTCTATTCCGATCTAATTTTAAACACATTGATTAAATTAAGGAGGTTTTATGCTATTGAAAACAAAAATAATGCAACCAAACATGACCTTAGCAAACATTCTCTCCCACGAGTCATCCATTTCAAATTTTCTAATATGCTTATCTTGTTCAAAAATATAATTCTTTTTTATACTTTACTTTTAAATTTAAATTATTTTATAACTTATATATATATATATATATATTTCTTTTCTTTCAATTTTACTCTTATTTTTTAAGTAATGAAAATATTGTTTTAAATAAGATAATTAAATTAAACGATATTTTAAGTAAAGAAAATATTACAAAGTGTACTAATGCAATTTACATAAAGTACATTTCGTATATTCACAGTGAATGTAAATATATAAAAGTGCAATATTATTATGCTTTTAAGTAAAAATATACTCCTTTAAAATATTATGATTTTAAAGATAATAATATACAATAATAACATACTACAATGTCTATTTATTTATTTTCTTACAGACATTCTTTAAATAATTCTTTAATAAGATTTGTAATAATAATAGAAAATTCCATCAATGATAATAAAATAAAATCATGTAATAATAGTCCAAAATATGGAGTACTTAAAAGAAAAGAAAGGTATCTAATGATATATAACTTGAAATAATAATAGAGAATATATTAAAAAATACTCATGTCCGATAACATAAAACAACACGTGAGAAGTTGCACATGTGAGTTGACTTGCACCAGCGGCGCTTGGCCAAAAAGAATGTCCCAATTGCCAAACGGCGCAGCTTAGGTCCTGTTTGGCCACTGTTCGTTCGACACTTTTGGCGACTGGTTATCATCTTCAGGGAAACACCTCGATCAATTGAGGGTTTGGGGGCAAAGTTTGCCACTTTACCTCAACATCTCGGAACAAGCAGGTCAGTCCTTTAGTTTAATTGTTTTTTCCTGATTCTAATTAAATTCAATTTTGATGATTTTTCTCATCCGAAGCTTGAAAGGGTTCAATTGATAGCAATTAAATGATATGCCTACTGTTATTAGTTGAATTTTTTCTTTGATTCGGAAGATTCATTTGTGGGTTGCTTAATTTAGATTTTGGGCTTCGTGATATAATCGATTTTTTTTTTTTTTGTCAAATGGATTCCAGCGAGTTTCCACAATTGAGTTCAATTTTGGGTTTGCTGCATCTTTTTCGTGATTAATTTGATATATTATAGGATAACTGCTACTTTGGTTTTGCCAACAGTTTGTATTCAGTTGTGTGGATTGGTTCATTTATTAATGAATTAATCCTTCCGTTGTAATGAATAATGTCTGATTGTTATTCGTGAGCTATTTGTTTAACGTTTTTAAATGATTCCATGTTTAGGACATCCGGTAAAGATGATGATTCAATGTGATTTTGTAGTTCGGTTACCATAGATTCGTTTATAGCAAAAAGATAGTTTAAAATCTTTTGCAGTTATAGGCATTCAGATTGATTATTATTTGCAATATTCATGGGATCCAATATTTCTATGTTAGGTTCTTGAAACAAAAATGGTGGCCAGTCATCAATTTACTCGATTGGACACAATAGAATTGAAAGACATGATTTATCAGAAGATAGGGCACCAAAGGGCAGAAAAGTATTTTGATCTGCTCAAAAAGTTATTCACTGCACAACTTAACAAGGTTGCATTTGATAAGTTCTGTATACTGACAATTGGGAGAGAGAATCTCTCCCTTCACAATCGACTAATTCATTCCATTGTGAAGAATGGCTGTCGGGCTAAAGTTCCCCCGCCAAAAACCAAAAAAGTGGATGGTTCACTCAGCATTAGAGTTGCAAATGGCTATCATCGTAGTTGTCTACAATCTCTTTATGGCGATGCTTTTCCCCAGTCTCCTCGTAAGAGTAGATCTCCAGTCCACAGAGACCGCAAATTTCGTGACCGTCCAAGTCCGCTTGGACCACTTGGCAAGAGTCCTAATGTTACAGTTGAAGAAGGGGCCCTGAGGGTCCAAGAGCAGCAAAGTGCCACAGAATTGCTTTCTCTCGGTAGCAGACCTCCGGTTGAAGTGGTATCTGTGGAAGATGGGGAAGAAGTTGAACAGGTTGCAGGGAGCCCGAGCATTCAAAGTAGAAGCCCTGTTACAGCTCCATTTGGTATTTCAATGAATGTTGGGGGTGCTCGAAAAGCTCTACGGTCGACAGATCATAATAGCGCATCGAGTTGCCAAAGTAGTGGTAAGTTACCGGACTCAAGAACTTTAAGGAGCCTTTTGGAGAAAAGGTTGGAATTGGAGGGGCTTGGCATATCGCTGGATTGTGCTAACCTATTAAATAATGGGTTGGATGTATTCTTAAAGAGGTTGATTGAACCTTGTATAAGTATTGCCAGATTGCAGAGTAGCAAAAAACATGCTAGACAACCACAAAAATCAACATGTGCACAAATATTGGATTTTCATGTGGCTATGGAGTCTAATCCTCTTCTACTTGGTGAAGATTGGCCACTTCAACTTGAGAAGATCTGTAGTCATACATTTGAGGACTGAGCAGTTTGGCCGGACTTCTATTCAGCATCTTATCCCAGAAGAACGAGGGACGTAATGTCTTAATTCAATTTTTATTGGATGTTTTGTCTTGAAGATTGATCCCTACTTTTATGAAGTCTCAACAAGCAAAGCTCAGGAAAGAAGCTGTGAATACTTTAGGAAGTTTTGAAATTATCAGATCAGGTTGCAGGTAATTGTCGTAGCTATTAGCTAATAGGATGTGGGCTTAATTATACTGATTCATTGAGGGTTTGGTAGATTTCAATAATTCATAGTCCTACATTTCATATGTTATTTTCCTAGTGGCGGAAGTTTTCTTTACTTTTCTGGTAGAAAGTTTATTACTCCTAAATAGCTGTAGTTGTAACTGTTGTATAGTAACTTTTGTTGATATTGAATTGGATAGGAACTTCTTTCATATTCCTTAAGCTAATTTTTTTGTATCTTATTTTATTTCATGGGTGATAACTACGATTGCCACATAGTAACTAAGACTAACTCTATTGATTTCTGTGAAATGATAAAGACTAACAGAAATATACTTGGAACAGTACTCATTTCAAATTGCATATATTTGGTTAACCGTGCTTACTGATACATACTCATCGAGGAAGTTTCTCCAAGTACAATAGCACAGGTATTCTTTAATTTGTGTTGTTGACATGTATTGCTCCCCATAACCTGTGTTTGTAACTATTGTATAGAAGCAATATTATTCATACTAAATTGGACAAGTATTGGTCTTCAGAATACTAATTCTGGCATGTTTATTCTGCCTCGCTCTCTTATAATCTCTTGTTTTTTTCATTTGAGAAATGGATACTTTTTTGGCTGTGTTCTATAGTTCTTTTTGAGGTTATATATGACTGCCATATGATACTAGAACAAACTTGTTTCATTCCTTTGAAATGATAAAGATGGCAATATGAACTCTTCTTGGCACAAGTGGTTCTATCATACTGATGCACATTCATTGAGGAAGTTTCTCTGAGCAAAATGTTGATTGAGGACCCAAAATGCTTCTTGTTGGTGGAAATTACTGGCATGAAGAGCGTAGACAAGGTAAGTTTCCTACCTGCCTTTTTCTTCACATAAGGTCTTCTTTCTGAGCTACTGCCTTGTCAATTCATTCCATCATCTTCATCTTCACACATAATTTAGTCTTGTGGCAAATGAACCTGCAGCCGAGGTGCAATTCTTATAAAAGTCTGTGTAGGTTGATGCCTTAAACATAGAGTTCCATCATCCAACCCAGTCTAGATCTACTTTTGGTTCCCATAACTATTAAGCATGAGTTTCAGGATAAAACTTACCCATTAATGCTCCTAATCCATGCAATTTAGTGACCTGAATTATCTCAAATTTTACATTTTTCCTTAGTTAATGAGCCAAATTATCTCAAAAAAAGGTCCCTCTTATTTCCCAGATAGGAATTCTTGCAGTGTATGACTAATGCAGTGGCTGGCTAATGTGTTGTCTCTGCAGGAGTTCTGATGACTCAACCCACAAAAAATAAGTAAAGTGGATACATGAGGCTCATAAACCTGACAAAGCAACGAATTCCTTATTGTCTTTACTTGTTGCATAACTTTTTGGAAGTTCTGCTAATGGTAGGTAATCTGGAAGGCAAGCAATTGGTCTGCATTGTTTAATTAACTGATAATCATTTCTTCTTACAGTCTCTTTTTAATTTCTCATTCCACCATGTAACGGGACTCAATCTGAAATCTTATAGTAAGTTTCTGGTATTACATAAGGTTTTCTATTTTTCTATTATTTGATTCCGCTGAATTTGTTTTATTATTGTCTTTAATTAATACCTTATCATTCTCAAATAGAAGCATATGATAAACTACTGGAAAGAAACATGCCTGCCTTAAGTTGTTGTACGTCTACGTGACACTACTCTTATCTAGTAAAAGTGCAATTAGTGAAAAGGGAAAAAAAAAACTTAAAAAGGATCAAAGATATAGAAGGTGAAGGATGCTTGACGTATGGCCAAAAGATAAGGCTGGAAAAATGTATATAGTGATAAATAAGGGGTGATAAAAATTTGTACTGATTTGGTGCATTAATGGTGGTTAGTGTTACTCTAATTAGTGTTAAAGTATGATTAACAGAAGTAGATCTAGACTATTAATGAAAATATTAGATATTTGTAATTGTTTTGGGTCATGTACTATACTATTATGTGTAATGAAAAATGAAAAGGATCATGACATATGGCGATCCCAATTCGGATACGGACAATGCATGTACTAATATCATCTTTCCTTGCGTGGAACACTTTAATGCTTCTAACTATTCATCTAGTTGCAAGTGTACCTTTTTTGACCAAACAAGGTACTCAGGTACAGTTTCCAGAGCGAAGACAAGCATAAAATTAAAATGCTGCAGCAATGTTAGGTTGAACCCCCACTCGGAGGTCCACTACCGCGCCCTCTCTTAGGGTCTGCAGAAAAAGTAAATCGCAATGGATCGGGATGGAAAGCTTGGTGCTTGTGAGGAGTCGATCTCTCGACCTCCAACATTGTAACTGCTAGCTCTTGGGGGTACAAAAATGTCCTCAAATAGCAGAGAGATCTTGCGAGCAGGAAGAGCTCAAAGATAACATGGGAGCACAGTGGCTTCAACCTCCAGGAATAATTTCTAATGAAAGGTTCTTAAATGACACTGAATTTTAATGAGGTTTATCTTAGTGCTTACACCAGCTGGTAGTCGATACCCAATAAGATCTTGAAACCAAATTATGTAAAATATGTTTTGTGTGTTTCTCCCAATATTCTTAGTTACCATCTTCATTCACAGAAGGCTACAGCAAACAACATGCACAATATAGCTCCTGTAAGTTCTTCTGGTAGTCTCCTGACACAGGCCTATGCATTATTTTCTATGACTACCGGATATGCAATAACCAAATAAAGCCAGACTTTAAGAGGACTGGATAGATAAAGACAGAAGAATGCCCCCCAAAAAGTAATCAATAAATTTAGAACAGAATTGCACCTGTGTAACTCTATAAAGAAGTACAAGCATGGGGCTAGCTTAAAACTTTTTACTACTGACTATCTACTCTTAACACCGAATAAGCACCACATGCAGGGAACAGGAAAGCATTCCTATTGGCGGTTGCTGATGAACAGGAAACTGTCAACCATCCATGATGATAAGCTGATCAGCAAAATACTAATTGTCATTGAAAATAATCCTATAATACTCCAACTTCTGGTTAAAACCATTGTGGACATTGGCACTGTCCAATAACTTCTGGTAGCATTCCTGAGTAGATCCGGATTTTGGCATGGTTAATTCTCTTCAACTGTCAGCTCTAAGCCCAGACTAGTATAAAACAGTAAGAATGTTGAGGAAACTCTGTTCTGTTGTAGATAATCTATGATCATGATGTGGCCACTCTTTCTCGACTGGCCATGTATGTTATGTAAATGGTCCACAAGTATGAAAATCCATTGCTTACTAGTGGCTGTCAAGATGCAACACAGAAAAATTAGAGCTATTTGTTGCAGAAATGGGAAAAGAACTGTGAGAAAAATAAGAAGAGACCCAGAGGTTATCAGTTTGCCTTCTTGTGAAAATATATAACTACTCAATCCTCATCTAGTATTTCACAGAGCTACTAATACCAGTCATCTTTAAACATGTACTTACTTCACCTAGAGGCACCTCTGAACTTAATGAAAACACTTTGATTAATCTAACAAAGAGAGGTGGTGCAAGCAGATGCCCACCTGCAAATGAACTGGAATGAACTTGAATGTCACGAAATCACAGACAGGCCAGTACATAAGCCCAGTAATCATAGTGGGAATCAAGTCCCGCTTTAATCGAGCAATTATCTCTGTGCCACTTTCACCTACATGAAGCAATCATGAAAATAGAAAAGCATGTTATAATTCAAACCACGAGTAATGAAGAAAATATAGCTCATGTCCGTTGATAGTCTTATCAACTGAGAACACAAAATTCAGACTCGAGAATATCATTTGATGATATAGCACCAAGGATGAAACCATCATAAATTCCACATGGACATCTCTTCGGTAAATGAAGCAAATTGGAATAAAGAAATATATGAACAGCAGATTTTGCCAGTAACTGACATATTAAATCTCCAGAGTCGGTTCAAAAAAAAAAAGAGGGAAAAAAAGAAAAGCAAATCAAGAACTGAGCAACAGGAGACCTCTTTAATTCAATGAACTACTGCAGACGAGGTTATTTAAAGATAAAATGTGAATGTCAAAATTCTTTTCAGGTTAGCATATAGATCCAAGCATCATCCATGGACCGCAAAAAAATAGTATGCTGATGTTTCACATATCTCAGTAACATAGTTTCCTAGAGATTTGGACTGGAAATCCAAGAGTTAAGTTAAAGCAAGCCATTGCAAAGTGAGTTATTAAATTGGTTGGCAAACTCTAAACAATAGTTTCCATAGTTAATTTTTAATAGAAGATCAACAGTCATACATCATTCTAATAGGTGAAATTTTCTTGGAGTTACTTCCAAAAAATCATAAGGATACAATGATAGTTATGTTATCCAATCCAAGAAAGAACAATTTCAGGATCATTCTGCCTGAGTTTGCCAGTGAGTTTTCATCTCCCAATCTCCAATAGATTCTTACTTGAGTTCTGATAAGCAATTTAATTCCACCAGTCCAAAACAGAATATTTAGCCTATTTGTTGGCTGTTATATCTATAATTTCTCATCATACTTCATTGGCTTCTTATCTGGACATTCCATCCAAATTTCGTATTGGGGAATGTTCAGTCCATGGGATTAGGGAAGGATGGGTTTTTCTGGTTTCATTTGGTGGCCAGAATGGAATAAAAGCTAAGCAATTGTAATTCAAAGTTCCATGGTGGAAAAAAAAGATATATCTACTATGTTTCCCATGACATGTAAAAGAGTCCATTCGATCCGAATGCTACATGCAGAGGGTAGGGCAGATAATGGAATGAGCAGGCATAGGATGTGGAAGATCATACCATATAAGCCATTTAGTTTTATTCATAAATTCACCAATAGGTCAGATTATAATATAAGATCCATCTGCAACAGTAATTTACACACCAATCTTGGTCCCTATATCTAATCTAACTTTCCAGGCCAATTATAAAGGTGAACAATGAGAGAGAAGGGTGCATCATGATGACATTCCATACAAAAGAATATATTAGAGCAGAACAACATATGAAGACCACAAAAGTTGAAACTAGCGGGACATAAGGGTAACATTTGATTACCTTGGACTGCTGCATTTGCCGAAAAGAAAACTACATTCATTGTAGGCCCATAAACTGTTTGTCCCAGTATAATCTTTTTAAAGGTTGAGAGAAGATCACGCTTGGGGAGAGTCTTTGACACAAAGTTGAACCAGAAATGTAATGAAGGTCCTAAAATTAGCATTCCATACCCTGCCATCCGCAATGTCCTCAACACATCATATGGCTCTGAAGATGTCTGTGCAATTGTCTGACATAAAAGGTTTAAAAAATGAGAAATAAGAAAAGATAAGAAGCAGTCTGTGATGCTTAAAATAATTCAAGGAGAAAAACATAATACACATAACTTAATTATATGAACTTTCCAAACTAGAAAAAGCACCGCTTCCATCATACAGGCATAAAAAAGGAGAAGTGAGACTGAAGCAATACATCTACATACACACACATTTCACACTACAAAAATGCTACAATCTTGGTTATCGTGTTAAACATTACCCTGATTTTCATGATTTTATTTCAGTAAGAAGCAGGCCGGCAGTTTAGATAACAGAAACCCAGGCAATGAAATTGGGAAAACAGAATCATCAGCAAATAAATCAAAGGTCCATAGGAATCGAGAAAACAAAAACTCTCCAATTTACTACTACATATAATCCTCCACTCTCCATCATTCTGCCAAGAAAAGTTCAGAATAACTAAAGTTCCAATTATGGAGTCCAAAAGATTACATAGAAATCTGGAATACGGTGAAAATAATTTCCCAGAACAGCAACATATATAACCTAGTGAGAAATCCTGGAATCCTATAGTTCAAAGTATTGAAATACCAAATTTATCTTTCTATTAATTTTAACGGAAAAACAAACCTGTTAATCATAGAAAAAGAAAATGGGAGGACTAAGTAAGTTGGCCTTCTTGTAATGAAGCAATAATAAAATTGGAAAAGAAATATTAAATACAACTTGGGCAAGTAAATATGTTAGGATGTGGATATGATTTACAAAATATATTTCAGAAAAAAATAAATACTTTTCCAGATTGCGAAATTGAAAATATTGTCTCGGAAATTCTGCCATAAATGGACACCTCTGCCCAGTTACTTCCTTCTTGTTAGAGCCCCATTTTCATGAATAACCACATAGCAATACTACTACCTGCAAACGTTTGAGACACCTCAACAAGAAAAAGGACAAGAAAAGCCCACACTACCTAACGATCAGACGACAAATCGAAAAGTTAACAAATCTCCAAAAAAAGCAGAAAATTTTTCTTTCATTAAACTCCTACCAGAACAAAACAATGATCCACTGTTTTGGAAACAATGATCATCAAAGAACCAAACTTTCCAATTTTTTGGGAGGTGAATTTGAGAAAAATACCTGAGATGATAAATCAGCAGCAGTATAAATAAGCCCACAAGTAATACTCTTAGTAACAACTGGTCTCGACTTTATCATGCCCAAGTACCATGTCACGAACCCAATTCTAGACGACAAGGACGAAGATAGAATTCCGGTAGAGGACAACTCAAACCCTTTATCCTTTGGGGGAAACCGGGAATATGATTTCGTCTGTTGCCGCTGGTTTCTGACAATGGGAGCTCTTGTTATCGAGTTATAGACGGAAAAATAGTCGTTTCTTTTGCAGAAATTGTACATGGAATTTGAGGCCTGAGCTTTCTTGAAACCACGTCTGATTAAGCCTGTGCTCATGTTGGATTCTGGAATGTGAAAGTAAAACCTCTGGGTTTCTCCGGTCAGGGGTTTTGGGCGACAAAGAAACGTAGAGGTGGGTGTATGGTATGGTGGAATCATATGAAGTGGGAAGGGTAAAAAGGGAATATGGGAAGTCTATAGCGGCTCTTGGGGAAGTTGGGAGAAAATTCGGTGCCATGCATACAATATTATAAAAAGAGTTTGGTGGGTTTGTTTCTTTCGATCACTTTCGTCGGGTGTGTGTGGTTCTGGTACTCGCCTTCTCATTCGCTACATTTTTCTTTGTTATTTTCTGTTGTTCCCTCCAATTTTTATAAGGATTTACCTATTTGCTCCGTTTATGTCACCATCTATTTTTTTCCGCAGCCTTCACACATGGAATTACTATATGCCGTCGCACCTTAAAGTAAAGTTGTTATATAAAGAGCATTTATGGAATGTGTACGACGGTATCGAAACGACATCGTTTTTCTTAACTCTTTCCGCTCCGCAACCTTCGCACATGGGATTGCTGTGCATCATGGCACCTTACAGCAAAACCGAAAATATAAATAAGTACTTTTTTGAGGTTAAATCATTTAACCATTCGCAAGAAATTAAAAGAAAAACAAGCCATTCACATAAGTGTTAAAAATATGGTTTGATGTAGCAAAACATGACTCCAGGTTACTTTATAAGGCTTGCTCTAACAAGTAAGAATTTAATTTCTTTAAGATAACTTTAATGTTTAAGTTAGTGAAATTAAACTTAAAAAAGGAGAGAAGAGAAGAGTAAATATTTAGTTTGACCTTATCATTTTTTTAGACGTGATTTTTATCTTCTTATATTGGACTCTTTGATAGTTGAACATAATAAGAGATTAATCAAATATTTATCTCACTTATTTTATTGTTATTGCACCATGCACGTTGGACTTGAACTCGCTTGAGCTCTTAGATCCAAATCTAAGTCTTTTACTTTCTTGACTCGAGTAAAAGTAATCTATTGTTCTTTTATGCTGAACTTGGTTTTCTTCTGAATAGACTCAATCCCTTCTAAATCCATTAGGTCCTTTGGATTGATCCAATTTGTATTCCTTGAAAGCTTTCAAGTTTTTTTTCCCATTTCTTTTTTCTTTTTGTTCTTGCTCTCCACACATCATCGAAGAATCATAACTTAATTTTTGGGATCTATAATTTCGGTATTCACGTTTTTTTTGGAAAAACTCAATTATCTGTAACGATTCTTTTTTCTCTTTAAAGAGCAGAATTCTGAAAAGTCTCCTTCTATAAGTAAAATCAATACTTTAATTCTTAATGAAAAATTCTAAACAATTTATAAATTATAAATGAGGATAATGCTATAAAACAACCGTTAAATTTTTAACGATCAAAATTATTTTTTGTAAATAGATATTTTATATATTATATAATAAAGAGATAAACTAAGACCCCAAACATATTGAATCAAATTTAACTTTTAATTTTAATTGTTAAAGAGAGAACGATACACTCGATATATTTTATAATATCTTCGTATCAATGGATGAAGAGAAAAGGAGAAGGAAAAAAAAAAAAAAATCAATTTTAGTGGTCGAGTAAGGTGTTTGCGAGTGGGCAAGCCTTGAAGTCAGAAAAGCGTGTGAGATCAAGGAAAAGTGTAGTACGAAATGGAGTGGTCCACAAGATATGAGGGCGGGCCAGCATATTTTGAGCTGGAATTGGTGATTGGTCAATCAGCCAAAAACTGCCACGCATTCCAATTGACCATCCCAAACATGACACGCGGAAACCCAGCAATAATCAGCAATTTGAGCAGAGACTACATGCAACTTTTCAATATCCATTTAAGATGCAAAAATGAGTTCCAGTAACAAAAATATAAAATGCAGAAAACATCTTTTTGGATGGAAACTGCATCAACAACAACTTATTGGAATTGCTTGTTCTATCTATGTAGTGTATTCTGGAAAAAATACTCAAAATCCACATTCTAAATAATAAAAGAACTTCAGCAAGAAAGCCAAAAAGTATAGCAGAGAAGCCTTCTAGCATTAGAGACAGTGATTCATGATTCCCACATCAAGATGTGTATCTGCACATTTCAAAGTAATGCATGTCTATCTAATTTTGCTTTTAAGGGCTAAGGACCTGCCAGGTACATTTTATAAACTGTTATTTAATTCCTGATAGAAGATGGGACTACATGATTTTCAACCCATTAGTTACTGGATCAATATATCACAATTTATGCATTTATACTATATATCATGGTCATGATACCAATGTTAAGATACACATCAAGCTGCTTTTTGTAATCAGATCATCTTCAACATGCTAACTTATGAAGAAGAAATCAAGCAGTAACATATAACCTGTTCAGCATCCAAAGTCATATGGCACAAGTCCTTTCAGCTCTGGTCCATTCAGTTTGTTTTTTTCGAAACTGGAAGGAAAAAAGAGATGAAAGATTAGAGGGATAGGTCTTGGTGAATTAGTTAGCTCGGAACTGCTATTCATAAAAGTTCAATAAAAATGAAACAAAAATACCGTATGGAAAAATGCTGAAATGGGAATATAAGGAAAAATAAGGTTACGATTGAGTAGAAACTACAATTTGCAGTTTATTCAAATCTTTAAAGATGGTCGACAAGATTATGAGAATGATAAAAATGGTTGTCTAACTGTTTGTATACTTAAGCAGGATGGACCTTTCAAATTCTGAAAATTTTCTTTTGAAAAAATGATGCTTAAAATTTAGGATCATATTATTTTTAACAATATCAATATAGAAAAGAAATATGAAACACATTTCTAACTTAGCTTCTCCAAAAAAGATTTTTGAAATGCCTTTTTAGTTTTCCTCACCTAAAAATCACAAATAAAAAAACAAAGAGCAGCTCCAAACAACCTTTTTTTCTTTTTCCCTTGAAGCAGAAAACATCTTAAGCAAATGATCTTCATCAAAATCAATTATAGTCTTACAGAGAAAACCAAACTTTTCAATTAATTTTCGTGGACTTCTGAGATAATCCTAACTTCAGAGTCTGTAATTTTGGTACATACTATTGAAGGTTTACACAACTGAAAAAGTGCATTACTACACTCAGTGAGCTCAGTTTCATATCATGACAATAGATCCTCATACAACACTAAAATTCAGACAGTTAAGCAGAATGCATATATTGTTTGTTACTTCAGTGAGAACTGAAAGGACGGCATGCTGACTCCAACATTTTCATGTCCAAGAAAATATTGATTCTAATTTGATGTTGGATCAGGGTAACAATAATCGAAGGGGCTTGTTTAAGGAAATAAGGAGCAAAAGAGATACCTTTCCATTGGGAAACTACTAAACGGTCCATCCACAGGAATTGTTCCACAAAGGTCATTGTTAGAAACATCACTGCAAATTAAAGGTCCAAAGAAATCAGTAAGGGGACAAAGAAAGAACATCACCAATCAGTTTCATTTTCTTCATTCCCAAAAGTGTTTGGGGGAAGTGGAGCATCATAACGCCTTTCCTCAACTTACAAAATTTTTAGATTGGAGAGTTTGGTGAGCTCCCTTGGAATTGATCCAGTCAGCTTGTTTTCATTTAGTCGTCTGCAATCATCAATATATCGGTTCACTCAACAAATCACGGACAATGATTTAATTATGAGTTCGAAGTTATAATTGCACAGAATATAATACTTACAGGAATCTCAAAGACTTCAATTTGGATAAGGACTTGGGGATTTTCCCCTCAAATTTATTGCCATAGAGATCCATGCTAATCAGGTTTTCCAAATTACCCAACTCCTTAGGAATCTTTCCTCCTATATTGTTCCTATAAAGTTCCCTGCAATGTATGTATGTAAAAAAGTTTACCCTTCCAAATACCAAAAGCAACATTACAGGTCCAAAGCAAGCGTAAACAGAATTGTTCTGAGGCAGAGGTGTGCCAACAGGAAAAAGGTTGAGACTTTCCCGTCTCTTGCCGGCCTTGTCCCCCATTACAGAGCACAGTTGTACAATTTAAAGAATAGTGAACGGTTTAAGTGTGACCCCAGGAAAGAAAAAGTGCTGATGGAAACAAACACAAAACATGTGACTCTCAAAATCCAGCTACAGTTTCATCTTTCTTTTCAAGATTTCGGGCCAAAGAAACAAAAGTGAGCGTTATATTTACATATGGACACACACAAAAAAAAAAACTCAGGTTTAAAAAGCCCTTTTCCAAGTTAACACTAGACTTAAGGGGCTTACAAGTACTGCAGGTGCTTGAGTTCACCGAGCTCCGATCCCAAACTTCCAGAGATATTCGAATTGCCCAAGTCCCTGTAGTCGAATCGAAATCAATTAGCGGAAGATACAAGTTACTGAAAAGTAAAAACCAATGGGCACGGACATTAAAAGACATTAAAGACCATTTTACACATGAAAAAACAAAATTTAAAGATCTTACAAGCGAATAACGTGGTTTTTAGCATCGCACGTGACATGAAACCAGGTACAAGGATTAACAAGAGTAGGATCCCAGCTCTGCAAAACATTCTTGGGGTCAACAAGTCTGCTCCTCAGAGCATGCAAAGCATTTCCTGAAATTCAAGACCGAGTCAAACGAAGCTTAAAGAATCCAAGACAAGTCCATCAATGGTGATTTTTTAAAAAAATAACTTAGGGAGTTGCCAATTTTTACCTTCAGAATTGGTGGATAGAACCGGGGAGACGAATAGGAGAATCGGGAAAAGAAAGCAGAGAGGGGAAGAAAGGAAAGCAGCCATGGAGGAAGAGAGAGAGAAGTGTAGAATGATTTAGCGTACAGAACAAAGAAAGGTGGAAACTTGATAGCTTGAAACAAAGCACCAAAATGAAAATAAAGTGTGGAGAGGGTGTCAGCTCGGGGGAAATTAAGGTATTGTAGTAGTATTGGGAGGACCCGGGGAAAATGGTGCAAAGACTTGTAGTGCGGGGTGGGTCCGGTCAAGTCAACTTTGGGAAGCAGCAGCTACTTACTGTTACTGTTTATCATGTAAAAGTAAGGAATGGAAATGGGTAATTGAGAAGTCACGTTAATGGTTGTGGCACTGCCGATGACTGAAGTGATGATTCCATTCTGATTCTTCCGAATGGACCCCTCTTCTATTTTTTTTTTCTTCATTCTTCTTTCATGGGGACCACACGGCAGGGAAAACTTTTCTCCTCACAGGTGAAACCCTTCTCACCGCTCACAATTCTATTTTTTCTTCTTCTTCTTTCATGGGGACCACATGGTAGGGAAAACTTTTCTTTGGTATGAGAAGAAAGTTCCTTACGGATGAAATCTCATAACTAATTACAGAGGTTTCAGTAATCCCTTATATTAGTAGGATGTAAATCGAGGGATGTGGATGTAACAAATAAACTGTCAATTCAAGATATTACCCTTATCGAGACAGTCACTTGTCAAATTAGATCGGGATCATGCCTTTATCGGGATTCAAACCTTTACCTGCTGTTGAAATTAACTAAACTTCAAGTCTATCTTATCAGCTCGCCTGTGCCCTGGGGGCAACCTTTCTAATCTATAAAGCAATGTCCCATTTCTCTCCTCTCAATAACTACTATCATCGTTTCAAAATATTTACCGGGAAATATTTGCTTAAAATTATTTATTATTTATCCCTTTTAAAATAAAAATATAAGTAAATTTCTCATGTCATTTTTAATAGTCAAACTTCTTTTATATTTTCCAACAACACTTTATTATATTCATAACTCTTTATTTTAAAATCACCTCTTTTTGTTGAGGAAAGAGAAGAGAAAAGAAACTATTTAAAAGAGGTAATGTTATGATTATCTTAATTTGAATGAAAAAAAATATAAATGACAAATATTTTGAAATGGAGGGATACATCCCCCCAATGATAAATGAATTAGTACCTATATTTTTGTTTTATGAGAATGAATAAGAATATCAATGGAAACTAAAAATAAAAAATTTATGATAACGATATTGATTATTGTAACACGACTTATATTGTGAGACAAATTAAATACCCTTAAACAACCTAGTATTTTCAATTAGCATAGTTATTACTCTATTTGTAAGTAATTGAATATTTTATCTTAAAAAAAAAAATTTAACTTGATACATTTTGAATATTACGATGTTCGTTTCTTATAAAAATTTTATTAATATTTAAATGAAACAAGGAAAAAAAAAGAAAAAAGAAACATTCACAGTATATTTTTTCTCTTCCAAATAAACAAATTTTCAAATTAAAATTTCTAATTTAAATCTAAATAGAACATGTTAATATGCAGAATCGGGGATATTGGAGCTCGTCATTTTTTTATTATTTTTTTTGAATTGGTGTTTTCATGAATCTAACACTATTTTGGCACGTGAACAAATTCTACATGTTTAGTAGTACTTGTTATTATTTTTTATTTATCGTCTAAAACTTTCATAATTTTAATTTAATCTAATTGTTTAAATATTTTTTCCCCTGTTTTTCGGATTTTTGTATGCTCTGTCATTTTTCGTCTCTCCATTTCATTTCCCCTCACATCCACGTGGCCAAAATTCTGTTCAATACACCTTAGCTTGCCGGTTGCTAAGAAAGAAATGGTGCAGGCAGATGGACTGGAGAAGAGAGCATAATTGACAGAAATTCATTCAAGGAACAACGGCAAAAAGGATGATGAGAAACAGAACAAAGGCAGAAAAATCTTGTATGAGAAAGAAAAACAGTGACCCTTTTTTCGTCTCTTTTCTTGGAGTGGGTGGGTTTATATCCATGCAGACAAGATTTCTTGTTCATTGGTTCATTGTTGCTGGGTGTTCCATTGCCCTCCTCCTTTCCTCTTCTTCAGCTTTAAGCCAAGCAGCCTATAGAAAAGATGAAACACATTGCAACAAAATGATTCAGACCATGTTAGAATATGCAACAAAATGCAACAAAACCTCTTTCCACAAGTTTCTGAATATGCAAAAAAAAAAAGAAAAAGCAAAGGGGAAAACAATGTCAATGTAGACGGTGAAAAAGCGTATGCAAGAACTTGCCTTTTCCCTTTCTAGCCTAGAGAGATGAGGTCTTATTGAGTTTCCAAGACTCAAGCCTCTCCAACAATCTTGCAGCTCTTTCTTCCTTGCTTCTTTGTGAATGGATGAATGCCTAACAATCTGCTCCTCTGAACTTGTCTTGTGTCTTTCTAGCTTAGAGACATGGGGTTTTATAGAATTTCCAAGGCTCAATCCACTCCAAGCTTCTTGCAGCTCTCTCTCCCTGGCTTCTTTACGAGCAGATGAATGTCTAATCTGATCCTCAAGTGAACTACTAATCTTGTGCTTTTCTAGCTTAGAGATATGGGGCCTTACAGAATTCCCAAGGCTCAATCCACCCCAAGCTTCTTGGAGCTCTTTTTCCCTCGCTTCTCGTCGAGTAAGCGAGTGGTTCAATTGATCCTCTAGTTGTGCTGCAACCATCTTTTCCCTATTGGGTCTGGTTTTATGTTCAACTAAAATTTGATCCAGACTTCCTTCTTCACCATTGTCAGTCTCTTTCTGCTTCACCTTCATCATTGATTCTTCATCATTTGCATGAATCTTCATTTTCTCTTTTTCCAGCCTTGAAACATGCCTCACTAAAACTTTGTCCAAACTTTCACAGCTCATGTTTCCATTTCCTCTACCTTTCATGTATTTTCTCTGAGACCTTGAGTTACCTCTCAATGGCAACTCTTTTGTCTTCTCATGATTATTTTCTTCGTCTTTATTTTGACAATTTTCATCTTCTTGCTGCAATACTTCTGCTTCCTTTGGATTTGCATCTCCAGTCAAGCAGTTAATGTCATGATCCTGCAGCAAAGTTTGAATGCTGCCTTCGTGTGCCAAATCTATTTTCTTCATGGTCGATTGTCCATCCCCTCTCTTATTGTGGTTTACATTTTCCTTTCCCATAGAATCTTCATAGTATAGGGCTGAAGAGACTTCTGTAATGCTGCTGTTAGTAACACCTTCCTGTGTGTGAAGAATTCTTTTGTTTTTTGCTTCCTGGACCTCCTTTTCAAGTCTAGACACATGTTTAACGAGAAATTTGTCAAGACTGGGCATCTCAGCTTGAGTATTCACTCTTCTTTCCAGTTTTTCACAATTTGTTCCAAATTCTATCTCGTTTTTCCTCCTTGCCTCGGCAATCTCTTTCTCAAGCTTTGAAGAATGCTTCACTAGCATGGTACCAAGTTCGGACTCCTCATTGCCAAAGTGGTTTGGCTTTTCATGATTAGATTTATCCAGCTTCTGTTGATTTCTATCTTGGTTTCTGGCATTTTTGGCTTCTAACACCTCCCTTTCAAGCCTTGTCAGCCGCTTTACTAGAAACTTGTCCAGACTGGGAAGTTCTGTTTCAGCAGCAGTCACTCCCTTCCTTGTCTGCCCACCATCAGCGCTCAAGTTTCCAAGTGATCCTATATGAGCCTGAACAGTTAGGTCTGATTCATTTTTCTTATGACTTTCCATTTCAGCTAGAGCAGCATTTAGACCACAAGTTGCAACTATAGTGGCAAGAGAAGCAAGCTCATCTTCTTGCAGACCTTTAAGCCTTTCTAGCATCATCTCTACAAGATTACTAGTATTGAACTTTCCATATGCCTGCTGTTTTGGAAACTTCATTTGTCTCACTCCAGATAAATCCTTCTCGGGATTGAGCTTCACGGAATCCTCATTCAGTCCGATTTCAAATCCTGATCCAGTGCCTGATTCACATTCAGAAGAAAACTCCTGGGAAATTTCTTCTGAATCAGGATTCTGACTGATTTTCCGTAGGAGCTCCCTAAATTCATCTTTATTTATGGAGGGACAACTTGCAAGTTTCGAGAATGCTAACTTGACCGCAGAAGCCACTTGTTTATCCACCTCAAAAGCAGTTTCAAAAGATGCTGCAACAGCATGGGTAGATCCTCCTTCGGCAGCTGAAGTTTCTATTTTATAGTACTTTTGTGGGCAATCTGCAATGTCATACATGATTACTCCAATGGAATTTGCGACTTCAATAGCATCTGCTGCATTTTTTTCTGCTTTTAACAGCTGGGCTTCTGCATCTTTGCATTCTATCCTGTAATTTAATGGGGAAAAAAAAAAAGAAAATTCAGAACAACAGCAATTGGAGAATAAGAGACATTCAGTATTCTTCTTTGCTTCTAAGATGACATGCTTACGTAGCTGCATGGAGTATTTTACACCAAGATGCTTCCACCATGGCAGCCTTTCGTGCCTCCATTGCCTTAATTGCCGCTTCTCTCACTGCTATCTTTTCTTTCAATACCTTTGAGTAATGAAGATTGGAATCACCCAGAGTCTCATCTAGAGTTGAATTCATTCCATCTACTTCCTGTAGAGAAAACGACCATTACAATTTCAATCTGGCACAAAATACAAAAAAGCTACCAAGAAGAAGGTTTCATATTCTACCTGTAATAATTGAATTTTCCTTTTCAGGTAGGAATCCACTTTTTTACGGGGGAACCAGTTCAGGGGTGACATTTTGCGGTGAGGGGGCTTTCTAATTTGTGATGTACATTTGTTTAATGTGCTCAAACTAGACTGGGCAGCATCTTTTGCTCCCTTGTTCTGCATCAAACAGGGAAGAGAAATTCATGAAAACTTAAAAGAAGTATTGTACTTCACACAAAATCATACATATTACTTTCTTGTGCAAATCAAAAGAAGTTTCTTTCTTGTACAAATTAATCAGACCCAGCAACTGTCAAAATTAAGAAGATACAAAAAAATGAACATCTCAATTGCCTAGTTTGAAGGTAGGCTCTTGCTTACACCTCATGTGCTTATTAAGCAATCATGCATGTTAGGAAAGTCGATCCCTTATTTTTAGGCTCCCTTTACCAGTTACAGAATTCAGTACTCTACTCTATGTCTACCATTAAAATTATCGGGTACAGATAACTTTTCAGAGTGATAAGAGATTCTTATCAATACAATACGAGAAAACTATGTCCATATGATAAGTATTCAATTTCAACTGATGTTTCAGTTAGCATGATATTCCATGGTGAAAGCATTCTTCATCATCACTGCTGTTACATGACTAATGTTTCATGATCATATATATTCATCACAGCAGCAGAAATACAACTAAGAGAAAATAGCAGCATCACTTGCAGCTGTATTTGAATTGTAAGCCAAATATCCAGCATTACCAACAATTCAAGTGTGAAATAAAAGGCACAATAGAAGAATACAACCAAAGGAAGATGTGTAGGTTTAAACCAAACCAAAAAACAACCACTGAACAGAGTCATGCAACAACTAGGGGAGGAAAGAAAGATAAGAAGAGTTGAAGGAGTCAAATATCATCTTGTTAATTTACCATATTATTTTGTCCTGTTTCTGCTTCAAGTGTCTACTCATGAATTGTTGTAATTACTTATTGAAAATAGAAAACTATCTACGTTAAACCAGGCAGTCCAAAAAATAGTAATAACACAGAATTCAAGAACTTGGTAACTTAAGAGAAATCTCTTGACCGATTAACCTGCAACTATTGGTGTCACTGGTGTGTTACTACACATTAGCCTACTCTTTACCCCCTTCTACACTAACCGATCCAGATGATTTGATTGGTCTTGCATTCATTTCTTGGCTGAGTTTCAGTTTGAAATTTCTTGAAAACAGTGCTTGAATCTTCGCTACAATTAGAGCATGTAGATGGTAAATCCAATTGGTAAGCCACAGAATTTTAAATTTTCTAATTAGAGCATATAAGGTTGGTCCAATTAGTCCTCCCCAGAACTTTAAACACAGTAGTTTTTGTTTTTGAAATCAATCTTTCCTCATAAGAAATTACTTATAATTTGTTTGGCACCATCCTCCCTTCCGTTTATCTTCTGTTGTTTCTTTATATATCCATTTCCCTGTGGGACGTCATTGCAAAATTTTAAAGAATCGAAGTTGAGTTCTTAACATTGAATCATCAACAAGAAAACAAAATTTCTCTCATTCCGAGATATCACCATTCTCCATATCCAACACAAAGCTAAGGGGTAAACTAAAGCCAGAATCAAATACAAGAACAGAAACAAATTTCTCTTTCAGATCAGGGTTTTTTTTTTTTTTTGTTGCCAATATTTATGAACTAGCAACAGAAAAAGAGCAGGAAAGGGGAAAAAAAAGAAGAAGAAAAAGAGAAGAGAATTCCCAAAACATTCACATGAGCAATCACAAATAAGCATGAATTAACATCAAAGTGATAGATTTAGGTACAAAGTCTAATGTGGTAGTATCTGAGTAGAAACAAAATTACCTTCCCGATTTTAGAAGTTGCCGTCAGAGAATCACTAGGGCTACTCTTAACAGAACTAATCTCTTTATCAGGAGAAAAGTCTCTGCTTAGACCTTCTATGCAGCCCATATCCAAGCATCCCAGATCCCTTTCCAACCAGTTGAAATTTGTGAAATCAGAAATACTTTGCGATATTGAAGACGGATAGTCCAGTTATTGAATCCTTGCTGAAGAAAAAATAATTGAATATGGTGAATTTTGAGAGATTGATTTTATGGGTATTTCTTAATTTTTCATGAAGGTGAAGAAATTATTAGATGGGATTCAAAGGAATGGAAGGGGAATTTCTTTTTTCTTCTCCTTTTTTTTGAAAAAGAAAACTATCCGTTACGAGCTGATTGTTTTTTACGTTTGTAACGGTCGTCTTTCTTATATATGGAGGCAGCAGAAGGCGCTAGCCTCCACAATGAAAGCCGTTACAGTTTAACGTGAAATATACATATATATATATATATATATATATATATATATATACGGAATTCCGTTACGGTAAAGGTAACGGTAACAGAATTCTTATTACAGTGCTCATGCAGCCAAACAAGCATGGCAAGAATTCCGTTATCGTAATGGTTGGAGTGCGCATTAAATAGCTATAAATATATAAATATATATATATATATATAAATATACACGAAAATGCTATGGACCACGCCGTAGCGGTCCCTAATGCACGCGAAAGGAAACGGTGTGACGGAGGGAAATAGACTCAACATCTGCCCAAATAGAACGACGTCGTTTTTGAGCCAAATATATTGCATTCGAGATCCGAGATTCAAGAGAGGGATTTCGAGATTCCAGAGGGATTTCGAGACAGACCAAGGAAGATTCGA